>CM031694.1:28180953-28558453 GCA_018466805.1 Hippocampus abdominalis | reverse complement strand
TTAGGAGGACAAAGAGCTTCTTTTGTAGAGGACTGACCTTTAGAGTAGATCAAATGTAGCGAACACGGGACATGATGGGCAAAATACAAAAAAAGATCATTGGCAATCTGACGAAAGGGATCAAGTGGGTGTGGCATCTATACGGTCTCTTAATAGCACGACAGATTACCTCGTTAGATTTAGAAAACAACCTCTGTTTACAAATGGCCAATAACCTAAATATGCTGAAAGTGGGCAAACGTGTTGCTGGTACAGTCAAACATCGGTTTTCAACCCATTCGGTTTTCGACCAAAAATTTAGATTTTTTTATGCCTCGGATGACGAACAAATTTCGGTTCTCGAACAAACTAAGCACACTTGAATGCACCATTTGACTCCTCTCGCCTTCCTTACGCGAGGAAGTGACGCTTCCTCGGGGAGACGAGGAAGTGACGCTTCCTCGTGTTGCTTTCCATTGTGAGCAGACGTGTTCAGGAAACATTTTTATCTTAAAGAGAGCGTGGTTTCGGTTTTCGAACAATTTCGGTTTTCGAACAGCCTTCTGGAACGGATTATGGACGAAAACCGAGGTTTGACTGTATATGTTTATTGGCCGCTACTTCGCGGATTTTCGTTTATCGCGGGTGGTTTTGGTCCCCATTAACCACGATAAACGAGGGATTACTGTATTTCTCTTTACACTTTACAGATTAGCTGAAATATGTTGCGGCAACCACCACCTAATTTAACATTAATGCCTTAAATAACAGCATTTTGCCCAAATTTGAAAGTAACAAAGAATCTAACCGGGGGTCTCATCCCAAGTCACATTTCAGAAAGTTCCCTTTGCAGTCAAGTGTAACCTAGCAGAAGGATTCCCCGTTGGATTCACGAATGTACAGTGGAGATCACAAACTTTGCATAACGTGGCAATTTAATTACAACTACGGCTCGATGAGTGTTTATGACACTCTCTGGGTTGTTTCAATTTCATAGGAATTTACTTTTGCACACACCTCAAACAGCCACCTTGGGTAACAAATCAAAAGTGAGTTTTATCTCAACCCTTGAGAAAAGAAACACCCACGTAAGCCCGCCATCACCACACACAGAATGAAGCACGTCGATGCCCAGTTTCTACCTTTCCTCCAGCCTATTTGGACACAAACATAGTCTGACACAACAGCTGCTCACACTCACACTCCTCCTCTTGGCTTTTCCAGACCAAAAAAAAAAAAGAGCAAAGAGGGTTTGAAACAGGCCTGCGGATACACTGCCCCTTAAGGACTCTCTTAAAAACCTGATGACAGCCTTTCAAGTATCGACGCTGCATAAGATGACAAGCAGAAGCATGACACCCAATTGTGTGTGTCATACCTACGCTATCTCTTTTATTTGTGTGCAAACACAAAAAAAAAAAAGAACAAAGAATCCTTGCCCCTCACCCTTGAGGCTGTCAAGTTTGATCATGTAACTGTCTCTGTTGGCACGTTGTTTGCGCCGCTTTTGACTGGTGCCCACGAGCAAAAGGTCCGCACATCACACAAACACACCCGCCAGCACATAGGCAGATGGTTGCAAGTCAATAGCAACCTTCGCCTTTCCCCCCGTGATAGTCTGAACGAAAATATCATCTGACAGAGAAGACATTGAGACATGTAACAGCGGCTACACATGTTTAGAGGGCAAGTCAGGACCCCCCCCCCCACCACCACCCCCCGGCCCGACCCCCCACCCAACACACGCCTACAGAGACACAAGTGAACAGAAACAGCAAAACAACCGCAGTCTTCCCACTTGTTGTTGAGTTAAGCCGCATTGAAAATGTATTCAGAGAAATCTGATCGGAGCGTTTGTGAGTGTTTTCAGGCGATACAGTGACAACGTTGCTCTATCATTGTTTTTAGTTTCAATTCGATATTCTCAAAGTATGTTGGACACTCCTCGGAGTTTGTACGGAGCCACTGACAAGTGCTCTTTGAGTTGTTATTGTGGGTTCTCCCACCACCACTTTGCTTTCTTGACCACTGGTTGTTTGTTTGTCCTCGCAAGTCTTCATCAAACCACCAAACGGCCAAGAGGAAGGAAGGAAGGAAGGAAGGAAGGAAGGAAGGTAGGAAGGAAGGAAAGGAAGGAAGGAAGGAAGGAAGGAAGGAAGGAAGGAAGGAAGGAAAGAAAGAAAGAAAGAAAGAAAGAAGAAAGAAGAAAGAAAGAAAGAAAGTAAGAAAGAAAGAAAGAAAGAAGGAAGGAAGGAAGGAAGGAAGGAAGGAAGGAAGTTCTTGAGCCAGTAATCGAATGATTGTCACCTTTTCGCATCTTCCAGGACTTGTGGCACCGTTCTCGCCAACCCAAACATGACGAGAGCACACACACACACACACACACACATACACATACACACACACACACACACACACACACACACACACACACACACACACACACACACACACACACTAAGGCTGCCTATTAAAGAAGGACACACTTTTGCTAATCCAGCAAATTGTCTGTCTTGCCTTTGTCTCTCGGACCGTTTTTCTGCACAGGGTCATTAATATTAAAATAAATGGATAGACATTAATACTCATGAATAATGCGTGTGGTGAGACTTAAAACACACTTATAAATACCCCCCGTCCCCACACACACACACACACACACGCATGCATGCACGCACACACACACACATGCCAAACACACAATCGGGTTGATGTTGAACACCCAGTTGGGAACAGGTCAAAAAACAGAAGCTGGAAATAGGGAAGTAGGGAAAGTAAAGAACGACATTTTTGTTTTTCATTCTTGGATTGTGAAAAGAGGGTGTCAAGTACTTTCACTGGAAAATATTCACAAATACAATTTTGTATCATTGATTTGCATCCAGTATTCACTGAAACTGGAATAATTTACACATACTAGTATATACAGTCAAACCTCGGTTTTCGAACGTCTCGGTTCTCGACCAATTCGGTTTTCGACCAAACTGAGCGCACTTGAATGCACCATTTGACTCATCTCGCCTTCCTTAGACGAGGAAGTGATGCTTCCTCGGGTAGACGAGGAAGTGACGCTTCCTCGTATTGCTTTCCATTGTGAGCAGACGTGTTCAATAAACATTTTTATTTTAAAAAGAGCATGGTTTCAGTTTTCCAACAATTTCGGTTTTCGAACAGCCTTCTGGAACGGATTATGGACAAAAACCAAGGTTTGACTGTATTTCGTTGCCTTTGTTTTCGAACGTCTCGGTTCTCGACCAATTCGGATTTCGACCAAAAATTTTGAGTTTTTTATGCCTCGGATGACGAACAAATTTCGGTTCTCAAACAAACTGAGCGCACTTGAATGCACCATTTGACTCCTCTCGCCTTCCTTACAAAAAGGAAGTGACGCTTCCTCGGGTAGACGAGGAAGTGACGCTTCCTCGTATTGCTTTCCATTGTGAGCAGACGTGTTCAATAAACATTTTTATTTTAAAAAGAGCGTGGTTTCAGTTTTCGAACAATTTCGGTTTTCCAACAGCCTTCTGGAACGGATTATGGACGAAAACCGAGGTTTGACTGTATTAACAATGCATCCAATGATTCTTATGGTTCGATGCGCGCTGTTGTCATTTTTATGAATGAAATCCGATGACATCCACCATGTGCACGACGTTCAGAATCTGTCTGCCAGCGCCTCGATTAAATTCACTCAAATCACATCGCTCCATGCACCAATACTTAAGACGGTGGGGATTCACAGTACTGCATCCCATCCAAAGCAAAAAAACATTTTTAGAACATTGATTAAAGTCCAGAAACGTTACACTTCTACCTGAATCATCACTTAAGCGCGGTTTTGTTTTTGTTTCACTTTGCCTCCCTCCGGTCTATTGCTTCATCCTTCCTTTCCTCACCTGCGCTCTCGCTCGATCTTTGTCCATCTTGCCTCATCTTGAGTTGCTCATCCCTTCTTCCTCTTCCACGCTTGGCTTAATGTATTCACGCCATCCTTTCATTCATGCAGATGTTTTATTCATCAAAGCCACGATATTCTTCAACCAGCCCTCGGCATCTTCGTTTGCTCCGCCTCGCCTCCCACCTCCTGGTCCCCTTCCCTCCTCTTCCACCCGACCACATGGTGCATCCCTGGAGGCCAATACGCGCCACGCAGATCCCTCTTTCCACGCTCTTGTCTCCTCTCTGTAGGTCTTGCTCCCTTTTAAATCTCACCTCCCTCACTCCTTCTCTTTCTCTCCAACAGCACCCTCAAGGAATGCATAATGGACTCCCAATTTGCTTAATCTGTGACTTTTTTTTCCACATAAATAAACGATCTTTGCTGTCAAGGTTTAATTCTCGACAAGGCATTGGTGTACTGCGAAAGGCCGTTTCCTGGGTTGAGTTACGTGACGGCAGCTGTTCAAAGGTAAAAAAAGGCTTCTGATGGAATCTTTTTTTTGATCCTTTGAAATATTTATCTTTTTCATCCTGTCTAACACTTTGATTCATCCCTTTTTAGTTTTCCCAACAGACTGAGGGGGTATCCGCAAAGTGTCCACATGCTGCATTTTCTGGGTTTTAAAACCGTGCAATTACAATTACCGTCTTGGCCCGAATATAAGACGGCCCTGATTATAAGACGACCCCCTCTTTTTCAAGACTCAAGTTTGAAAAAAGACTTTTTGAACACCAAATTAATTTTCATACAGAAAATAATTACAGTACATCGGAAACAAATGATTATAACAATATATTAAAGCATCTTGAAGTTTACGCCAAAACTTCTCCTCAGCTGCTGGTTAACCTGGCCAATCTTCGACTCACTTTTCTCCCGATTGTCCCTACGTTTCTCCATTTTCTGTTATCTCTTCTATTATTTCTTCTCTTTTCCTTCTTACCGCTATTTTTTTATTTTTCTTCTTCGTTCTACCGCTATTCTTATTTTTATTCTTCGTGACAGGGGTTCGTTTTGGCCTGGGGAGTCAAGTTCAGCATTCACTTCAATAATATCTGGCGCCATCTAGCGTCGTGAATCCGGTATAATGTCTAGACCCCGAATATAAGACGACCCCCACTTTTTCAGTCTTATTTCAATGCAAAAAACACGGGCCAATACGGTATGATTCCGGCTCCGGCCTTCCTGTGTGGAGTTTGCATGTTCTCCCCGTGCAGTCCTGTGCTTGTACTTCCCCTCCCTCAGGTTTTGGTGTGCAGTAGTTAAGCCTTTGGAAGATAATTTCGAATGCCCTCCCGATTTCATCAGTGACCACCCGGCTTCGTTTCAAACAAAGCACTCCTCCATCTCGTTCTAAATTGTGGGATTGGACGACATGATTCAATTTCACCGAAACATACCCCACTTACATGTATGCTGCTTTATATTTCTACACTGCAAACACTTGAATCAATCGACTAGCTTCATAACACAGCAAAAGATTGTGCAAATAAGGTATTATTATTTACAACGTTCATTCGAGAGTTTAAATGTGTGATCTTTTTCTCTCTCTCCTCGTCTGTCGAAGGCGCATTACCTGCTGCTCAACCCGCATGTTGTCTCTTGTTCCTGATTGTATTGTTCTTGACGGCGCTTATTAATAAAATGTATTATTATTTATTATTATTACATTTCTCACTTATAACAGCCAAAACTAACCGGGTCTTTACCTGCATTTCCTAGCCCTCTCGGTTTAGATTTTGTCTCAAATTCGCTGTGTATGAAAAAAAAAAGGAGCCTGCTGCACAACCACCACGAGAGTTCATTTCTATTTGCGTCGTGTCTCCCTCACATCACAAACTAATTTAGTCTGCGTCCCTGTTTGTGTCTCGTCTCGTCTCGTCTGTGTAGCTCGAAGCACTCCCTTAAGAGCACATTTTATGTGTCATAAATCCCCATCTTGAGTGTCCTCTATCTTTTTTTATGGCATCGTGGATACTTTTCCATTGGAATTCAAGGGAATACTTGTGTGTGTGTGTGTGTGTGTATATATATATATATATATATATATATATATTACAGTAATGCATGAAGATTTTTTCACATTAGGGGGTATTTTCGCCCATGTAGGTTTCGTTGTAGAGGAGTTGCACTGTATGGACAAAAAAAATATCTCTTTTCCTCAAAGCCTTCTGCTGATTGTCTTCGTTAGGTATTAATTAGTCAGCATTAGTCATGCTGGTCTAAATGGTTCTTCACCTTTTCATGCAGCAATAATGATAACCTGTAACCCGATAACACGATAAGCTGTCCACTGTCGTAACCGCTGTCCCTGAAAGGATTGATCATCTGCTGTGATCAATCTGCTGCTTTTATTTATACTGACAGATCCTGGATCAGTCACGCAGACAACTCGACTTCTCTCGGCTGCCTCGTTCACATAACATCAGTCGACTCTACTTGCCAGAGACCACTGGAGACCCAACAAAGCATTAGTCCTTGAGTTCTGTATTTCGACCAATTGTGCTCAGTTTTCTTTCCATTCTGCCTTTGCCTTGACTCTTCCTGAATGTCCCAGTGGGAGTTTGAAACCACTTTTTCCTCTATGATGTGACACTTTACAGCATCATTTCAATTCAAATAAAAAAATGAAGTTAAAAAAAAAACTGCAGTTTTATGTGGTGCTGCTGCGTGTGTCTGTGTGCATAAATGACAAAGTAACAGGTAGACAACTGGAAAGCCGACGTTTTCCCGCAAGACGATGGTGCGTGTTTCATGTTGTCAGGCTCAATATGACAAAAGTGGGAAAACACAGCGGATCAAAAACAATGTCAATGTGGGACGTCAACAAAGAACACCGTTAGCTTCCCGTCGCAGAAACGCCACACAATGTGTGTTCTTTTCCTTGGCGTTACGACAAAAAAAAAAAACATTTTTTACCCGAGGCCAACTTTCTTTTTTTTTTTTTCAGGGAGAGCTGATCCAGATTTTAAATTCATGAGTGGCGTAACACACTTATTCGTCTCAGATCTCAACCACATCCATAGTAATTACATGGAAGTGAAAAACAACAATAATTACACGGTGCGGCCATCATTAGCAGCTTCTATTTGTGACCCTTTCCTATGCAAAACAAACAAACAAAGAAAAAATAACACGCCAACTCTCTTCTCAATCTGATAAACTCTTATGCAAAAGTGAAAGCCTATTCTACACATAATTAACAATTTTAGGATATGGTCCAAAAAAAAAAAGTTTCTTCTTGTTATTGCTATGAGTGGGATTTTCAAGGTAATTTGCAGTACAATTTCCACCCATTCGTTATCTGATCCGCTTATCCTCAGGATGATCACAGGCTTTCTGGAGCCTATCTTAGCCGTCTTCGAGCAGCAGGCGGGGGACACCCTGAACTGGTTGCCAGCCAATCGCAGGGCACACGGAAACGAACAACCACTCGCTCTCACAATAACATCTTAGGACAGTTGTACAGTGTTCAATTATCCTACCATGCATGTTTTTGGAATGTGGGTGGAAAATGGCAGTACCCGGAGAAAACCCACACAGGAACGGGGAGAACATGCAAACTCCACACAGGAAGGCCGCAGTCGGAATTGAACCCTGCACCTCTGCACTGTGAGGCGAACGTGTTAACCAGTAGATCGTGCAGCCCAGTACAATACAGTGAAACTCCTCTACAACGAAATCTACATGGGTGAAAATACCCCCTAGTGTGAAAAAATCTTCATGCATTAACACCATTCCCACTTTCTGTTTCAAATTTGCTACAGTGAAAAACCCCCTGTTGTGAAAAATTTCTTGCTGCAAACATGATTTCGTTGTAGAGGAGTTTCACTGTATTACTGTATTGTAATATTTTACCAAAAATAACAATAATCATTATTACGAATTACGCAATCATCAATATAATGGAAAAAAAAATCAGCCACCATACAATATAGAAAATCATTCGGCATGCAAACATTTTTTTGAAAATTGAATAAAATATAGATTCACGTTTCTCATCATGGTTCCATAATTTCAAGGTGAAGTAAGGAGAGATGTGGCCAATCATTTATTTATAAGGTGGTTTTCATTCGTGGTTTAGATCTCCAGCGTTGAGCGCAGAGAACACTGAACTGCAACTTTGTGGGAACTCACGGTTGTAACTTGTTCAGGCTTTGTTATTTGTCTGAAGAGTAATTTATGTTCTTACCCTGTTGATTGGATCACTTCCATATGGAGTTGCCGTTTTAGAAGTTCCAGCATAATATATGTGCTTCATTTCAATAAAATGTCCGACTAATTCTGTTTGTACAAATAGAGTACAGCAGAACTCACCGGTGTAGTCCTCACGGCAGATGCACGTGTACCCTCCCTCTTTGCGGGTGCACACCCCTCCGTTCAGGCAAGGGTTGGAATAGCAAAGATTGATTTCGGTTTCGCAGTAGTCACCGGTGAAGCCCACAGGACAGCGGCAGCGCAGGCCGGCGATGGGGTGAATGGGCCGGAACAGGATGGAGGGGGAGGAGATGAAGGGGGCGGAGCTATTGAAGCGCAGCACGGAGATGCACTTCATGTAGTTCTGACACGGCTCACGTAGACACACGTTGTCGTCAAATGGAAGGACCTGAGGGGGCAGAAAATGTCAGGGGGAAAAAAGATATTGATCACAGCATGTCAAGGCGGCTACGGATGAAATGTAGATATGCGCCTCTGAGGCTGTGGGCGATATAGCAAAATTAACATCTGAGCCATTTGTCATGATTCTGCTTTTGTTTAGATGACGTTTTGAGTTTGCTTCTTCTTGTGCTTTTGTCTTCCTCATTTGGTTTTGTGTCCGCCTGTTGTCATCCGGGTCCCTTGTGTCAACCGATCAGCGCTCCCTTTGGGTCTTGTCCAGGTGTTCCTTGTTGTCTCGTCAGTTTGCTTGTCTTTAGTTTCCTGGGATTTGTCAGTCTTTGTTAAATGGGTTTTTTGTTTGTTACTTTGGTTTCTTGTGGTTTTCAGGACTTTGTTTGTGTTTTTGATTTACTTTCTCTGGTCTACACCTGCTAGTGTTTTTTGTCAATACAGTTTGTTCAGTACTCCATCCATCCATCCATCCATCCATCCATTTTCAACACCGCTTATCCTGAACAGGGTCACGGGGAGTTGCTGGAGTCTATCCCAGCTGACTTTGGGCGGAAGACAAATTTCACCCTGAACTGTTTGCCAGTCAGTCGCAGGGCACATATCGAGACAAATGACCATTCACACCCACACTGTCACTGATTGGGAAGCGTCCCCACGCTGCCTGCACACAAGCCAGGCGAGTGTACCACTACATCATCAGCAACCCGTAGTCATTAATGCGAAAGTTTGAAGAAAAGACATGATATGACGATTAAAACGTCAGTGAATATTTTACAGCACTGGTGTCAAACTCAAGGCCCGGGGGCCAGCTCCGGCCCGCCATGGAAATCAAGCATGTCAACTTGCATAATGCTTGCTAAAATCTCGACCAAAATGTGAAATTCTCTTATGTAATAAATGTAAGCACTTTTTTGTCACCAAACCCCTCATTACAGTAACAAATAATAAACCGTTATCATTAACTTTTTTGTTTGGTTTCCGTCATAACGGTCCTCCAAGGGAAATGGTAACTAAAATGTGGCCCACGACAAAAATGAGTTTGACACCCCTGTTTTACAGCATATCTGGCCCCTGTGGCATCTGATGGCCAGTGGGCAGGGCAGAGTACCCTGGGTTTAAGATGCAAACATTCTGATTGGACACTTAGTCAAGGCAATTGGGTGTTGCTATCATATTCACTCCTTAGCTGTTCAGGATTTGCCTTTGTGTGCATTTTATTAAGACACACATTTGCATTCCGTTCTTTCTTCATACTCCTTTTCGCTTTCTCAATCACACGTTCCATGATGGCTTCTGTCGCCATGGGAACGAATGTAAATGTACGTCAAAAGCAACTGAATATCACAAGCATTGGTGTCGGGAATTTCTTGCAGGGTTACAAACCTCCATCTGTGTGAGTGAGGTCAGCCGCGGCCTGTTCAGGTACAGTTGTTCCTCCAGGGCCTCGGAAGGAAAGAAGTGTCCCCCTGGTAGCACCGCGGAAAAGCTCACATTCAGGATCCCTCCCGGAACCGCATCCATGTCTGGCTGGATGTTGAACACAAAGACATCCTCGACGGGCACAGAGAGAACCGCCGACACGCCCTCCAGGAAGTGACCCAGCAGCGGTGAGAGGAAGTGCTCCTGGGACATGTTCTGCAGACGGACGGTGACGCTGCTGCCCAGCATGTCCTCGGTAATGATGAGCACACGTAAAACGCAGTGCGCTGAAATGCTGTGAACGCCATCTGTAAGCAAAAGAAGAAGAAAAAAACAAGATTACCGTATTGGCCCGAATATAAGACGCTGTGAATTGAAATAAGACTGAAAAAGTGGGGGTCGTCTTATATTCGGGGTCTAGACATTATACCCATTCACGACGCTAGATGGCGCCAGATATCATTGAAGCGAATGCTGAACTTGACTCCCCAGGCCAAAATGAACCCCTGTCACGAAGAATAAAAATAAGAATAGCGGTAGAACAAAGAAGAAAAATAAAAAATAGCGGTAAAAAAGAAAAGAGAAGAAAATAATCGAAGAGATAACAGAAAATGGAGAAACGTAGCGACAATGTAGAGAAAAGCGGGTCAAAGATCGGCCAGGTTAACCGGCAGCTGAGGAGAAGTTGTGATGTCATTTACATTTCAAAAACCAGAAGCCATTCATTTACGAATGTGATTGCACTTTAGTTTACATATTTAAATGTTCAGATATTAAGATTTGAATGAGGCAAAATAACATGCTTTTTCTCTCAAATATATTGTTAGCATCATTTGTTTCAGATGTACTGTAATTATTGTCTGCATAAAAATTAATTTGGTGTTCAAAAAGTCTTTTTTCAAACTTGAGTCTTGAAAAAGAGGGGATTGTCTTATAATCAGGGCCGTCTTATATTCGGGCCAATACGGTAATTAAAACATTAATAAGATGGATGTGATAGGAGAAACAAGGTGATGAATGAAGATACTAACAAAAAGGAGAAAATGAATCAGTCCAATGCAGGAAAATGAATAATAATGTGGAAGAGGGGTAAATACTGTCATGCGCAATGTTGTACAAAAAAACACACACAAATAACAATGCAAACAACTGTAGTTTCATCAATTCAACAGCCAAAATTGAAGAGGGCAAAACCATTCTTGGTCCATGTTAAGATTTCAAGTACTGTTACCTACAAAATGTGACTGTGTTCGAAACACAAAAAAAGATGCCATTGGGATAGAATGAGGAGTCCAACTGGGAGACGAAGAATGACTCCCAAACGAGATACTCAAATTAAGAGTCACTGTGTGACTGAAGACACAGCAGGGCTGATTGACTGAGACTCCAAACAGTGGGTTCTAAATTGTGTATTCACTCTAACAGATTGTGCGCACTGTTGGCAACAGTTGTAAAATTGGTGGTAACTGCCCTTTTTAAAAAGAGGATTTTGCGCTTTACAAAGCTGTGATCATTTTCAAATGGAACATTTGGGAGAGACCCGCAAGCGCAACATTCTGGTTGAGGTCATGGAAGTGAAAGTGTTAGTGGAAGCAAACAAACATACTGTATTAAATGGGTTACAGAAGAGATCTATTTTATTTAACTGCTCCCGAGCATGTGACAATTGGATGATATTTTCCATCGTGCATAATACTGGGCTGACAAATTGGGGCAGCGCATTTGGAAAACTGCTCTGGGAGAAGCCAGCATAAATTGGGGAATGGGAAATGACCCACATGTAGGGAAATATGGCGTTGACAGGAGTTTCGTCATAGGTGATATGGCATGACTCCTTCTTGTGATTGTCTCCAAGTCAGCCCTGCTTAAATGAGTCAAAGGCTCTAAACTTGCATTGATGAATGGATGACAATTTGTTGCGATTAGTTTGTTTGGGTGCATCTAAAAATGTTTACACAAGCAAAATAGGTCTCCCCGAAACTTCTCGTTTTGTATGTCCTACACTGGGGTCGCTTTGCATGCTGGTTTGTTCCTTTCTTTCAGACGTGCTATTCGAGTACCAGAATCAGCCAACGCATTTTTACTTTCACATATACATCGCCCGTAACATGCTAAATGAACTATGAGGCAATTTTGAGTTTGGCAGACACAATTCTGTTTGGGCAAAATTAGCGTCGACATTTTGCACATGGAGGAACTCAAGCCCAGAAAGTTCCAAATGTGGGATGAGTTTGAAAAATGGAAATTTGTTCTTAAGGAATCAACCATAAAGAGAGAAGCATGGCATGGCAAAATGGAAGCTGATGTGTCAAAGAGAAAGGATGTCCACATAGGAAGTGAGAGAAAGACACCTGGGCAATGCAGGGTAGTGTAGGATTATTTAAAAAAATAAATAAATAACAGCACACTTGAATGCAAGAAAAAAAAAGCTGTCTTTGTGAAAATTAATCCGGAAGAGCAAATCAGATGATAAACTGAGAATCATCATCAAATCATTACATACAGCATAATTTGTATTATGAATCACTGATTGGTTTTTATTAGCTCATATTCCCTACAAAGTTATTCAAATGGTTCATTTTGTATCAGATTCATAATTTGCCAATTTAAAAATGGATCAACAGAGAGATCCGCTGAATGTGGTCAGAAAAAGACGATAAGTGAAAGCAACAGAAGGAGGGTGGGCTCAAAAGGAAGGAGAGGGAAAGGCGGAAGCAAGGATGGGGGTTGGGTGGGGTGGCAGCTGGTTTGATTACCGGATTATGAGGAGCCTCACTCCTGACTGACCTCTAACGCGCACACACACACACACACGCACACACACACACACAAATGAAGGCGATAAACAAGGAGCCAGAAGGAGGAGTGACAATGAGGAGTAACACGAAAAACATAGATGAACACTAACAGACTACATCGGCCTATTATGTCATAAGGATACACAAAGTTATACCACCACACCCACGATATGATTCAATGAACTACATCCCACTGTCGTCAACTTCCGAGGGCCGAAGGGCAACATTATTTCATTATTGTCATCAGTCCACATCATGTAGCACAAATTGAAGATGATCTCCTATTGTTATTTAAATGACTGAAATCTTGGGACTGGCTGCGGATAATCTGCTGGTGTAGGATTTAATCACTCATGTGCACACACACATGCTCACACACACACACACACACATGCACGCACATGCACGCACCCACACACACATACATATTTTACATGTCAGTGTATTTACAGTGTTATTACAGATCTCCTGACAAAACCCTTGATTTTCTATTTACAGTCAATCCTCGGTTTTCGAACGTCTCGGTTCTCGTCCAATTCAGTTTTCGTTGAGTTTTTTATGCCTCGGATGACGAACAAATTTCGGTTCTCGAACAAACTGAGCGCACTTGAATGCACCGTTTGACTCCTCTCGCCTGCCTTACACGAGGAAGTGACGCTTCCTTGTATTGCTTTCCATTGTGAGCAGACGTGTTCAGTAAACATTTTTATTTTAAAAAGGGCGTGGTTTCGGTTTTCGAACAATTTCGGTTTTCGAACAGCCTTCTGGAACGGATTATGGACGAAAATCGAGGTTTGACTGTATTATCCTACATTGTAAAGAATGCAACTCTTCTCATGCACCACAAAAAAAAATATTTCAAGCCTGCAGCCCAAATTTTTTAAAATGCTACTCCTAAGAACCATCGGTGGTGTTGTTTGAGCTGAGACCACCACCAAGTGTAAAATTTATTGTTTTGAGTGCTGCTGTTTTTTTTTTGGTAATTAATTACGGTAGTGCGGAGTAGTGGCATGGAACGTTTGTTTTCCTGAAATAACCAAGCCTCATGACATTTAGCGCTCGATGCTAAATCCTCTCTCCTGTCATTTGAGTCACTGCGGAAACATTCCCACTTGCCACAGAATGCCGAGTGCCATCGAGCCTCTTGACTCTTTCTCCAAGAGCCAGAATGCAGCCTGCTGAAAATATGTTGTTCCATCAAATATTTTTGTCTGTACAGTATTTCTATTCTCTTTTTGCCAGTGAAAGACTCAGCCACCGAATAAAAAAAAAAAAGAAGATACGATGCTGTCATCTCATGCCATTTTCGTTTGCACCGTATGATATACTGTAATGTGTGTACAGTATTTGCTTGGACATCCATTCTCATGTTGTTAAATGATGCAGTGTGTAATTATTTTGACTTGCACTGTAAGGTCCTTTTATCTACGGTCACGTGCTATTAACAGACACGAACCATTAGGCTAAGGGTGTCAAACTCATATTTGTCGCGGGCCACATCATAGTTAGGTTTTCCCTTTGAGGGCCGTTATGAATTTTGGGAAACCATCTAAATGTTTAATCCCCTCCACATATTACATACACAGCGCACACCCAAATTGATGAATAACTCGTTTTAAAGAATAACGACTTACTGTGGAGTACATGTGACTATTTGAAATTTTGGTTCAGACTTTAGCAAGCATCATGGAACTTGACATGCTTGATTTGCTTCCGCGGGCCACATAAAATGATGCGGCGGGCCAGATCTGCATTAGGCAGAGAGAAAAACTCAGAGTAAACTCTATTTCTGCAGTTTTTTTTTTTGTTTTTTTTTAGGTTTACTCATTGCTCCATTAGAAACCAAGGGGAGGCTTGAATAGACACAAATGAAAGCAATTTAAGAACACAAATTGCGCACGCTCTGCCACCCAAGTGAGGACAGCGAAATGTTTTGCCGTAGCACAGAATATCAAAACAAATCGCGGGTAATGTTTTCTGGAAAAATAAAAGACGGCGTCTCATCATTTCTGAATTATTTGTGTGGGTATATTGTCAGGAATCATTCCCATTTTGTATGAGGACTGGAACATAAACGAATACAAAATGCATCCTTCACTTTGCACTCTGACAACAACAATCACGCTGATGAAGGTTAAGAAGTCTCAGCTTGCGTCAGGAGCGCACGGGGGGGACTTTGACTGACACTTGGCAAATCCACCATCAGACAGACAATTGCGCTTGTTGCAAACAAGGTCAAACACCCTCGAGCGGAGATGCGAGTGTCTGCCGTGTGCAGGAGAAATCGCTTCAAATGTGGAAATACAAAAGAACAATTGCCCGCAACTGTTGGCACACAAGCTGTAGAGAAAAGATGACGAAAAAAAATTATGTTGACTGATAGCATGATTTATTCATTTAGAAATAAACCGTACGTCCGTCTTTGGAAGCCGCGGAGCTACTGTGAAGCACTCCTGTGTGGTGATGCGAACGAACTAGCGACGGCATGTGATGTTTGCACCTAACTCGCTAATAATACATCGAGGTCATAAATAATACATCAGCCTTTTTGATGCTTTAGCCTGCATGGAAACAATAAAACATTAATATCTAAAGTTACTTTGTTGCACGACCGTGGAACAAAAGATTTTGTAAATAACTCGGGAGAAGCTTTTTTTTTTTCTTCTTTTTTTTTTTACCCCTGTGGACTCAAAGACATCATCTTCCCCTTCAAAAGCGAGGAAAGAGCACTCGTAAAGCCTTTAAAAGAATGAACACGCTGATGTGGAATCACCAGCAAGGTCCCAGCGGTGCCAGAACAGCCGCTCGCCCTAAGAACGAAGCGGGACCAATGCGTGTTCTGCCTCTTAGATGCGTGATGAGTCGGCAAACGGGGATTTCAGTGCTATCTCACTTTGCCAGGTAGCCTGACTAATAGGACACTGCAAGCTCCTTGAATGTCAGCGCTCACTTCCAGGAAAGCCGGATGCAAATAGTCTGCAAAGTCATGTAAAAGGCAAGCCTACAGCCGGCACTGGAAAGAGACCAGGAAAGATCATTTTACACGGAAAATATACTGTATAACGCATACTTTGTGCGGTTGTGAAAAAAAATAAGTCGGCATACTTCACCAGAAATTAGTTCGGTGAGTATGAACTCTGCAACGTGATTTTAGCTTCAGAACTCCATCCATCCATCTATTTTCTGATCCGCTTTATCCTCACAAGGATCGCGGGGCATGCTGGAGCCTATCCCAGTTGACATCGGGCAGTAGGCGGAGGACACCCTGAACCGGTTGCCAGCCAATCGCAGGGCATACAGAGACGAACAACCATCCGCGTTCACAATCACACTTGAAGACAATTTAGAGTGCTCAATCAGCCTGCCATGCATGTTTTTGGAATGTGGGAGGAAACCGGAGTACCCGGAGAAAAGCCACGCAGGCACGGGGAGAACATGCAAACTCCACACAGGAAGGCTGGAGCCCATTTAGAACTGATATTCCAATAAGAGTAGGCCTAACGAGGTGTGCCACATGAAGAAAAAAAATCTGAGAAGTCAATGACTGGTAGACGATTGTGCCCCCCCCCCAAAAAAAAAAATATATATATACAGTCAAACCTCGGTTTTCGAACGTCTCGGTTCTCGTCCAATTCAGTTTTCGTTGAGTTTTTTATGCCTCGGATGACGAACAAATTTCGTTTCTCGAACAAACTGAGCGCACTTGAATGCACCATTTGACTCCTCTCGCCTTCCTTACACGAGGAAGTGGCGCTTCCTCGGGTAGACGAGGAAGTGACGCTTCCTTGTGTTGCTTTCCATTGTGAGCAGACGTGTTCAGTAAACATTTTTATTTTAAAAAGAGCGTGGTTTTGGTTTTCCAACAATTTCAGTTTTCGAACAGCCTTCTGGAACGGATTATGGACGAAAACTGAGGTTTGACTGTATATATTTCGGCAAATGTTGACAAACAGAGCTTCAAAGGATGCAGCAATGAACCATCAACCCCCAACAGCCTCCCGGACCCCCAGCGGTGTTGTCCTTGAGCAAGACACCGCTAACCATGAACCGCGCCCCGGGTGCCATGTGTTGCGTTCAAAGCCTTTCAATTTTTCCACATTAAAACAGTAGTCAAAAGAAGTTTGCCGTGTTACGACAGTAAAACTCGACATTTGGAGAGCACAATGTCTGAACTGTTTAAAACTACACACAAACTATGATCCCAAAACACTTTATTATACTTTCAAACTCATTTTATTACAGTACCCTTGACACTAAATGGCTTTTAGGTGATTCAATCTCAAAAGAATACAGAGGAAGGGCGAAGGTTTAATGCATTCAACGAACAGCAATGACTCATTGTAACTTCAATTGACAACTGAGGCTAAAGTTACGTCTTTCAGTCAAAGTGTATGACTTTGATGTACAGTCAAAACTCGGTTTTCGAACATCTCGGTTCTCGACCAATTCAGTTTTCGACCAAAAATGTCGAGTTTTTTATGCCTCGCGTGACAAACAAATTTCAGTTCTCGAACAAACTGAGCGCACTTGAATGCACCATTTGACTCCTCTCGCCTTCCTTACACGAGGAAATTACGCTTCCTTGGGTAGACGAGGAAGTGACGTTTCCTCGTGTTGCTTTCCATTGTGAGCAGACGTGTTCAGTAAACATTTTAAAGAGAGCGTGGTTTCGGTTTTCGATCAATTTCAGTTTTCGAACAGCCTTCTGGAACAGATTATGGACGAAAACCGAGGTTTGACTGTACTTCTTTGACAGCAATGACTTCGACTGTTTCTTCTACGGCAATTAGCCCGTGCTTTGGCGCCATTTTGTAGCGTGACAGCGACAAAGCCACAACAATGAATGATGTCACTCCAGGATGCCCACAACTGGCTAAATTCCGGTAAATGTATTCTCGAGCCATGCACTTGAGCCAACACGGCACCATGACTACCTTGAAGACAAAAAAAAATGTCAACAATGCTCCACTTTCAGATGTACAATTGTACAGGACTGAGAACCAGTTGAAGAAACGCACTCAATTTGTCGAATATCAGAATAAAGGAAGTTCTTAATCCTGCATCTCTTCATATGGTGAAAGCCTATTGGATGTCGATGTAGCAGACACGTCTGACAGGATTAAATGCTTCAAATCCCCTCTTGCTTGACTCATTCCTATTCATTAGCCCTGTTGTGGTTAAGAGCCTGGCTGAATATCTGCTCTCTTGCTCATCGAAGAGATTGGGATTAAAAGTAACAAAAAGCCCAAAGGGGGGAGATTTACCATTTAAAAATCGGCAAAAATTGGATTGAGGGTGAACAAAAGCCATTTGCTGCTTCTCAGAAATACACAAAACGTCTGTCATGGTGCCTTCAGCCCATTAGTGTACAGTCCATGTCGACACCAACGGATGCGTTCTATCCCATTTCACACTTCGCCGTCAACATGGTTTTGTCCGCCCTGTATGTGACTCTCCTCTCTGCTGCCGGAAAAGCCCCGATGTGCACGAGCAGGTTTGACCTCACAAAACACTGCCGTGAGAGTTCCCTCACCGGATATTCCGGATAAGGAATAGAGACACAAGGGGTTGCTTAGATCCTTCATTTGACACGGCAACAAAGAATGAAAACCTCACTGACATTAACTATGGTCAACCTGTTTGACAATTCAGAATGTTCAAATGCAAATCTGTCACCGCTGCTTGTGTTTTTTGTTGAGAGATGTCGGCGCTGTTGGGCAGTCTGCACTGGTGCGGTTGGACGGATGGCTTTGTGGAGCCGAGGATGAGAATGGAGGAGGGTCGGCGCGGAGCGCGGATGCGTAGTTGGAACTGAGAGTCGGCGCTTGGAATTGAAGCGGATCTAAATGGGACAAGAGAAACGAGCCAATCTCTTTTTTCGTCCATGGACGCTGCAGCTTCTCGTTTACTTTCAAACTTGGCTTGGAGCAGACGTGTACAAATTTTGAGCATGATGTCTATGTTTTGGAAAGCGCTTTGGGACAATTTGGAGTGTTCAATCAGCCTGCCATGCGTGTCTTTGGAATGTGGGAGGAAACCGGAGAACCCGGAGAAAACCCACGCAGGCCCGGGGAGAACATGCAAACTCCACACAGGAAGGCCGGAGCTGGAATTGAACCCGGTACCTCTGCACTGTGAAGTCAACGTGCTAACCACTCGACCACCGGGCCGCCTCTAAATTGAATTATTACCTGTATATTAATAAAAGTCACTGATGATCATTTTTGGATCATTTGGAACTAGAACTCTACTTTCATCTTCCATGGGAACATTTTTGGAACACCCAACATTATAAGGGCTTTGTTGATTTTTTGCCTTCAACATCTGTCAACACTAAAATGCAATTTACGAGGTAATATCAATGTACTGTGACGAGTATCATTGTCTCCATATCACCACAACATGTACACACCAACAGCTCAGCCAAGTGGCTGGACTGCTGATTTCTGCTCTGTTTGTTTTGAAAGCCTTTCAAGCCTTTGGGTCAGTCATTATACTAAAAGTAGAACTCGGTTGAAAAAAACAGCAGCACACACACAAACACACACACACACACAGAGCAACCTTGGCAACATTAGGGTTCAAAGCGGCCTTTTACAACAAAAGCTTTAATCCTTTACATTAAAGCGGATACTTGCACTGACACAAAAGCCATCTCGCCTGCTAAGTCCCTGCCCATTAGCCCCTATCACAGGTACACACACACATTATGGCTATTGTACTTCATAAGTTGATCTGCAACCTCACACAAATCCGCACAACTTTGACCTCTATGACATGCACGGGACAGCAATGAGCAGCTGGAAAGTGGCAGCTGCCACCATCCTGCTATTTGTTCTATAAATCTTTTCTTTCAAATGTGCAACCATCAGCGGTGGGAAGGACCAAAGTAACAACACTGATGAATTTTTCTGATGACTTTTGACTTTCACCCCCTATTTGAAAACATCTATCTGTACTTTCTTCTGCTTACTTTGTCAAGAGTAGGTTCATTACTTTTTTCGACATCCTCAGATGACAACGTGAAGTCAAATAGTCAGATATGGAAAGATGGAAGAAAGAAAGTGTGTGAGTAGGCTTGATCTTGCTACCTGAGCCTTAGAACATCCATTCATGGAAGGGAGCGGTGCAGAGATTTATTTGCTTTGATTCGAACAGTCTTCATTTTATGGCCAGTGTCCTTGTATGATATCATTTGGTATTTTGCAGCCTTGTGAAACTCTGCGCCTCAGTCGAGCACCTGAGACTGATTTGCGTGAGACGTGGCGCCCTCCTGTCACCTGCCCACATCGGAATTTTTCCAAACTGTTGAAGCTGTTACGTGCTAGCATT
This sequence comes from Hippocampus abdominalis, assembly GCA_018466805.1. NCBI lineage: Eukaryota > Metazoa > Chordata > Actinopteri > Syngnathiformes > Syngnathidae > Hippocampus > Hippocampus abdominalis. The sequence continues at coordinate 28,538,377 of CM031694.1, read as the reverse complement.
GAAGCTGCCGACAGGGTCACGCGGTCGAAGGCTCTGACATGGTTGCTGGCCATTGTGCCACCTGAGCCTTTCGGGGAGCGGAGAAAACTAGGACTCTCTGCACCACCTGATACATTTAATTCTTGGCAAGTAAACGTGGAACCCCTAATGGCTTCTAATGGGCCGGTAAAGGCACTCTATAGTGGTGTTAGACCGGGCTCCGCTGTACATTATATATACGGTATAGTCAGCGCATGCAGGTGGCTGTGGTTGCAGAGTCAGCATGCTAAACAAAACTCACCTGCATATTAAATTCGAATGGCACTCAGTGTAGCATAAACGTCCGCCAAGGCTTAAATTCATGTGTTAGGTTCTGAGTAGTGAACAACTGCTAAGAGTCTCACAATACAAACATGAGTGTGCTCACAATTTGGTAGCATCTTCCTTGACACACAAACCGAGCTTTAATGAATGCTGAATCAACAAAAATCACATTTGTGAGAACAGCTTTTCAACAGTGATTTCTTTTTTTTTTACATTTAGATTGTTTTTTATTTTTAATTAATATTAATTAATAAAATATATTAATAAATATCATAATATTGCACAAAATTTCGTACAGTTTTCAACAGAGCAATGTTAGCGCCTAAACAAGCCAATTGTGTTGAGTTAATTTTAAACCTACACCAAACTAGGGGAGGAGGAGGAGGATTATGTTGATTATTGTTATTATTTTATCACAAATATTTTGTCTTGAAGAACTGAACTGTCACAATATTTGACCGAGCCAATTTTTGCTTCTTTTTTTTTTTCGACTTTCTGCTTGGCTAAAACGGGACTCGAAAACCTGCAAATACATTTGTTTGCACTGTCCACAGAGCACCTGTTAAAATGCCTATAGATGAAATTAGATATTCGATTTTTTTTTTTTTTTGTCACCCCAGAACAACCAAGACATGCATTTTAAAAATATTCTTATACATGTGGACATGGCAAACTAGTTCCTGGTAAGTGGGTGGGCAGTTGCTAGAAGCTAATTGCTATAAATGCTTCTATAACTACACCGCCATAATAAACTTTTTTTTTTTAATGAAATATCATCAGAAACGGGCATCGTTACATTTATAAAGGCAACATTTTTGATCCAGCCTTTATATTGCACTTGTGCTGGTGAGAGCGTTTGTTGTTGGTTCCAAAACTGTGCTCCACCACTGTGAGTTAACACTATTTACCATTGATGTGTCCCGGAACAAATTGTATGTTTTTGTTGTCGCCCAGTAAAGCCTTGCCTCTGAGAGTTGGCGAGTACAACCAAAGCCGTTCTTGGCCACGCGATCGTTTTTTTTTTTCCTGTTGTTTTTTTGTTTTTTTTTGCTTTGATCAAGGTCACCTTGAGCTGGTACATGAACAACATGAATTGTCTGCAGTATGCTGGGTGACCCCGCGCCACGATATTTTGTGCATAATTGTGCGTGTAAAAACTGGCTAAACATGAATGGGCAACGCATTCAAACTACAATGAAGCAGAAACATGGGAATTATGCAGAGAAACAATAGAGAAGAAGCTGAAAGAAGGAAAAAACTGGAGTAGAGACCAAGATCAAAGACGGGAGTGCAGCCCCTGTACTCTCTGCCATGCACAGATACTTTTGAAGAAAACAAAACAAATACTCTGAAGCATCGAGCTTATGAGCCACCTGAGAGTACACACTTTTTGATCTGAGAATGAAAAAGAAAACCCCACGAATATTATTCCATCCATCCATCCATTTTCCGATCCGCACATGGGTCACGGGGTGTGCTGGAGCCTATCCCAGCCGTCTTCGGGCAGTAGGCGAACCGGTTGCCAGCCAATCGCAGGGCACACACAGACAAACAACCATCTACGCTCACACTCACACCTAGGGACAATTTGGAGTGTTCAATCAGTCTGCCATGCATATTTTTGGAATGTGGGCGGAAACCGGAGTACCCGGAGAAAACCCACACAGGCCCTGGGAGAACATGCAAACTCCACACAGGGAGGTGGAGCTGGAATTGAACCTGGTACGTCTGCACTGTGAGGTCGATGCGCTAACCACTGGACAACTGGGCTGCCTACAAATATTATTCATAACGCAAAAAAAACCTCTTGCATAAACGCACACGTACACATGTGCACAACACATCAACAGACACGGTGAGAGGAGATAAGTGGTAAGAAAAGACAAGAGAAAAACAAAAACAATATGCCACGCAGGAGAAGTGACCCGGGAGGCGTTTTCAGGATAACATTCTGAGAAGGAAGGGGTGAGTTCAACTATGTGCACGAGTGACAACAAAAAAATGGATGGTGAGATAAGGCTAGAGAGAGGCCACTGATAGGAATTAATTCATCCATCCATCCGTGCATCCACACGTGTGTATAGAATCCAAAAGGAGGAGTCACAGACACACACACATAGACACACACACGCACACAGACAGAGACACACACACACAGCAAGAGCGGGGGGGAGTGACAGCTCTGCTCCGAGCCTGACTGGAGTTTCATTATAATCTCATAACTGTCACATCCTGGAGGGGAAAGATAGTGGGAGAATCTCATATGAATACACACTGTGAGTCAGTTCAAGCAAGCCGAATGCTCTGTAGAACAAGTCAGAAGGGGCGGCGTTTTGGCACATTTAAAAGTCTGCAGCGCACACATATTGCCTGATTATTGAGTATCTGTAATGGCATCTGACATCCATTGACTCCCGTTTAATAACTGGAGCTTCCTCACATGGCGCACGGCACGTGAGACAAGAGATGAGCGCATATCACTCACAAATCAAATGTGAACAAATACCCTGACGAGCAAGAAGCCGAAGACGACTGCAGAAGACGGGCACTCATTGAAATACTTGCTTTGGATGTTTCATCGTAAGGGATGGTCATAGTGTATACATTCATTCATTTTCTAATCCGCTCATCCTCACAAGGGTCGCAGAGGCAGCTGGAGCCTATCCCAGCTGTCTTTGGGCAGTAGGCGGGGGACACCCTGAACTGGTTGCAAAGCAATCGCAGGGCACACAGAGACGAACAACCATCCGCGCTCACACCTAGCGACAATTTAGGGTGTTTAATCAGCCTGCCATGCATGTTTTGGAATGCGGGAGGAAACCGGAGCACCCGGAGAAAACCCACGCAGGCCCGGGGAAAAAATGCAAACTCCACAGAGGAAGGCCAGAACTGGGTCAAACCCCAGACCTCTGCACTGTGTGGTCGAAGCGCTAACCACTGGACCACTAGGCCGCCTGTGTATACATGTCATTTAAATTATTGCAGTGTACCGTAACCACTCAAGTTACTAAATACAGTTCATAGCCAATTGCTGTTGAAGAGTCAAGTCAAATTAGTCACATTGACGATGAAAGGCGCACGTTAAAACCATTCAAGCACTATGTAACAATGGACTGAACACCTGACTCACTCGTGATTTGACCTGTCGTCATTCATTTACTCATGACCTCACTTGGTTGACAGCTCGATTATTTGCTGTCTCACTCGTCGCAAGCTCAAACCACACTTAGGCCTTACGTAGAAGTGAATGTTGTCACCACTGATTTCCCTCCACTTGACTTCAACTTAACAACACCAACCAACTCTTCGAAGGATCCTTTTTTTTTCCATTTTGTATGATCTACGCGTGACATGAATCCATAGGTAACAATGTAACAGATATGTTCACATGCCATTCCACTGTTGAAAAGATGAGAGACGGAAAAAAAAAAACTTTCTCAGCTTTTCACCCGCATACTAACGGACCTGTGGAGTATTCAGTTATCTTCATGGCTTTTGGCAGAGTAGACTCTTCCCCCTCCCCACCCGCACTTCCCTCCCTTGTCCCCATTTGTGCTCTCTTACCTGTGACAGTGATCAGCATGGGAGCCACCAGCGGCCTGTTATTATCCAGTTTACGGCTCAGCCGGATCTCCCCGCTGGTGTGATTGAGCAACAGCAGGTGAAGCTCGTTCCCCCTGTCAATTGTGTAGTACAACCGGTCCGACACGTCAGGATCATTGGCGGGGACTCTGCCGATTATCCCGTTGGGGAAGCTGTTGGAACGGTTTGACACAAAGTTGTTGAAGATAATTTGGAAGTCCTGCAGAGTGGGTTTGTTGTCATTCTGATCCACCAATTTGATCCGTACAGTCGCCCGGCTGACGAGAGGAGCCGAGGTGGCCTGGACTACGATGACATACTCGTCGCGAGCCTCATAGTCGAGATCAATAAGTGATGTCAGCTCCCCTGAGAAGATGTCCATCTGGAATATCTCGGGAATGTTGCCCTCTACAATTTGGTACATAATTTGGGCATTGGCACCCTCGTCAGGGTCCGTGGCAGTGATCTGGGCAACCACAGAGCCCACGGCGCTGTTTTCCCTCACCAGAACCTCAAAGTCGTCAGCAGGGAAGACCGGGGCATTATCATTCACGTCGAGAACGGTCACTTGGATGTGGACTGGCGTTCGCTGAGGCGGTACGCCTCGGTCGACGGCATATGCGGTGAGCTCGTAAAACGGCACACTTTCGCGGTCCAGCCGGCGGACGGTTCGCACGATGCCAGACGTCGGTTCGATGGTAAAGTCTCCATCTCCATCCTCACCATTTTGGAAGGTGTACTGGACGCGGCCGTTGGCGTGCGCGTCCCGATCGGTGGCTGAGATTTGGAGGACGCTGGTGAAGGGAGGGGCGTCTTCGCTCACGGTTCCCTGGTATCTGGGGCTGAGGAACTGAGGTGCGTTGTCGTTCACGTCATTGACATTCACCTCCACGTATGTTGTATCTGATTTCTGCGGGATGCCGTTGTCTTTGGCCGTGATAGCCAACGTGTAGGTCATCTGGTCCTCATAATCAAGCTCCGCCTGCAGCGTGATCGCCCCCGAGCCAGGATCGATGCGGAACTGAGGGATATTATCCTCCAGGAAGTATGTGATGCGGGCATTTTCACCGACGTCGTCATCTGTTGCGCTGATGACAACCACGGTGCTCCCAGCTGGCCGGTCCTCATTCACACTCACAGAGTAGTGCGCGCTCTGGAACACGGGCCGATGCGTGTTGGCGTCAGTGATGTTGATGTGCACCTGACAGGTGTCGTGGAGCGTGCGATCTGAAGCGGTGACGGTTAAAGCGTAGCGCCGCTCTTGTTTGTAGTCCAGTGGGAGGGCTAAGGAAAGCAGCCCGGCACCCCCTGCGGTGCTGATGGCAAAGCGGTTCCTGGTGTTCCCACCTGTGATCTGATAAGTCACCGCACTGTTGACATCCCGATCCATAGCCGTGACAGTGACCACGCTCGTTCCAACCACGGCGTCCTCATTCAGGCGGGCATAATATTCTCTTTGCAAAAACTCTGGGTGGTTATCGTTCACATCCATAACTGTTATTGTCACACTTGCTGTGGCAGAAAGAGGGGGCATTCCGTAATCCCTGGCCTCCACACCAAAGAAATAGTGTTCGACGGATTCTCTGTCAAGAATGGACTTGACCGTGACCCAGCCTGTGGCGGGATTGATAACGAACGGCGTGTCAGAACCGGTGCCGGTTAATCTGTATTCCAGACGTGCGTTGTCGCCAGCATCGGTATCGATGGCTTGGATGTGAAGGATTGAGCTTCCGACGGGCGAGCTTTCAAGCACAGATGCTTGAAACGGCGTGGAGACAAAGATGGGCGGGTTGTCATTGACGTCGGTCACCTGGACGCTCACAATGCCGGTATTGTTGGAAAGCGGCGGTCGGCCGTTGTCTTGCGCGCGGACACGGAGCGTGTACTCCCGCTCGGCCTCGTAATCCAGAGGCGCCACCACCTGGATCTCGCCTGTGACACTGTCGATGGAAAACTGGCCGCGGCTGTTCCCACTGATGATGTTGTAGTGAACCGCGGCGTTACCGTCTTTGTCGTGGTCGGTGGCACTGACGCGGAGTATCTCCGAGTGAGGTCTCACGTCCTCCTTGACGGCCACCACGTATCGCTTCTCGCTGAACTGTGGCACATTGTCATTTTCATCCAAAACGGTGATGAACACTTGAACTGTGGCCGAGCGTGCGCCCGGTTCCTTGCCCTGGTCACTGGCTTCCACCTGGAGCGTGTAGTGCTCGTTTGTTTCTCTGTCCACAACTCCACGGGTTGTGATGAGTCCGGATCTCGGGTCTACCTCAAAAGCGCCTCTCCCGTTTGTGGCAGAGTCGCCGACAAAGCGGTAACGAATATTGGCATTGGACGGGGAATCTAAATCTGTCGCTCTTAACTGAAGGATGGGGTACCCTTCCTCGACATTCTCCCTGATGGTCTCCCGGTACTCTGTCTGCTCAAAAATAGGAGAGTGATCATTGCGATCCGCAACCGTGATGGCGACCATGGTGGTGCCGGATAGACGAGGGGAGCCGTGGTCAGTTCCCGTGATCCGGAAATAATGCAGATCCATGTGTTCTCGATCTAAAATCTGCGTGGAGGTGATGAGGCCAGTATCGGGGTGGATGTGGAAATAGTCTGACGACCGGCTATTCATCAGTGGAGCCATGCTGTAGCTCACCCTGCCTGCATCCCCTGCATCGGGGTCTGAGGCAGACATGACAATTACCGAGGTCCCAGGTGGCTGGTTCTCAGCTACTTGCACTTGGTAGTTATACAGGGAGAAATGAGGACGTCTGTTAGCTGCCCGTCGAGAGCGAGACCACGGCCTGAAAACCTTGCCCGCCCTTTCTTCCAGCGAGGTCTCATCATCTGCTTCTATTATCAGCCTTTCCAGGCTCCTCTCTCCCCTTGAACTGCGCCTCTTGTTGGCTTCCCCCTCTGGCTCACTCTCACCCACGTGGCTTTCATCAGCCTGGCTCTCTTTCTTCCATCTTTCCATATCTGACTGTGTGACGGTGGCAGTGCTACTGAACCTATCCTGACCCTTCCCTCCCTCTACCGCTCTCTCCTCAGCTCGGCCCGGCTTTGTTGTCCCGCTTTCGCTTTGCCTCTCATCCTCCTCTTCTCCCCACGGTCCTCTCCCTCCCATTAACTCGCCCTCCCCCACCTGTAATTTTCTTCCCCTAGCAGGGCCCTCCAGACCGTCCCCCTCAGCCTCCCTCCTCTCTCCTCCCTCAACCCCCATCTGCCGCCTTTCTGATGGGCTGACATCATCTAACGGCCCTTGCTCACTGGACGTAGTTATTTCTGATTCACCGAAAACGTGCGTCGCCTTCCCCGCCTCCTCTTCTTCATTGTTGTTATTACTATTCCTGTTAAATCCCCGCCACATAACTCCAACAGTCGGGGGAGCTGTCCCAAGTGCTGAATCCCACTTGTTTCCCGGAGAGCGAGGCCAAATGGGAAATTCACTCGACCAAGTGGTTAGGTTGATTTGTGAAGGGAAGGAGGGATGTTTTGCGAAAATGGAATCATGTTGCAAAAAAGGACTTTGCTTGGTTGAGTGAACGGGAAACGTCGCTTGCATAGAAAATGCTGACTCAGCTGCCCCTGAAGTTGCTTTAACTTTTTCAACAGACATAAGGAGGAGTTCAGTGGGTTCGATTTCGGCATCATGGCTTATTTGCAAGCTTTGATGAATTTTGTTACATAGAGAACAGTGATCTTCCACCTCTCTGATGCTGTCTAGTCGAAATTGAAGGGTGGGATTCCCCTGAGGCCTCCCTCCCAGGAGAAAAATAAACTCAGCTAACAATCCACAACATGTTCCTCGTCTCTTCAAATCGCAACAACTGCTGGTAGCCTCCCTCTTCTCTCCCCTCACTTCATCGCTCCGTCTCCCGGTTGTAGCTGCAGCTTTCCCCTCATTATCAGCCCGACATTGTCGAGTCAGTCTCACAAAAGCCAAATCATTATCCGCATAATTAGATAAGTTAATGCGTTTGTTGCCTTGACTCACCCCTCCTCCTCTCCCAGCCCTGCTCTCACCCATTTCTCGGGACCTAAACATTGCCGGTGCACTACATCTGTCCTCTTCCTCCACGTCTAACCAGTCTTTCCTCTGCCCCCTAACGCACTTGGGCCAGAAACCTCCCTCAGCCCCGACTCGGATGTCACTCGCGTCGATAACACTGCGCCTGACCAAATGAGAACCATTACCGGCTCTGCTCCTAACCCTGCTGCAACCACCACCAATACCATCACAATCATCATCATCATCATCATCATCATCATCTTCATATGCCTTTTGGTGTTGATAACTTGAATGCTGGAAAACACTGAATGCAGTGAAATTTAAAATGTCTGTCAATTCCGATGCGTGGATCCAAAGTGAATTGCCGCTAAAACAAGAGTGTGTTTCCACTTGATGATTAGACGCCTCTGTCCACGTTGAATTGTATCCAAAACGAGAAAGGATGCGACAAGGCACGGGGTCCGACGACGACGGTTCGTGAAGCGCGGCGGGGGCACCGAGTCTGCTCACCTCACGAGCCCTCACCCACACCCCTCCGCCACTCCTTCCTCCACTTCCGGGTGCGTCGCGCAGGCCGAACGCTCGCACAAAGGCTGCGCCACGTTGAGTTAGGTGTGGCCGTGGCGGCGCGTAAGCACCGGTAGTCCTTTGTACTGTCCGTTTTTTACCACTCGGAACCGGCGAGGGGCCGAAAACGGCCGCGGCGCAAGGCGGCGGAACAACGCCCTTCTCCGACAGCCATCCAGAGCGGCTCCCGTGTGTCACACCGGGGAGGAGATAAGAAGGAGGCGGCATCGTTGGCTCGTCTCCGCGCCGCCAAAACGTCCCGACTCCTTCCCGTGCCTCCTTTCGCGGCACCGGAATCCCCCCAGCTGCTGGTCGTTCTCCTCCCCGCGGCCGTGTCCTGCTGTCCCCCGGCGGCTCCCATACTCGCTCGCACCGCTCGCCCCCTTTACCGGCATCCCGGTGACGGGGCCCCGAGGTGCTCAGGTCGGAAGCCCCCGCTGCATTCACCGCCCGCGGGCTAAGAGCGAACAAAGAGCCGAGGAAGAGTAGCAGGTGAAGACCCAGAGGCGAGAGCGGGGTGAAGCCCGGTAGCCGTGTAGCCATTTAGTCAGTTCCTTTCTCGTCTCTCCCCCCCCCCCCTTCCTTTTTCCTCCTCCACCTATCTCTCCAAAGAGACCGTCTCTTTCCTTCTTCCCCCGGTCACTTCTCTCTCCTCCGCTCCACTTCTAGGAGCTCCGGCGCCGCCCGAACCCTTCCCCCAGGCTCCCCCGTCTCTTCGTCAGCCCGGAGAGTTGGCATCTACCCGCTGTGGTGCGTGATGCTGCTGGGGCGGCGTGCGTCAGGAGCTGCAGCAGCATCTCTCCACACCTTCGCTCACATCCAACATGGCTCACACACTCACTGGTTGCCTCTCTCACTCTCTCTCTCGCACACACGCACACACACGCACGCACACTCCTGGCGTTGGTGCACGCCTTCAGCATCCACACACACACACACACACAATTAAACTCTCCTCCTCTTTCCCCCTTTCTCCCCTCCCCCTTACCGCCAGCATTACCTCGTAATGGTACAAAACTGAGGGGACGTGTCGCCATCAGCATCATAACTCGTTGCAACAACCGATAAGTTTCCTTGAATTGAAGGAAAAATATGACATAAATGTATTTTAGATGATTTATTTGTATTTTCTATACTGCACTGGAACAAACTGTGATTTGATTAAACCTTTGAAATTACATTGAGAGAAAAAAAAACATTATTTATGATTATTATGTTGCCGTTGTTGCATGTTTTGGTGGGAGGATTCCTCGACTTTTGTAACTGAAATATCATATCGCTCGCTAATCGCTGAATTTGAAATGTCTTGTTTGGTTTTGTTCTTTGTTTTATTTCTTCCATTGCATTGTTTAATGTCATGATATCTGTTTTCGATAATAAACCGTATCACAATGTTGTGCTACCTAATAAGGATAGGTCAATTTTAATCACCAACACGCTAATAAACTCGCCCTGGTGTGTGCGCATGCATGTGTGTGTGTGTGTGTGTGTGTGTGTGCGCTGTCCACCTGTACGTGTGTGTGTGTATGTACTAGTTTCAATATGCTCGTCCACTCTTCGCTTGAACATCATGTGCCTTTTTATATCGGGAAACCCAGGGTGCAAGTTCCAGTAGGGTGACGTAACCTCCGAGATGTCAGGCAGCCCACGAGTGACGTCATGGTCTGTATTGACTATCATGGACAGATGGATGGATGAATAGATAAATAGATAGATAGAAGTAATCCATCACTGTTGTCAGTTTAGCACTTGTGCACAAAGTGTCAATTTAACATCATTTTGTGCATGGCCGAACAGACAGATTCTGTTCATCACTGTGTTGGAGAAAGGCAATGAAATCAAATTATGCAAATTACACCGACTGCATATTTTCTGCAGGAATTCGTTTACCATCTCACATTCAATACCAATTTACCCTTCTGGCAGTTTTTTTTTTTTTTTTTGCCCCCGACCCCAACCCCCTCAATGGGACATGGGTGGGATTGTGCATGATTTCTTGTGTGGATGAAGGCAGAAAAAAAAAAAAAAACCACACGCACACACACACGATGTGCCAGCCGCTAAGAAGATGAGCAACGTGAGCGAGCATGAGCCAATCGTGTGTGTGTGTGTGCAGCGTAACGACGTGCATGTGGTCACAACATCCACACATGGTCACAATGTTCAGAGCGTCACGTGAAACCATGCAGCCAATTGTCAAACTTTCAAACAACTATCACCTGCTACCGGAGGGAAACATATTGATACGCCCTCATTTGTGTTGAAAGAACACAGTTGGGTCGTTCCAGATGCCTGGACGCTTACCCACACAAGGGTCGCGGGGGGCGCCCTGAAGCTTATCCAAGCCGATTAGAAAATATACATCGTGATAAGCGGCAAAAAAAAGTGGTAAAAACAAACGCTTTTCATGATGCACAGTGACGCTACAATTACAGTGGTTTTTTTAACCTGAATGCCTCTCTGGCAGTGTCAATCAAAACTGAGCAATATCACCTTGAATATATTGAGGCGCTTCCAAATCCTTTCACTTTCTCTTAAGTAAGATCAAACGAAACATTGACCAACGATACAGCTCATCCATTTGGACTCCTGCCCCCTTTTTATCCTCTGCCAGCACTAATAGAAACTTGGAGCTTATCCACAACGATACGGTACTCCCAAAAGGACAGATTCCATTTCGAAAGACGATTTAAATGCACAAAAGATAATGTTCTCCTCTCTCGGCCTCGGAATGCCTGCAGCCTTTCGCTTCGCCGGCAGGATTTGTTGTCATTTTTTTTTTTTTTTTTTTCCCAATGTGGATGCAAGAGCATCGCACGCCTCGGTCACACAGTGTGATTACAGTGGAATGTAGGTTACTTGGCACTGGCTGGTGCCCTTAATAGGATTTGGAAAGGGTGCGTGTCGGGAGAACACGTCGGAGGATGTCTAGTCAAGTTGTGAGACGAGGGAGCATGTACTGTAAATCACAGTTTGACAGTGTGGTTCTCTCAACACAACACAGACACGTGCGCGCGCACACACACACACACACACACACACACACACACACACACACACACACACACACGTGCATTTGAGCAGAGATTGATTGATCTTTTTATTTTGAACACATAAATTAATGAAAAATCTGCATCCCATAACAAAACATGGCGTATTGCCGGCCCGAATAGGAAATAAGTACAGTCAAACCTCGGTTTTCGTCCATAATCCATTCCAGAAGGCTGTTCAAAAACCGAAATTATTCGAAAACCGAAACACACGCTCTTTTTAAAATAAAAATGTTTACTGAACACGTCTGCTCACAATGGAAAGCAACAAGAGGAAGCGTCACTTCCTCGTGTAAGGAAGGCGAGAGTAGTCAAATGGTGCATTCAAGTGCGCTCAGTTTGTTCGAGAACCGAAATTTGTACGTCATCCGAAGCATAAAAAACTCGAAATTTTGGGTCGAAAACCGAATTGGTCGAGAACCGAGATGTTCAAAAACCGAGGTTTGACTGTACCGTATTTTTCGCACTATAAAGTGCTTCGGCGTTTAAGGCACACCTTAAGTGAATGGCCTATTTAAAACAGTTTTCATATGTAGGGCGCACAGCATTATTAGGAACATTGAATAGAAGCTACGATATAGGCTGAGGTTGCATTATACATCCACTAGATGGAGCTTCGCTAAAGGGAATCCAATACAATCCAATACAGCTTTATTTATAGAGCGCTTTCACAACCGCTGGAGCTGTAACAAAGCACTTGACAGAACATTTAGAATACTACTCTACGAATATTGATCCATATATAAGGTGCATAGATTATAAGGCGCACTGTTGGCTTGTGAGAAAATTGGATGCTTTTAGATGCACCTTATACTGCGGAAAATACGGTAAATGGAAGAAGCCAAACATCAAATACAGGGGAAGCCGTCATTTCTCAAGATTGTCAACCTAGGTGGGCAAGGTCAGAGGGCATATTGTCCCTCTTTCTTCCTCTGCCAGCATTCAATGTCACGCATGAGGTCATTTCATGATTGGCTGTTGCTATGGTGCACTTCAAGGACCACAATTCTTTGAGGTGAGCAGGAGGCGTTTCTGAGTTCGGAAAATTCCATGAATCAATTTTGTGCCGTGCTTGTCCTTGTTTAGGGACGCTGAGGATCTGCAGCCTATCACTGCTGGCTTTGGGTGGTGGACTTGTTACTATAGGGGAGATCTGGACAAACTCTCAGTGTTAGACAAAGATTTTAAAAACATTCTCCATAAAACATCCAGCACGTCCAAAATAAAAGAAAGTGTCTGCATGCATTCACATGATAAAAATTGCAAACCTCAATTCATGTTTGCCCTTGAAAGTCTTGATCTTTGGTTGATTCTGGTGAATAATAGTCGCTCAGCAGAACATTTCTGCCACGAGGTCTTTTTACTGCAACTATGGAATAGAAACGTTTAATTAAATAGAAAGGAAAATCTAATTAACAAAAAAAAAAGTGGGGAAAGATGAGGCGGACAGACATTCTGCTTTAATGAGCTACTCAAGACCAATAAAAATCAATAGAGACTAATAAAATCATTTTACCATGCAAATATATAACTTGCTGTATCTATCCATCCATCCATCAACTTTCTGATCCGCTTATCCTCACAGAGGTCACGGGGCGTGCTGGAGCCTATCCCAGCTGTCTTCAGGCAGTAGGCGGGGGACACCCTGAACCGGTTGCCAGCCAATCGCAGGGCACACACAGACGAACAACCGTCCACGCTCACACTCACATCGAGGGACAATTTAGAGTGTTCAATCAGCCTGCCATGCATGTTTTTGGAATGTGGGAGGAAACCGGAATACCCGGAGAAAACCCACACAGGCATGAGGAGAACATGCAAACTCCACAAAGGGAAGCCGGAGCTGGAATCAAACCCTGCACCTCTGCATTGTGAAGCCAATGTGCTTACCAGTCGACCACCGGGCCGCCCTTGCTGTAGGTGACACAATTCTAGGCCAGTGTTCTCTCAAAAGAGTTTAGTAAGAAACTACACAAACATTTCAGCACAAGATTAAGTGAAACTTGCACGAGCACCATTTCTTTCTTTCTATTTAAAGCGCTAGTGGGGTCTCACACATGGCCCCCTACCACGTGTAAGTTTTAACTAGCATGAATCAAATTAATTGACTTTTGGAGGATGAGAAATCCGTCCAAAAAGATTTTGGCTTGAGAACAAGAATGATGAAGAAATGGAGCAATTTCAAGAAGGCTTTCGCTCTGCCATTCCAAGGCCCTAAAAAAAAAAAAAAAAAAAAAAAAATCATTCAAAGTGCTTTGGGAGAACACGCTTATTGTAATTTTGTAACAACACACAAAAGCAGTAAATGTTTCATGTCCATCTTCATATCCGCTGTGAGAACCTGGCCAGGATAACAAGTAGGAGAATCGAATAGGAGGTGCTGAGTGACAGCACTGAGACTATGTTGTGCCACTTAGAGCTATTTATAATGGATCAGAGGGTCTTTACGGACTATAAACACTAAACTAAAGTGACTGACTGACAGTTAGGGGAAGACCCTGCGGGTTTTGACACCAGAGGGGGACGTCAACATTGTAGAAGGAAAAAGGGGGCGGAGAATCCGTCCATCAATCCATGCATCCATTTTCTGATGCGCTGATCCCCCACAAGGATCACGGGTCGTGCTGGAGCCTATCCCAGATGTCTTTGGGCAGTAGACGGGGGACACCATGATTGTTGCACCCATGGTTAACAGCCACTCGCCTAGGGGACGCCTATGCATCGGCCTGGAGTTTTGGAACAACTCATCCAACTTCACACAGGGAGCCCGGTATCCCCTCTGCACAAGCCGGACTAGGACTACCGCCAGCGCCCCCACAAGGATTTCTGAGCGGGTGCGTGCCTAGCTGATGCTATCTGATCCAAGACCCACCCAGTATTACACATCACGGGTAACACCATCTGAACACCAATCTGTGCAGCAATCAGCCCTGCACACATGTTTTTTGAAATGGAAAGAACTGGAGTACCCGAGAAAACCCACACGAGCACAGAGATAACTCTACACAGGAAAGCCTGGAATCGAATTCTGGACCTCTGCACTGTGAGGCCGACACGCTAACCATTCGACTTCCGGGGCAGAGACGAAGGACAGAAAATCGTAAAAAAAGTGAACTTATTTGAATTTCAGTGAAAGAATCAGCAGTTTCATTCTAAACGCTAAAATCGGAACATCAAACTGCAATTCATTTTATGATTGAGCGTGGCGGTCATCATCAAGACTCTACAGAGCAAGTCTTCCTGTCAGGTTAGCCGAGGTTATGTGGTGCAGCTGGTTCCTGTCTGCCGCCTGCCGCTGATCCGCTCAGCGGCAGTCTGCAGCGCAATCCATTTATCGGGCCACTTTTGAAAAGATTACTCAATAGGAAACTTTTCATCTTTTAATGACCGATGATCTGACAAGTAAGTATAGTGGAAGCAGACAGGCCGGAGCTGCACTCGCAGAGGTCGTGACAAAACGTCTCTTTGATGCGGCCCCGGGGCGGATGAGGTTCAACCAGAATATCTCAAGGCTTTGGATGATGCGGTCCTGTCATTGCTAAGATGTCTGTCTCTTCTATGTTGCGTGGGAGTCAGGGACAGCAAGCGTTAATGGAGTTTAAGCGGGGCAGCGGGTTGGGAAGGCGCGATGACACAGCAAGAAGTGCTTCGGGCTCGATTCCAGCTCGGTGCAAATTAACTCTACAATTGGGGATTTGTTTTGTATCGAGTTCCTTGTTTTTGTTAGCATGGACGTTTTCATTCTGGTCCACTGGACCTGCCCCAAAACATTTTACCATGCACCAATGCACTTATATCATGCCATCCATTCATTTTTTCCGATCCGCTTATCCTCACAGGGGTTGCGGTGGGTGCTGGAGCCTATCCCAGCCATCTTCGGGTGGTAGGCAGGGGACACCCTGAACCGGTTGCCAGCCAATCGCAAGGCACACAGAGACGAACAACCATCCGCGCTCACACCAAGGGACAATTTAGAGTGTTCAACAGCAGAGCTGCCATGTTTTTTTTGGAATGTGGGAGGAAACCGGAGTACCCGGAGAAAACCCACGCGGGCCCGGGGAGAACATGCAAACTCCACACAGGGAAGCCGAAATTGAACCACCTCTGCACTGTGAGGTTGACGCACTAACCACTGGACTACCGGGCCGCCTCTGCCCCATACCAATTAATTCACGGGTATTCAAGGTTGTTCAGGAGTTTTCCGTACCTCGTCCAGATTTTCTTCTCAGACTCAGAAAAGGCATTCAAACCGGTTGGCTCCAGGTTTTCTGTGGAGGTTGACCCGAGAATATGGGTTCAAGAGTTCCACGCTTCAGGCCATTTGGTGCCTGTACAATCAGGCTGCGAGTTTGTTTTACCATCGCCTGCTGCAGGTCAAATTTGTTCTCAGTGGACTTTGGACTGCGCTACGGCTGCCCGTAGTCATTTAAGTCTGTTCATGATTTCACTGGGCAGAATTTCTAAGAGCAGCAAAAGCGCAGAGGGTGCGCAACTCGGTCTCGACGGCTTCACTGAGCTGCGGCCTTCAGCGTTTGCTGAGGGGAGTTGAGGATGAGAATAAACAAATCAAAGGAATCGTCTCTTAAACTTTAGAGAGACTCATCCGTATGTTTAGTGCAAAAGGGTGAATTGCCTCTTTGGGTTGGAAGTATAAGACAGTCAAACCTCGGTTTTCGAACGTGTCGGTTCTCGACCAATTCAGTTTTCGACCAAAAATTTCGAGTTTTTTATGCCTCAGATGACGAACAAATTTCAGTTGTCAAACAAACTGAGCGCACTTGAATGCACCATTTGACTCCTCTCGCCTTCCTTACACGAGGAAGTGACGCTTCTTCGTGTTGCTTTCCATTGTGAGCAGACGTGTTCAATAAACATTTTTCATTTTAAAAAGAGCGTGGTTTCGGTTTTCGAACAATTTCGGTTTTCGAACAGCGTTCTGGAACGGATTATGGACGAAAACCCAGGTTTGACTGTACTGCCTCGGGTGGAGGAGTTAATTCCAGCATTCATGTGTGAGCGGAGGGCAGATCGGCAGTGTCCCAGAACTTGAGTTGCTCGTGGCGCAATGAGATGTCGCCACTCAAAGCCAGTTGTGCCTGTCCAGCTGCGTGTCCGGATGGCGGTTGAGGGAATCGAACCCAAGGACCCTCCAGTCGCAGGCTTTTATTCTCGATCACCGTGGCCAAAGGGGCTGCTGATTGAAAAAGAAAAGAGAGCAGATGTGGGTGCTTTTTTTGGGGGAGGATCGGGATGTTTTCATTCTCGGTGTGTGTGTGTGTGTGCGTGTCTACTCATATGGACTTCTACACTAGCAAGATCAATAACTGGCTGACTCCTTATACGGGAAGTCTCCTTGTTGTCTTGAGCCTCGCAGGCATGGGCCTGTGTGCGTTCTGTCGGTGTTGGTTTCCTTGGCAACAGAGAGAGAGTGAGTGTATAGGTGTGGTGTGTGTGTGTTTGTGTGTGTGTGTGTGTGTGTGTGTTTAAGGGGTGCACTGGCTGGCGGATTATGGCCACTGCTGTTTGTGTGAATGTGTGTTAAAGTTAGAAAGACAGAAGATGAGTACGAAGATTGAGAGGGAGCTGATAGAGCAGAACACACACACACACACACACACACACACACACACACACACACAACACACACACTCTTGTGTCTTCCTAGCGTGCCCTCTGTGCATGCATATAGTAGCCCCCTTGTAATTGCCCCTCTGTTGCTCCATCCAAGGGGTGGCGGGTGTTTTTTTGGGGGGAGGGCCTGAATGATGTGGTGGAGGGGCAGTGGGGTGGGGCCTGCTGCCACAGGCTGTCTGGAACCCTGATACCCCCTCCTGACACCCACTCCGAAAAGCCTGGGGAGATGGTGAGCGGCAGGCCAGCAGGTGGTCACTGGCTTGCTGCTCATCTGTCCGCTTTCTAAGTGATGCATATTCAAACACAGTGTGTGTGTGTGTGTGTGTGTGTGTGTGTGTGTGTGCGTGTGTGTGTGTGTGTGTGGTGTGCGTGTGCGTGCATGTCAGACACCCCTCCTTTTGCATTCAGAGGAGCAGTCAATGACAGAAGAACCACTTGCTAGCAAAAGCCCCCCCCCCCCCCCACCCCCGCCAAACCTCGACCCCTCTCCCCATGAAGCCACTCAGTGCGAGGGCGACATATGGCGTCAGCAGCAGGACGGCGCGTGCCGTGAGAGTCTAAATTGGAAGCGTGTGAATGAACAGCCTTTGCTTCACCTCGAAAGAATGACAGAGAGGAAAGAAAAGTGACGCTCGAAAGTCTAACGAACCGTCGGACCGATTGAAGTGTTCACCTGACCGATGGAGTCGTTTCAGTACGTCGCTCTTTTTCTGGAGCTCCTCTTGGAACGATCATCCGTTTTAGATGATTTCCTTTTAGGTTATTGCTTCAGTATGATTGAATTTGAGACCTTTTATTTTATTTTTTTTGTTCATGTCATTTCAACCAACATTGTGGACTCTAAAAAGCTGCAACACAATTCAATGTTAAGCTTGAGTGTTATTCTCATCGGGAAATAAGGACTAAAATCGGCAATCGCTTCCAAGGTCGTCTTGCAAAACGCAATGAAATTGAGCTCTCCTGAGGTCCTGAGAATCGTTGTGTATCAGAGCAATATTTGCTTCCTTGCTTAGTTCTGCTCCTTTTTTTTTTTTTTTCCTGGTGTTCTGTTCCAGAAAAAGCTTCGAAAAATGAATCTCCAGAGAGCGCCGAGCCTGAAATGATGGAACATGAACATGTTATTGTATATGTAATACTCTCCCCCCCTTTTCCATCCCTCTGAATTGTATCTTTTCATCATCTCTGCTTTTTTTTTTTTTTTTTTAACACAGTCACACTCTCTTTGTTCACCATCTCTCTCTCTCCCTCCCTCTCGCTCATTACTACCGGCGCCCAATTGGCTCACATTGTAACAGCTTCGGACGAAATGATGTCATTAATTATTTGGGAGGTTTGAGATTATGTGATTAAACTTGCCCTGTAGAACATGTCCAATGTGTTGTTCCGTGCTTTTCCTCGCCGCCACTTGATTAGATTTAGATTGGAGAGCGTGCCTGCGAACAGAATTAAACGCAATCCTGTCTTGCAAAAAAAAAAAATTCTTACGCAAAAGAGAATCTGTTTTGCTTTGTTTCCTGGTTTGTTAACACCTGGATTAGCCCTCGTGAAAAATACTTCTACTCCGGATAGTTTTTCTTGTTTGTGTCATCATTCGGTATTCTAATATCTTCCTTCATATTTTACTGAATAAAGCATGAATATTAAAAAGGGGAGATTGCAATGGAAAAATAAAATCATAACTTTTATTCATATTTGCTCAAATTCACAAATGTGTACGATTGACAAGCGTACGTGATTGAAGTGATCTATCAAGGCGTCTTTCTGGCCCCATCTTGTGCCTCTAATTTGATAGAACAGAAATTACTGTGCCCAAGGAAAAACAACCAATCACAGACAGAAGGCGTGACTTATGAGATGTCAATCATTTGCCACCAATTTACAGGGACACCCTTGAGGCCTCAGACCGATAAAATTGTGTGTTACAGTAACACTCCCGTTATGGATAAAGTCAGAAGGTAATAATAACAGGTCGGCAAAGGGGGGGTCGGGGGGGTGTACCCACAATGAGTGTGCCGGCAAGTGACCACAGATGATTGACACCTCATAAGTCACGCCCTTTGGATCAGATCGGTTGCTTTTCCTTGGGCGTGATGGCTGACTTTTTCACAGATCATATTTTTCGTGTATTATTGTCAAGTCAGAATGAATATTTAAGTAAATACCCGCCGTTTAATGACAAATGTGGGCCAATGCAAGATGCTCAACCAATTTTCTTAGATTTTCTAAGATTTCTTATAGGTAGGGCAAACTATAACATGAGATCGGGCAAACATGATTTATGGGTGTCTTGAAAGGCGCTTATAAATCAAATGTATTATTATTATTATTATGAATTCAAATGACATTTTTTTTTAAAATATATTATTATATTATATATACTACCGTATTGGACGGAATATAAGACGGCCCTGATTATAAGACGACCCCCTCTTTTTCAAGACTCACGTTTGAAAAAAGAACACCAAATTAATTTTTATACAGAAAATAATGACAGTGCGTCTGAAACAAATGATTATAACAATATATTTGAGAGAAAAAGCATGTTATTTTGCCTCAAAAATTAATATCTGAACATTTAAATATGTAAACTAAAGTGCAATCACATTCGTGAATCACATTCGACCCACTTATCTCCAGATTGTCGCTACATTTCTCCATTTTCTGTTATTTCTTTATTATTTTCTTCTCTTTTCTTTCTAACCGCAATTTTTTTTATTTTTCTTCTTCGTCCTATTGCTATTTTTATTTTTATTCTTCGTGACAGGGGTTCGTTTTGGCCTGGGGAGTCAAGTTCAGCATTCGCTTCAATGATATCTGGCGCCATCTAGCGTCGTGAATGGGTATAATGTCTAGACCGCGAATATAAGACGACCCCCACTTTTTCAGTCTGATTTCAATGCAAAAAACACCGTCTTATATTCGGGCCAATACGGTATTATTATGATGTTTTAACTACCATTCTATATTTGGGGGGCGGCCCGGTAGTCCAGTGGTTAGCACGTCGGCTTCACAGTGCTGAGTACCGGGTTCAAATCCAGCTCCGGCCTCCCTGGTTGGAGTTGCATGTTCTCCCAGGGCCTGCGTGGGTTTCTTCTCCGGGTGCTCCGGTTTCCTCCCACGTCCAAAAACATGGCATGGAGGCTGATTGGGCACTCTAAATTGTCCCTAGGTATGAGTGTGAGCGTGGATGGTTGTTCGTCTCCGTGTGCCCTGCGATTGGCTGGCAACCAATTCAGGGTGTCCCCCGCCTACTGCCCGAAGACAGCTGGGATAGGCTCTGGCACCCCCCGCGACCCTAGTGAGGATAAAGCGGTTCAGAAAATGGATGGATGGATGGATTCTATATTTGGGCCAATACGGTATTAGATATTATAAAATGAAGGCAGGGACAACTGTGCAACATGTAAACGCCACTCAGAAAGGCCTCAATAGAAATTGAAAACCGGATCTTTTAAAAAAAAAAAAAAAATTCTGCAAGGCAGATGTACAAACCACATGCCTCGCCAGGCCACCCACACCCACTCTGGCTTAATCAAATTTACATATCCGCTGGACGTAATTGTTGCAAAAGTCCACCAGAGACCTGGAACAGATTTGTGTTAGACTTCGTTGTTGTAATTCCATAAAGAATTGGGTTAGGATAACTTTCAATTATAAAGATGTATTCCAAAAAAAACAGTTACAGCGACTAAGAGAAGGCAGGAAAATAAAGATGGCACACAGACGGAAATTGGCGGTTGTCAGCGAGCACAGGCACACATCGTTGTCCAGAGTAAACACCCAGAATTGACTGCTTTAAATGAGGGGAAGGGGAAGGGGAAGGGGAAGGGGGGGGGGGGGGGTTAGTGAGACAGAGCGCTTTATAGGCCAGATGTGTGTCGTCTTTTACTCCACCGCTGACCTAAATCACCGAATAAAAAGAGCGAGAGGTTGAAAAAGCCTGAGTGTGAAAGGGGGATAATGGGGTGAGCAGATCAACTCCGGGGTAAGAATAAAAGCAATATGGGAGGGAGGGGGCAAGTTTAGGAACAAGACCGAAGAAAGCATCACAAACGCTGGCTGGCTATGCGCGTAAAGGGGATGGAAGATATTCGTGAAGCAGAAATTATGCAGCTATCAAGATATAAATATCCAAGCTTGTTAGCCTCGTTTGCATTTTTACTGAAACTTCAACTACAGAAACATGATTGTCCTATTTCAAAGTTTACGTGTGAGAATTTCACAGTAACGATTCAAGTGAGGATTTCGTAATACATGAATTATGCAATCAGTGACAGTGAAATGATTGAAAGCCAAACCATCCATAATGCACTGTATCAAAATAACACTTGCACTAAAGAAGAGAAAAAAATTATGAAAGTCATCTTGAACAATAAATGTATTGTTTTTCTTTTTTTTTCTTCTTTTTTTTGTTTCAAAGTTTCCAGAATAGCGATCTTCAATTCAAGTACAGTCAAACCTCGGTTTTCGAACGTCTCGGTTCTCGACCAATTCGGTTTTCGACCAAAAATGTTGAGTTTTTTATGCCTCAGATGATGAACAAATTTCGGTTCTCAAACAAACTGAGCGCACTTGAATGCACCATTTGACTCCTCTCGCCTTCCTTAGACGAGGAAGTGACGCTTCCTCGTGTTGCTCTCCATTGTGAGCAGACGTGTTCAGTAAACATTTTTATTTTAAAAACAGCGTGGTTTCGGTTTTCGAACAATTTCGGTTTTCGAACAGCCTTCTGGAATGCATTATGGACAAAAACCGAGGTTTGACTGTATTTTTTTTTCCTGCAGCAATAAATATTAGATTCGCCATCAAGTAAAAATGACTCAATAGCCGCAAACTGATTTTCCTTTTTATTTAATCCAGCATAAATAATCAAATTTACAATCACAAATTTGACCTGCGTCAATTCGACTTTATGAAGCAAAATTAGATTCTGATCAGTTCATAACTATAATTGGGATGAAAATGATGAAAAAGACCAAATTGAGCCATGTTTTAATTTTTAGCAACAGGACTGTCCACCAAATGTTATTATCATGGTGTCATTTCGCCACAAACGTTCTGATTCTGATCTTGTGTGTCACCAGCAGGTGGCAGAGGAGGGCCTTCCCTCCATCGTGCACACCTGCTGCCAATGTTCATCAGTTAGCCATGTATGAAAGGCGCTTATAAATAAAATGTATCATTATTATTATTATTATTATTGTTATTATTATTAAGGACTGCCTAATTGCCAACACTGTCGGATTATTGACCTTGTTTGCTGCTCATGCTCAAGTGTTGTTTTCTAGACCTCTCAATCTCGTCATTGTCGATTTGGATGCTCTCTAATCTCTCGTTAGTACATATTGATATTATATTTCCTTTGATCTTGCTCTTGTTTTGTTTTCGTGTAATTGGACTCTTGTCGTTTTGTTCATATTCGGTGCGCTTTTTCTAATAAATAAATATGTTTGTGATAGATTTTGTTTGTGGGATCCAATCACCAATCACCATCAACGTTAAATAATAACCTCTTGTCCGTTTGCGTTTGAAACGGCAGTTTTATCATTGTGGTGAGAAAAAAAAAAAGGTGGTTTTTGCATTCTTAATTCTTAATGTTGTTTTCTGCAACCTAACTTGTTAGTTAGTCTGATTTCGGTAATGACAGATTTGTCTTTGTCCTTTCTCTCTGTGCGTTCCAATTTAGTTAAGACTGCAAACTAGCTGAGACTGATTCAACAGCACTTCAAGAAGTAGTGCACCATATGCATTAAGTGGATTTAAAAAAAAAAAAAAAAAAGCGGTACAACTGGTAATGGAGCTCGAAATCGACACTGGGATTTGACGACATTCATGACTGGATCCAGTTGAGATGTCTCTTTCAATTTGGACCGCCGTCAAACCGCGTTCATGTTCAAAAAGCACATCTTTGTTTGAAGGGAGCCTCGGCTGTCACACAGTCTGTCTGTTTGGCGCCGCATAAGTCTGACTTCACACTCCCAGAAATTGGATCAATATTGAGGCCAGCAGGAGGAAAATTGTCTTATTATTCCAGTTTAATATTTCATTTTAAGTGCATCAAATGCATTAACGCCACCCCCGAAAACTAATATGTATGGGTGTTATGTATTTCAATCATTGTGTGCAAGTACAGAGCAAGTGTCAGCGTGTCTTTTAAGGGTCCGACTACGTTGGATTAGAACATCATTGTCGCAGTCTGGCCCCGTGACCTTCAGCTTCTTTCTTGGGAATGAAGCGCACGCGATTAATGCAAACTTCAGCCTATTAAAGCACTTCAAGCAGTCGGTTAAAGCACTGGTACAATTCCAGCCGAGCGCGAGTTTGACAGTGTAATTGGAGTTAATCCCAGCAGTTCGCTCTGTGGCGTACGGGGAACCTCTGAATGTAATCGCTAAAATAGTGAAACGCGGCCTTGAGACGTGCTTTAAGCTCCCAACTTGTATTCCTCGCGGACGTCTGCAGACAGCAAAGCGCTTTACCGCATTTGCATTTCTGCATTTGCATTCCGGGCCGACGCCACTTATCATAAGTGCAGTCAGATGGATTGATGAGCAACCCCCACGCCCCCCAAAAAAATGATCATATTATCGTAAAAAGCCTTTCAAAGAAGGTGATTATATACATTGAATGCAGCGAGGAGAAAAGTAAGCCTCAATTATTCCCAATTTACTACCTTTCCATGACTAAAATTGTGCGATTTACCGTTTCTGAACGTCAGATAGGTTTGTCTGTCATGATTTGATGCAAGACGTTTTGCATTCCTGTTTTAAACGTTCAATTTCACTTAAGCATGGAGCACTTCCGCCGGCACGGTTGACACGAGACATTCAGACATGCAAAGTTTGCATGTTATGCTGTGCTGTACGCTATAAGACTTGGCTGATTTTTTTTTTATTTTTTTGCATCCATGCATCCATTTAATATACAGTAATCCCTCGTTTATTGCGGTAAAAAGGGGACCAAAACCACCCGCGATAAACGAAAATCTGCGAAGTAGCGACCAATATACATATACAGGTAAAAAATAAAGAAATAAAGAAATTAAAAATAAATAAATAAATAAACGTCCGCAAAAAGTCCGCAAACGGTCCGCGAGAAGCTGCAAAACAACAGCGAGTCACATAGAGCGACATATACAGTACTGTAGTCCATGTATATATATATATATATATATATATATATATATATATATATATATATATTGTATATATATATAAAATATATATATATATATATACATATATATATATATATATTTTATGAATATGTTTGCAAAAATCCGCGATGCACTGAGGCCGCGATAAACGAACCGTGAAATAGCGAGGGATCACTGTAAAACCTTTTTCCTCCTCACTGTGAGCTCTATCCCAGTTGCCTTTGAGCAAGAGCCCTTAAATCACAGGTGACATATGCGTATCAACAACTGTTAGCATCAAGCTCATAACAATTAAAAAAATTAAAATAAAGACAATCGCAGCTTTACTTCTACGTTCATTGATTTGCTCTTCACACTGACTGCAACTGATACAGCTTGGGACATGTGCTGTCTTCAATTTTTTTTTTTTTTTAACTAAGTTCCAAATAGCAAGACTCACATGCACATACAGGACAGAATAAGACATGTGGGGCCTAAAGAGCTCATCAATACATTAGTGGATGGGTCTATGCAGGATGCGCGCCTGATCTTGCACTTGTTTGTGATTTCGCAGCACTGATGCAGTCATGAGTGGTCTGTTACATTTGGCTGATGAAACTAGTGTGTGCACAGTAGAACATCTGCTGAAGATTAGGCCGCGGAGGGTTAGCGCAGTACAACTACCCCAAAAAAAAAAAAAACACACGCCCTGCTAGACTCCTGCAAACTGCACTGCAGTCAAATATTAGTCACAACTCACAAACAATTGAAGTGAAAGCCGCATGATTGTGTTTTCACTGTCGTCATGACGTCCGTAAAAGGGAAAGAATAGCATCCGTGTCTCAACCAAGCAGTCTGGCCTCCAACACACCGCCGCAGTCAATTGCAATTAGTAATACATGGACTCTTCATTTAAATGCCCTCATTTGATTCAATTCTCAATTTATTCCATTAATGGAGAATGCAGGCTTTTGCTTCAGCTGCCCCCCCCCCCCTTTCCCTGAATTGTTTCCCGTCTTTCTGTGCTGCCATGTCAATCTAATCCGCCACGGACTTTTACAATCAGTAGTGCAGACCCGTTTAACTCAAACTAAACTAGCAATGGGACTAGTCGTTTATTTGACCACACTTTCATCGGCACTTTTCCAACCTCTGATTGGTTGGTCAGAGCAACCTACCAAAATATCTCTGTAGTAATCTATATATACAACTCCATTTAAGTATAATCATCTCTGTTGAGTATGATGCATTTAATTTAAATCGTTTTTGTTTGTGTCAGACCCAAAGACAGCTCGGCTATAATACAATTAAAATGTTAGTTTTATTTTTGGGAGGAAAAAAAATCTCTATACTGTATTTAACAAAGCTTTTCTCGTGGGAATAAGAAACCAAAAAAAAGGATTTTAACTATAGAGCTCCAAGACTGGGCCAAAATATTGAGATAAATTAGCTCTCAACATGACAGTAGTGCATCAACACCTCAAAACTTAAAGATTGTGACACCTCCTTGCGCCTTGTGACTCCTCCTTTCTCCTTCGCCCCACCTTAACTGCTTTCCTAATCTTTTTCCTCTCTTTTTCTACAACACTACTACTCCCAGCCCTCGACTCCACCTTGCTTCTATTCTCAGGGGCGTCCCTGACCTCATTCATTCATCACTCGTCACAAAACTAGATCGGCTATTACTCTACATGCTTCTCTCTCTCTCTCTTTTTCTTTCTTTCTCTCTCTCTCTCTCGCTCTCCTGTCTTTGTTTTTTTCTATTCATTCCTACCACTTTCATTGCCCCCCCCCACCCCCCACGAGCAGCACATCGCTCTTCCTCCTCGTTTTGAACTCCTTTTCAGTCGCTCCCCTCCCCCTTTGTCTCGCTCCAACCTATCGCCAGAGGGGAGTGATTGACGAGCAAAAGGGGGGCTTATAAAAAGGTACTTTATATATATATATATATATATAGAGAGAGAGAGAGAGAGAGAGAGAGAGAGAGAGAGAGAGAGAGAGAGAGAGAGAGAGAGAGAGAGAGAGAGAGAGAGAGAGAATTTGACAAGGCTTTGCAGGTTTTAAAATCATACCGTATCGTTTCTTTGCCCATGGCTCGCCACTTGACATTGGAGCAGCGTTGCAAAATTGCCACCTGACAAAATGTTTCCCTGGCCCCGATTGCAGTTCGGTTCAGCACCAGTTCGGGAGGCTTCATGGCCGCCACAACACGCACTATCTTAGGCTTCCCATAACATCTTTCTTAAAACAAGGACTGGACACTACGAACCGCACAGTGTTTCACAGTTGATGAAAACACCAAACAGTTCGAAGCTCGGGAAATGCGCAAGGTTGCACTGGAACTCGGCACCAACAAAAGTTGGATTCTGCTTCGGAGAGATAACTTAGACCAGGCAACTTAAATGCTGGGGAGGGGCAGCAGTTTTCATCAGTGCTACTGGGGGTTCAAAATAGGACTACAGTGATCCCTCGCTATTTCGCGGTTCGTTTATCGCGGCTTCGGTGCATCGCGGATTTTTTCAAACATATTCATTAAAAAAAAAAAAGATTGTTGTTGTTTTTTTAAGTCCGCAAAAAGTCCGCAAACGGTCCGCGAGAAGCTCGCAGTTGTTTTGCAGCTTCTCGCGGACCGTTTGTGGACATTTTGCGGACTTAAAAAAAATGTTTTATATATATATATATATATATATATATATGTGTTTTTTTTTCGATACCCAGCTCCGTCCCTGTTTGTAATATGTTCTTTTGTAATGGTACCTGATGTAGGCTCCAGCAACGCGGAAAAGGGGATTATTATAATTATAATATATATATATTCTATATAGGTAACGTTTATCGCGGGTGGTTTTGGTCCCCATTAACCGCGATAAACGAGGGATTACTGTACACAGTTCCTAGCCAGATATATGACAAAAGTGCCGTTTTAAATATGGACAAAATACATGCTCTTAATATATTTCATTTTTGATCGTACATTTTTCAATGCACGTATAAAAGTTTCACTGTCCTAACCCAACAGCACAGGGTTTGAAGCAAACAACAAAATAACCACATATTTTTTTCACAGTGCAAAGGCTTGTCTTGTATAAAAATTACAATTCAAGGGCGGCACAAAACTGCTGAACAAGAATCAACAGCAAGTGCAAGTACTGTACTCATTTTGTAATTTTTTTCCCCCCACAAAAATCAACTCATTCAAACCTATAATATTAAGAGATTCTATGTTTATCCTGAAGATAATTCCAAATTCGCAATAAAAATGTTAGGCCGACTCATGTTGTAGTAGACTATAGGGCAGTGGAGCGCAACTAAGACATGTCTGCCATCTAGTGGTGACTGGTAATAAAACTAAAAATGAGTTGGCCCCTGCATATTCGTGTTTTTTTTTCTCAGATTTTTTTTTTTTAAAGGGATTTTCTTGACCCGTTACCGCAATTTTTAATCAAGGGGCCACACAATGTGGTTGCAGGCCATTAGTTGTCTCTGTATATACCAGGGTTGGGCGCTGTAGTGTAATTTCAATAGGAAATAGTGTCCGTGTGAGCCTTGAGAAGATTGGAAGCCTGGAGAGTGTTGAGGAAGGAATACTGTACTTAAAACTTTTTGAATGGTTTTTCACCATGCAGGCAACAGCCACCAAGCTGGTCCAAGGATATACGAATGAGTTCTTCCCACCTTGCTCCAAACAACAGTTATCATCCAGGGTTCTGTCATATCAACAGTACGTTTGAGTACTTTTGAATCGGAATGCTTTGTTTTCTCAAGTTTCTTCTAAAAGTCAATTGCAGATTCTTACTGACTACTTCCACTTCTGACTGGACCAGAGTGATGAATAGTGTACTTTAAATCCATTCATCCATTTTCTACTTCATGTATCGTGTTCAGGCTCACTCGGGGGGAGCTGGAAACCCATCACAGGCTGCTGACTTTGGGTGAAAAATGGCGCCGTTGGAGATATATATATAGAGACGGACTGGCAATTCACACACTCCCTGAGAAGAACTGAATCCAAAAGGCTTGCCTTCGGGCAGGGTACGACTACACTGCCAGTGATCCTTCATCGCCGGACAACGTTGTGTTGAAGGCTTTCGAAGCCATCTTCTTGAAAACAGGTCGCCCCCTAACGTTGAAGCTGGGACGCTGCAGCTAGCCATTCTGTGAACCAAAAACATTGTGGAGCATTTATAAACATAAGAAGGAATCTATTTTGAAACACTGAACAGTGAAAATAAGACATAACTTCATTCTTCGTGTCGTCTGTTTTAATAACATGAGCATAGTCATGGACGCCAAACGACCGTTGCGCTGAATGAAACGGCATACAGTATTTTGGTAATTTCTCTCCCTCCACCGTCACGTAAACAGGAAAAAAGTCATTTAAAAAGACAGAGTGAATAATTAGGGACAATCAACATTTAATTTCATGCGGTGAGAAGTGACGTTTGGTTGCGGCATAGTTTTGAAATCAAGCATTGGCACGTTTGAGCCAAGGTGAAATGGCAACACAATCACTTGGTAACACTGACGTATCAATAATAAATCACGAAGTTCGACTTATCCGACATTTATAAATAATTATTTTTGAAAAAGAAAAATCTGCATATACAATATGCTCGTGCTATTTCGTGCATTATCCTAACGGTCAGAAGAAATCATATGATGATGATGGCTATGTAAGATTTATACTGCATGATGAATAGCTGTACATGCCGTTTTTAATATTTGTCATAAATATTTTGATGGCATTCATAAATAGTAGGTCGATAAATCACATGGATTTGGGAAAATGGCTCATTGAAAGCAGATTTTGTTGGTTGGTTATACAATAATATACTTGGCACGGGGGGGAAGAAGGATTTGAAAAACGATACATTTTTAGGGCAGGCATTTGGCATCACATGAAAAAGACATTGAAACAGCTGGAAGGGCTGTGGAGACACACAACTAAGTGGCGTCAGGCTTCAGGAGCCAGTCAAAACGAACTTTCATTTGATCGTTAAAAAAAAAAAAAAAAAAGGACAGGCAAGCAATCTTGTCTCCTGGTGCAACACAGAGGCTACAGGTGAGTGGCAGGCGGGGCCGAGTGACGCGCACGGCGTGGAGGCTATAGTTGCCGAATCGGAGGAAGGTTGAGGGTTTCCAGAGCGCTGTGGTAGAGCTCCCGCAAGGCTCTCAACAGATACAGGCGGCAGAACATCTGGTTGAAGAGATGAGGCAACGGCTCCTGCGAGGAAAGACGGCAAAGGGAGTCCAGCGTAATATTTGAAGAATACAGATTCACAATGTTCCCGTGCAATATCATTTTAGCTCTTTGCTGAGATACGCAATGAAGAACGCAGCCTGGTAAACTCTTCAAGCTGATGCAAGGATCCCTATTGGCCGTGGTTAGCAGCTGATAAAGGTTTTATGATGCTGACAGTTCAACTCATCTTCAACCTTCGAGGTTTCATCGTGCAAGTTGTTTGCGACGGTCTCTGAACTCATTTCCTTGAAAGAACTACAAACATGGCCTCACCCCCAGGACGTGGACTCTGTTGTAGTACGAGCTGAAGTCTTTACTGAGAGACGCCAGAAACTTACAAATCTGAGCAGGGGAAGAAATTAAAAGAGCGGTGAAGTAAATGACTCGACATTCTATGCAAAATGTCATTCCTGGCGTCACCTGACCTGCTCGGTTTTGAGGTTGACTCGAGCCCCTCCCCCGTCGCAGTCCAACACTTGTCCCGATTGGTCCAGCAATTCAGAGAAGGGAATGAGGTAATTGAAGAGGAGGAGCCACTCACCCTGCAAAGCCAAACACAGATACAATGCCCCAAAGTCTTTTCATAGCGTGAAAGGAACAGTGAAAAAAAAAAAGTCTTATAACTTCAATAAATATGAATTTAATGAAAGGGTACCTCTTCTTTGAGGGCAGAAAAGTCGAGTTCTGAGCCATCAGGGATTTCTGGGTACAAACCTGCAAATAGGAAAGAACATCAAATACATTTGGAAGACTTTTGCTCTGCTTTCTTTAGAGATTAAGAAATGGGGTATATTCTGGAAAATATTATTTTTGATGGTTTATTATGCTCTCATGATACTTCCTGTTGTCATCAAACTATATTCTAGTTTTGCCTGTGTTTTAATGCATTTCAAATATACAGCCCAGCTACCTCAACATTGATCATTCCTCAGGCCGCTTATCGAAAATTGGACAAAATATTGTTACGTCAAGCAAGTATTGTCACATCTATGACTAGGTTTGACTTTTTTTCTCTGACCTTTGTGAATTACCTTGATTCAAAGTCTGGACTCTCACCTTTTTCCACTCCGCGGTCGTAGCTATCGAACAGCGTGTGCAGTCTGGCGCAGTTGTACATCACAAACACGCCGCCTCTCGGTCCCTTGGTGGACACGCCCCCTTCTCTCTGGACATCCAAAGTGACCTGAACAGACAGACCAGTATTGTCTCATACCAACATTGATGTATTGGTTTTCAAAGCAAACTTGAACACGTAAATAAATAAATACAGTCAAACCTCGGTTTTCGGACGTGTCGGTTCTCGTCCAATTCGGTTTTCGACCAAAAATGTCAAGTTTTTTATGGCTCGGATGACGAACAAATTTCGGTTCTCGAACAAACTGAGCGCACTTGAATACACCATTTAACTCCTCTCGCCTTCCTTACACGAGGAAGTGACGCTTCCTCGGGTAGACGAGGAAGTGACGCTTCCTCGTGTTGCTTTCCATTGTGAGCAGACGTGTTCAGTAAACATTTTTATTTTAATTAAAAAGAGCATGGTTTCGGTTTTCGAACAATTTCGGTTTTCGAACAGCCTTCTGGAACGAATTAGGGAGGAATGTACAATCTTTCAGGAGCTGTATGAAACGCTCTGTCGTATTTTAGACTCACCGGACTGGTGTGGACTGTTGAGAGAAGCTCAAATCTGATTGTGGCCGAGCTCATGACCCTGATGATATCATCCCATGTCTGACCTACAAAGAGGTGAAGGAAAAATGCCATAGATTTACTGCAGGTAATGATCGATTTTATTTGGCATACGTGCGCGAACACACACACACACACACACAGACACACACACACACACACCTTCAACTTGATCTCCATACTTCATCTCTGAAGCCTCTTTCATTTGACCTCTTCTAAGCCTGTTGAACGGACCAAAGGGGAATAAAAAAAATCCTAAATGAGTCAAACCTCGGTTTTCGTCCAATTCTGTTTTCGACCAAAAATTTCGAGTTTTTTATGGCTCGGATGACGAACAAATTTCGGTTCTCGAACAAACTGAGCGCACTTGAATGCACCATTTGACTCCTCTCGCCTTCCTTACACGAGGAAGTGACGCTTCCTCGTGTTGCTTTCCATTGTGAGCAGACGTGTTCAGTAAACATTTTTATTTTCAAAAGAGCGTGGTTTCGGTTTTCGAACAATTTTGGTTTTTGAACAGCCTTCTGGAACAGTTTATGGACGAAAACCGAGGTTTGACTGTCGTTGAAATACCAGAATACCAGCAAGTATCCTGTCAAAGGAGTGTAACAAACAGCATGTGCATGTTACTGCAAAAAGAAAAAAATAAGGACAGAACGTGTGGCGAGAAGGCGGGAGGAGAAGGAACACTGTTTGAAGATGAAGGTGCATCTTACTGCAGATACTGTGCAGAAGAGAGTTGAGAAGAAGGAGTCTTGACAGGCCCACACACCAGATGTCTCTGCAAACACCCAAGAAGAGCAGGTAAAAATAGTAACAAACGTCCGTGCGCATGCGCGCGCGCGCTGTGTGTGTGTGTATGATTACCTGAGTGTGCGTCGCCCCACTGGCTCTCCACAGCATCGCGATCTGCTGCTGGCGGAACTCATCCTGGCAGGAAGTCACGTGCAAGGCTGTTGCCACGGCAACCTGCGAAACGGTTACCAAATCTGTCGAAAGCTGTCATCCATTGCTCTGTTGTGTGCCATCATATTTAATACGTCGCGTGTCTCCGCGATCACGTGTGCGGTGTCTTACGGTGCAGTCAGCTGCGGCGAGGTCCAGTTGTGCCAGATGGGAAACGCTGTCTCTGTGGACTGAACGCACATGCACCAATTATCTGTTAGTAGCAAATATGGACAAAAGGACACATTGCTTAATTAACTCATCAATGTGGGGTTGGATCAGACACGCCATCATGTAAGAAAGAAATTTTTGTTCAAGACGCGAGTAGTTTTAGATCTACAAACTTTTGGGTAACCATGTGTACTTAGTCCAACACTACGTTTTAATTCGAACCTTTGGTGTTGAGCACCCAGCAGTGTTTTCGAATAACAAGGCACCACTAAATGTTTCTTATGTAAATAATAATACAAATGATCATTGAATTACTGTGTAGCATTCCAGAAGATGTGAATGCAAGCCTGAATGGTTGTTGGTTCATTCGTGCACTGTGATTGGCCGGGGAGTGGCAACCTATCGAAAATCTATACGTGTGTGTGTGGGATCCATTTAGAACAGGGTTGCCCAAATTCGGTCCTCAAGGGCCGATGTTTTCCATCTCTCTTTGCCTTTGAGGACCGAGTTTGGACACCCCTGATTTAGAACATGGTTACTTGGCCGTACCTTACCTGTGCAGGTTCCCAGGCTAGGATCATACCCTTGCAGCCCCTCATCCTGGAACACTCGTTTTAAGTTTATCCTGACTGCTCCTTCATTCTCGCCCTTGTCTGCCTTCTTCCTGCCTGGCCCTCCGCTCATCCTCCCGTCTCTCTCAATTTCCCTCTCTCTGTATGGCGACTTCTCGAGCGCTTCCTGGATCTTTCCTCCCGCCCCTCATTGGTCCAGCAGGCTGGGGATGTTGGCCAGTCGATGCCCAGAGTGCAGAGGAATTTGACGATGCTGCTGTTTTCGGGCAGCACTGGGCACAGGGACACTGTAAAGCTGAGACAGGAGGCAAGATGGACAGCTTGTTTCGAATGTCATAGCTACCATACCTAAAGGAAGAGTGATTATTACAACGGCAGGTAAATGCCACACTGGCAATGTAATTTTGATCATTTATAGCTTTAGTTATTTGTATTATTATTTTCATCATCAGTATGATTATGTTTGGCAGTGTTGTTGTTGCTAGTAGTAGTAGTACGAGTAATATAAGATCCAGTATATTGTTGCTGTCCTATGAAATACCTCTATTTATGTTTTTCCGTTGAACTCTGTGTTAAATAATGTTTAAGACGGAAATTTGAAAAAAAAAAAAGATGAAAAGTTTTTTTTTTTTTTTTTTTTTAACAAGTGGTCTAGTGAAAAAAAATTCATTAATGGGGCTGTGAGAAATCATAACAAGGAACTCACCCTTGCCCTTTCAACAGCGACCCCATGTGGTCAGCCAACAGAATGGTCCTGAGTTGTCCCAGACTGAGGCTATCAGGAGTCGGGGGTTCAGGTTTTGGATGCAGGGCCGGACAGTTGAGAAGTACGCAGCCTTGCCTCTGAGCAGCGGGCGCCAGGTACTCGGTAGCTCCGCCGTCTAGGACAGCCTTGAAGGCGGCGGCACGGTCCACCCTCACCCTCAGACCTTCGTCCACCACCTCCCCGCCTGCCACAGGGAGAACCCCACGGCCTTGTACCGACAGAATTCTGGACATCACTGCCGGAGGAACCTGAGAAAAAAACAAAAAAATATTTAACAGTTTTATTGTAGTTGATGTTTAAACAAGCATTAATGTTGCAAAAGTGATTTGGTGATTTAACGTTATATTGAAAAAACAAGGTATGTGCTCCAAGCTGCAATATTTTGCACAGGGCGTCTTGCGTCACCTTACAACTTTGTGCGGAGTGCATATTGAGCTTTTGATGATGTATAGGTTGCAGGTGTACGGATGAGCGTTCATACTGCAAACGCATTGCATAGATATTTGATTTATATCCACATAAAAGAGGCTGAGGTCAGATTTGAAATAAATTATTGTACGGTTCACATTGCATGGGAAAAAAAGATATGTGTCGCCTGTATGGACAAAAAAATTAAAATTCAGAATTCGAGCTGCAGTGTGAATGTAGCTTATATAATTAAGTGTGAATGATTGTTTGTCTATATATAATCGCAGTTAATGTTACAGAGTCTTACAATAATAATAAAAATAATTGTTTAAGAAAGAAAAACAAATGGCCTGTTTTTCTTGAACACTTTTTCTACTACATTACTGTATTTAATGAGAAAATGCAATGGATAGTTTGATTTTTGTACACACGAATGCACACAAACACAGTTGCAGCAATGCGTGAGAGTCTGACCCATATTGTGATCTACCGCTCACGGGTCCATGATTACTGCCTGAAGCAAAATGTTTGGTCGATCCTGATGGCCCTTCCTTTAAATATGACATTGTGTGCGTGTGTTTATGTTCTGCAAATAGAAACTCAAAATTTGTGTTTTGGAATTTGGGTATGTTGTTGTCAGTACTTTATAGAACACATTTTTTAACCCACAAAGTATTCCTATAAATACCAGAGAAAAATAAAGCAATACTTTTGCAGTACTGTCTTCTTTTTTTCTTTAAAGCACTGGGTTTTAATATAGCTGATCCTTTCTGTCGTCCACAAAATCCTACTGTTTGGGGGGTTAAATGAACAATATTGTGCCCTAGTCAACACGAATGGAAGCACAGTGTGTTCGTATGAGTTCTTATCAACGTTGAGTCCATTTGTTAAGGACGTGGACGCCGTTTAGTTGATTTTGTGCTAAATAAGAATGTCGTGTAATGAGCCAGCAGCCAACCTGTCCGTCCGCATAGAGCGTGTTGAGCATGCTACTCGGTGACAAGAAGTCTCGTGTTCGGAGGTTCTTGGCGCTGCTCTCCTTGAACCACAGTTTCTCCTTCTCCGGCTCTGGGAACATCCTCTCGCTGTCCCTCCGGCCAGAGTCATGGGCATTTCCACGCGTGGTCCGCAGTGCGGAGCTCAGCGCCCGGACCGTGGGAGTGATACGGAGGGGAGAATACGACTCCTCGATGTTCTCCATCGTTATCATAACCAACACAAACGTAGCTAAAGCACATCCGCGCCATGCTAAGACAACACTCCCGTGCTGAGTGGCAATCCGGGTTTGGCAACTGGACGCGGTCGACAGAAAACAGGAAGAGTCGAATACTGTACTGGTCGATGTCAGATGTGTTGGCTAAAGTGGAAAGGGCGCATTGGCTATTTTTTCCCCTAATCGGAACAATTCGCTTCAACTTGTGTTCCCCATCGGTTATGTTTCCGAGATGGACCGAGGCGTTGTTTGGCGTGTTGTTTTGCGTTTTGTTTTTCTCTTGAATATAAATGGTCTACTTTTTGTTTCACCCTGACAGTATTATATTAATAATAATCATCCAATTGCTAATCGTCTACAGTATTCCCACAAGTGCCGAGGGCGTGCCGTGCTGGAGCCAATATTAAAAACGATCATAATAATACGTTATTCTTTGCATACATAATCGCATAAAATTTGCACCAGGATTACAATAATTTGGGGTTTGTTTTTTTTAAAGTGTGTTTTTATTTCGTTTTGACTTTTTTTTTAAAATTCCGTTGCTGTTCATTAGTTTTTAGAGCTGCTTTGGTTAACTTTTTTGTTTTTAAATGTTTCTTTAATTGTCATTATCCATCCATCCATTTTCTTTAAAATTCCGTTGCTGTTAATTAGTTTTTAGAGCTGCGTTGGTTAACTTTTTTGTTTATTAATGTTTCTTTAGTTGTCATTATCCATCCATCCATTTTCTGATCCACTATCCTCTCATGGTCGCGGGCGTGCTGAAGCCTATCCCAGCTGTCTTCGGGCAGTAGGCGGGTACACTGTGGGCAATTTAGTTGCCGTGGGACGTTCACATGTTTAAGTATCGCGTTATTACAGACATTTCCTGTTTCTGCGTTTGAGTCATTTTCAACATTTCAGTTCAGGTCGATATCAGCCTTACGTCCCTAGAATCATTTTTACTTTGTACCTCATTGATGCTCCCTTAAACCTTCAGTTAATACAAAAACGTCAGTACATCTAGGTGTGCTTGTTTTCTTCAGTTAATTGCGGCTCGTTTGTTCGTGAGCTAGCCATTGATATGTATCGGCTCTGATGTCATTAAGTGTAGTTAATTCGTGTGACCCCTAGATGGTGCCATTACACTGACATTTCTCTGATTCTTTGGATACGTACATTCAGATATATTCTGAACGGGTTTTTTTTGTAATATCGGAAGTTGGAGCTAATTATTTTCACTTGTTTATATGTAGACTGGCAAAAACAGTTTAATTACAGTTAAAGTTGGGACTACATCGTCAGTAAAGGTATTCACTATTATCCTTAGTGTTGTGTAGTACAGTTTCATATGCTGAGCAAAATA
The DNA here is from genome assembly GCA_018466805.1 of Hippocampus abdominalis. Lineage (NCBI taxonomy): Eukaryota > Metazoa > Chordata > Actinopteri > Syngnathiformes > Syngnathidae > Hippocampus > Hippocampus abdominalis. The sequence continues at coordinate 28,501,755 of CM031694.1, read as the reverse complement.
GCTGCTAATGTTTAATTGGCAACACAAGAGGTGTAAGAAGCAAAACAAAGACAACAAATTGCAACTTGGTCTGATGAGAGTTGACGGTGGCGTTACTTTTAACCTTTTCGCTTATTATAAACAATGCTTTCATGATATAGACTACAGTTGAATGCGCTGAGATAGCAGTATGGTCGCATCAATATTCAGCATGGTCATGAGGATTTATATTTGGTGTCATTCTTGGCTGACACGGAATTCCCGGCTGTATTCTGTTGGCTAAGCAAGCCGGGAGAAAACGTGTCATTGAGGAAAATCACCAACTAGTCTTCTTTTCAAGATATTGTTACAAAGCAACAATCCTAAAAAAATAAATCGGGTTGGTATTTGTACTATTATAAACCATTCAAGTCCATTACAATTTTCAAATTAAGCGTTGTGGGCAGCTCGAGTATTGAGATGTTTTATGCAGGGTGAGATGGAAACGGAGCCCCTAACCAGCTGGAAGTCACCATTACAGCTGCATTATGGGTTCCGTTACAATCCCACTCGCAAAATAAAAGTCCCAGTCCAGGTTGGCATCTTGTCCTGGCAGCACACCTGAAAAGGAGAAAAGATCCAGATCTTCTACATATAAAAGCACACAATCCATACAGTAATGTATGCAGTTGTAATGTATACAGTATCTCGTATAATTTGGACCGAAACGGCCAGTAGGCTTTCATGACCATGAACTAATGCTAAACATTTTCGCTCCTTCAAAGAGGCTCATGTGAAGAGAAAAGTGAGTTTCCATAACGAGAGTGCATCTCCATTCAAGATATGACACTTAGTCAATTAGTGCGTGGATCTATGCACGTGGCACATATTGCGGACACATCGTCAAACTCAAATATCCTCCATCCCCACCATTGGAACAACTTGCTTGTAATCAAAAGGTTACACCACTAACACTGCGAGCTAAAACTATGACATTTATGACTATAATCTGTGTCAATGCTATAATTAATTCCGAAATGATCAGAATTAAATGTAGTCTGGTTAGTGGACTCCATCTGAACCATAATCCAGCCTGGCTCCCAAGTCATGTGTAAAGAGGCAAAGTAATGCAGTGTGAGGGCAATACTGTCTAAATTAATTCAGAAAGGTTTGCTTATAAACGCGTGTTGTAAAAAAAGGCAATTCACAAAAGATTTACCTGGTTGTTAAATTTTTACACGTGACAGCGGAGCGGGTACTTCAGAGACCCAAATGCGGAGACCAAAAGACCTAAATATGCTGTCTCGACGTTTGTGAAATACAGTATAATTTATTGTTTCAAAGGTAGTGGTAGTGGTGACACTAATGCTAATGCAACATTAGAGGTGTCCCGCTGGTTCGGCAACGAGTCTAGACCATAACAGTTGGCGATCGGCGATCGGCAATGCCACACCGACACAATTCCGTTTTTACGACATCCCGCAAGTGCATTCTCCAGCCAACCATTTCCTCTACTGTGCAGCAGGGGTCACTTATCTCTTTCAAACAAAGTGCGAGATCTTGACGACGGTTACTGTAAAGCGCTACCAGTAGAGGTGCATGATTGATTAATTGATCGACAATTAATCGATCGCCAAATTAATTCACGACTATTTTGTGAATTGATCAATCATTTCGAACCATTGTTTTCCTGAAAATGGTTGACATTCTTTCACTGCAGCCAGTCAAAGTGAATATTCTCTGATTTCTGTGATCCTCCATGAAATCAGACTTTTGTTTTATATCCAAATGAGACATTTGCAAACATCTGCTATTAATTTGGAAAACAATGATCAACCTTATTCCAGCACGTTACCGACCAAACCAGTATAACTGATGTATCCATCCATCCATTTTCTGATTCGCTTATCCTCACAAGGGTCACGAGGCGTGCTGGAACCTATCCCAGCTGTCTTCGGGCAGTAGGCTGGGGACACCCTGAACTGGTTGCCAGCCAATTGCACGGCACACATTGACGAACAGCCAACCGGACAATATTGAGCATTCCATTAACCTGCCACGCATGTTTTAGGAATGTGGGAGGAAACCAGAGTACCCGGAGAAAACCCACACAGGCACGGGGAGAACCTGCAAACTCCACACGGGAATGCCAGACCCGGAATCGAACCCTGCACCTCTGCACTGTGAGGCCGACGTGGTAACCAGTTAACCACAGACACCATGTTGGTGACTCAGGTCCACCGGGAAGCGGGAGTTTATCCCAGCGGACTTTCGGCACAAAGGGAGACAACTGTACACCCTGGATTGGACAACAGACAATATTCACACTTATGACGACGAATGGGAATTCAACCCACATACTGCAGAAGAGTAAACAACTATACTATTCGGGACTTCAAGAACATTATAGTCATAGTAAATAGTGTTGAGTATACAGAACTGTGTTAGATTCACACAAAAAAAACAGTTTAGAACAACGACAGCAACACAATTACCGGTAATATTCATGCCGCATCGATGAGTGAAGACGATGTGGTCACAGCAGAAAATAGCACGAATTGCGACTGTTTGTTCCACTTTCAGCTGTTTGTTCAAGGCCATCGGAGAACAGATTGCTCCTGTTTTGGCTCTCAATGTCGAATGCGACCCCTGTTGCACAGAGCTAAGGGGCCTTGGATACAGGGCGAAAGGCAAAATCCTTGAAAATTTTCTGATGAATCACCTCGCTAGTCTTTTCGAAATATAGATCGCGCGGCATAGCGTTGATTACACCGATGGACTGGTTTAAGTTTACAAAATAAATGAGCGGTGAAGCACGTGGCCCTTGCAACATTAACATTTTCTGTATGGCGGCCCTTGGAAGAAAACGTTTGGGGCCCCTCTGTCTTACAATCCTCAAGACATTCGTTTTTGACCCGGTGACCTCTTCTCGCCCGCACAACCATCCAAAATGCACCCGCACTATCCACTCAACACCCAACACATCCGCACACCCGAGAATGATGTGCCCGTAGACAATGCTGTCCACTCACCTTTCGGAGACATAAAAGGAGTGGCCTGGTCTTGAAAAACCTGTTGGCTCCAAAGAGAAAGTAAAACTCAGCGCGTCACAGGAGATCAGCTGGATGAGAAAGACTGGAATGGAGACAAGCACCAACAGGAGCTTCTGCTGACTTTTGAGCTGAAAGCAGGAAGTCCTGAATGCGTTGAGGAAGACACACACACACATTCGGTTTTCTGAGTCAGTCAGGCGCTGAGGAGGAACAAAATGATGATCCAGTCAGTGTGAAAGTTTTAAGGCTCAGACGTCAGATGAGTCATACACAGAGAAATAAATGACAAAAGGTAGCTCACACACTATTGTGGCTGTGGGAAAGTTGGTGTCGTCTATCTCACCAGCGCTGCAGTGTCCCCCCCGCTCTTCCTCGTCCACCTCGTCTTCCTCCTCTCCTCATGCAGTGGCGTCTCGTCGTACAACTTCCTCTTTATAAGGCCTCCACATTCATTTCACTTTCACTTCTAACCACAAGACAAACTCCTCCTTCCCGATTCAACCCACAACTGGAGAGGGATAGCGTTCTTTTTTTTTTTTCCTTCTTCTTTTTTTATTTTGTATTTGAAATACTGTATACAGCATTTTCAGGACACGCAAAAGGGGAAAAAAAACACTTTGTCCAGACATTTTAAAAATTATTTACATTTCAATTATACATAAATGCAGAGTTTTTAATTTTGTTTTGCAAATTCCTTAAATGTAGCATCCAGTTAACGCGGGGGGTCGGCAACACGCGGCTCCAGAGCCGCATGCGGCTCTTTAGTGACATCTAGTGGCTCCCTGGAGCTTTATAAAAAAAAATGTGAAAATGGAAAAATATTTTGATAGTAGGCTAATATAGCTCAAATAGATATAGATACATGTTGCAGCTCTGAAATGAAGAGCTGTGGTGTTGTTGTTTTTTAAAACGGGCACTTTATTTATGCTTTGAACAGCCTTGACAAACACAGACACATCTGAGTCCACTCCGTGCCTTCTCTCTTCTCGTTAAACTCGAGAGGCGTTCAAAGACAGCCTCAGAAAAGGGAAATTAATGATCACTTCATGACACTAAGAAAAGCAAAAATAATGCACCAAAACAAAAAAATCAAGCGAGGATATCACAAAATAAATTCTATGGGGGCTTTTGTGAACACACAACGAAGGAACGAATAACAGAAACAATTCTGAGACAGTCCAGTCTCCTACATACATACAGCATGTGTTTCCTTCATTGTAAGTTTTATAGAAGGCGTTTTTTTTTGTGGCTCCATACATATTTGTTATTAAGTATGACTGTTGATATTTTTACAGATGTATTTTGATGACATTTGTACAATGTCTTTGTTTAATTTTTTACTGACTTTTTTTTTTTTTAAGGACACACTCTTATTTTGTAAAGTTACTTAAATTACTTTTGTTAGCTAATTAAAAAAAAATTTTTTTTTTTACATTTTCATTTTGTACAGACACCATAATTTTGCTTACATCTCATTTGGCACCGATTGTTTTTGACTACAAAACAAATGTGTGTTCAATCATTATGAAAGCTGCACAGGTTAATAATGACATCCATTTAATACGATGGCTAATTTTAGGTTGCGATTGTTACAATCGTTGGCGGCAACATCAGGTACATCAGCAAAATTGAATGAGCTCCAACGAGAGCAATTGCAATTATAAATATCAATATTTTAATTGCCAACACAAATGCATGAATTATTTACTAATCAGCCATTATTGTGATTTTTCGCAGTCAATTCCAAAATCTAGTTACCGTTATATATTCTTTAATGTATAACAGCGGCTACTAGAGTGGACAGCTATTCACATGTTGTTTTCTCTTCTATTAATTAATCTTCACACACAGTTGTGCATCAACCACTACAATGGACCCATATGTGTGTTGCCATTATTTTTTTTTCCATGCCTAAAGACGAATAAAAACACTTGATGTAGGTTGTCATTATTTGTGCATGAAAGGGTTAAGCAGCGACTTTTATCGGAAAAATAAATCAAACGAGTTCCAGTCGTCAAACCTACAGCCACTGAGTGTCAAATGCGGATGAACGGATGTGAAGTGCAAATGTTTCAAATATATTTTGGTACAGTTGATTGTGCGGTTGGGGTTGTAGAATATCAAATGGAGGTTGGAACTTCCAGCAAGATACAGATACGGTTTAAGCACTGAAGGCTGTAGTAGCGCATAGTTGTAATACAATCCACCCGCCTTCGTGTCGTTTAATTGCAAATGTTTGTTACTGATGAGCGGACATAACGGATGAGGATGTGAGTGAGGCAGGTGAGACCAACAGAGTGTGACCACTCCATTTCCCGCAGGTATGTCTCATGTCAGGCCTGGAAAGTCCGGTGGATGTGACAGAGTTACCTGATCCTCCCTGGAGACGAGGTGAAGGTGAGCGAGGTTTTCATGCCCAACCGTGAATAAAACACAGTGATGACCAATTAAAAGTTATTTTTTGTATAATTTTAGAATTTAAAGCACGCACAGGAATCCGGTATTCTGTTTTTTTTTCCCCCCCCCCCCCGGTAGTCTGAAGAACACATTTGAACAAGGTTCTGATTTTCTGATTGAAGCAGCGCACTCGGTGTGAATTTCGAAACTCACCTATGAGGAGATTTTGTGGGTAACAAGCTCTTATGTTCATGGTCGCGGTTTTTGCAAAACAAATTTCAACTCTTAAAAGAAAAAGAAAAATTAACTGGTCTGACTTAAAAATGAGAGAAAACCCACAAAACAGTGAGGGAAGTTTTTGTTTTTTGTTTTTTGCTCTGCTGAAAGTGCCACGATGATCAGCTGGAATACGTCTTCCTCTGAATATTTTGTATACTATACAAAAATATGTAATATTTTTTTAATTAAAAGGTACAAGGTTACTACAGTATTTTATTTGATCGATTATGCAAATTTCCCCAGTGCGGGACAAATAAAGGCTTTCTTATCTTATCTTATGTCATTTTCATTTTAAGATTGCACAACAAACTGCCCAGAGATAATATTTTGACCTCAAGACAAACAGTACCACCTAATCTGTTCGTTGATTGTTAATTTCTCGGACGTCATAACCCAGCAACAAGCATCATCCAAATTCATTTTGCATATTCTCACCGGTATGTCAAACTAAGACCAAAAGTATTCACACCCGCTCGGACTTTTTTGGTGTGAATTATTTTTGCTGCAAACGCCACACGTGTCAAAATCATTTAAAAATGTTGAGAAAATATTACTTCAGAGAAAAAGTTCAATATTTTATTTTAGTTGTTGTGGGTGGGGGTGGGGGGGGGTTTGAAAGGCTTTTTTTTTTTGTACACACAAAAATAACATTGGCATGCATGTAATCAATTAATTATTTATTATATTTGTCAAAATACGACAAAAAAAATGAAAGCACAAACACATACAGTCAAACCTCGGTTTTCGTCCATAACTGGAACGGATTCCAGAAGGCTGTTCAAAACCCGAAACCACGCTCTTTTTAAAATAAAAATGTTATGCGTCACTTCCTCGTGTAAGGAAGGCGAGAGGAGTCAAATGGTGCATTCAAGTGCGCTCAGTTTGTTCGAGAACTGAAATTTGTTCGTCATCCGAGGCATAAAAAACTCGAAATCTTTGGTCGAAAACCGAATTGGTCGACAACCGAGAGCGTTCGAAAACCGAGGTTTGACTGTATTTAAAATTCATACCACATCTTTCAGCCTTTTGCCCCTTTTCAATCAAAAAGAGACTCAATCAACAAACTGAAAGACTTGTTTCGGTGGCCATTCCAGGCTTTTAATTGCAATTTCATTTGCGCTTTTTTCATTATTTTTCTTCCCCGCGACGGAACAAAAGTAAGTGAGAATCATGTGAAAAATAGAAGAACTTTTATTCTTTGAAAATGAACACAGCTGTATAGTGGGCACTTAACAATGACATGGAAGGCTTTGGAGAACAGTCACATGTGCATTGACTGATAAGGCTTAGCTGTCCTTTGCGCATTATTCGAGGATGCATAGAAAATGCTAAATGTCTGGAAGACTTGATGAATAGAAATGCTCTGAGGTTAGTCATTCGTGTGTGTGTGAATATTAATAGGATCATAGGACAAGAAGACCTGGAGTTTTGGCATCATCGTCTCCAGCTGAAAGGATCATCTTCAAAACAGACGCTTCTCATAACTGTGACGAAAAGAAAAGATAAAAATCACAGGACTGACCACGCGGCATTTCCTGTCAAGAAAAATGGCTCCCGTGTTGATTTAAAGAGAAAGCCTGAGCAACCGTTGAAACAAAGAACCTGTACTGTGCCCAAATGGCGGGACCTGCTTGCGCAATTGCTTGAGGTGTGGTCTGGTGCAAGTGCGTACCTGTGCAGGCTGTGGACACCACCCTCCATTTGAGCCGATGCCGTTCTCTTTTCAAATCTCAGGTTTCCGCTGTACATCATGGCTCTGACACAAGACAAAAAGGCATTTTGTCAGCTATGCTCAGCTATACCTCAAAGACACAAGGTGATGCTTTGCACAGGGTTCATTTGACGATTATCCACGTGCACGATGATGTCACAGCACGTGCAAAATGCAGCCCCTTGCCAGTGGTGCCGCCGGTGTGTACCTGAGCTGAGTGAGACTCTTGGTGCCGATATCCTGGCAGGAGTGTTGAACGCCAGCCAGCAGGTACGGAACAAACTTGTGGATGGAGCCTTTATCCTGCACAGCTCCCGAAACACCCTGAGCAACTTTGATCTTGTCACTTTCACTGTGGACACAAACACAAACATGGACAAGAGTTAGTTGTCCGAAACAAATTGTATATGACAGCAATATAAGATAATATGATCTCACTCATGGGTTGTAGTGAGTGCACAGGCTCATTACTGCCACCCAGTGGTCAACTTGATGTCCTCTTTTTTTTCTGTGAATTGGGAATTTCTCCATTGGGAGACTAATAAATAATAATAATAATACATTTTATTTATAAGCGCCTTTCAAGACACCCAAGGTTTTTTTAAAATCTTATCTTATCTTATCAATGGTCAGACCAACAAATGGTGTTTGGTAACTCCAGCTCAAAAGTAGTGCTATTGGAGCTGGAAGGATTTCAACCAACGGCGACAATATGTAATGAATCTCCACCTGGTCACGTTTCGCTCTTTACAAAATCACCATTTGTGTTTTTTTTCCGTGCAACCTGTCTTCAGCTGTACGCTGAAAAATCACCAACATCATGTTGAAAGGCCTATAAAAAAAGGATTTGTTAAAAAAAAAAAAAAAGTATATTTATGACCTTGAGCAGTTCGATTAGTATGATAATTTCACCCAAAAATATCTTCAAAGCTTCTGGTATGACACCTCCGTTTTTTGATTTCACTCATGAGTTGCAGTGAGTGCATAGGCTCATTACTGCCACCCAGTGGTCAACTTGATGTGCTCTTTTTTTCCCCTCCACTCAAGACTCCCAACAAGGTTGATGAATACGTTTTGTCACCTGAAGTATCTCGTTTGAGAGCCCAGGTTTTTGTCCATGGCATCCAAGGAGCCCATGCCACGGTACTTCTTTAGCCTGATGCCATCAGAGAAGAAATATTCACCAGGAGCTTCGTTGGTGGCGGCAAGCAGAGAGCCCATCATCACTGCACAAAGATGCAAAGGCAGTTAGAGGACTGAATTGCGAGAAAAGTGGTTTGTGAACTCATGTTGTCCTATCATTTTTATTTAGTTTAGGTTGAGCTACACAAACATTAAATTGTTTATTAAAAAAAAAAAAAAACAGGCTTCTGAAAAAAAATAAAAAGTGAAGAGATGCTTGGCAAATTAATCTTATTTTTGCCATTAAGCTCCTGCAAATTGTGCAAAAAGTACTGAAACATTGAATAGTTGCACATTCAAAAGTTTAAAAAAAAGTTAAGGTTACGTTCTCCTTGGAGTGCATTTTAGGTCCATCCTGAAATTTCACCCAAAAGCTAAATATCCCAGAATCTTTGCGAGTAGTGCTTGTGTATAACATGCCAAAAACGGTAAACTCACTTAATCCAACCTTATTCATCGGATTTAACGGGAAAAAAAAAAATGGCCAAGAGACTAACATTAGCACCGAGTGGCTAAAGGTGAGATTGATTTGATTTTTTTCAGCTTCACAAAACAAGCGAGCCATGATTGGTCGCCGTTACCTGAGCAAACTGCAGACGGGAAATCCGTCGCCCAGATTCAAATTACAAACTTCAAAAGCGCGAGGCGGATATGTCACCCGGATTGATAAAATTTCTACTAGATCATACAGGACGCATGGTTAAAACTGAACAAGACTTCTACCTGTGGATGCTCCGAGTGCCAGGGCTTTGGCGATGTGGCCGACATTCTGAATGCCACCATCGGCAATGACGGGCACGCCAAAGTGTCTGGCGTACTCCGACACCTTATAGACCGCAGTGGCTTGCGGTCTGCCGCAGGCCAGCACTGTTAGGAAAATAAAAGGGATGCAGCGTTTAGCTAGCGAGATGTGAAGAAAGTCTAGCCTGAACACGACTGCGTTGACAGCCTTTGACATGGAAAATAAATACAATCAATTGTTGGTATTCATTTGGCATCTGCAGAGACTTTGATTAAGATTCAAACTGATATTGAAATAGAGTAACTGCTATCAAAATTGATTATTTGTAAACAAAAAGGAAAATTTGAACGCAAGAGTCGCATGCGAATGAACGGAAAGAAGGAGAAAATGTCTCTACGGGAGCGAAAACAAAATGGAGCAGACACGGATTCAAAAACTGCAGTTTTGTAAGCGGGGGTGTCAAACTCATCTTTGGCACGGGTCACTTTGGGGTTACGTCTTCCCTCGGAGGGTTACAACAGTGAAATTAAATCAATGTTTATATATTATTACTTGGGCACAACAAATTGATGGATTACCAAGTTTTGAAATCAGTCAAATCAACTCTAATAGTTAGTTCAATAATTTTTGGAGTGACTGCGAACATGGTAACAAAATAGTTTGCCTAATCTTAACGTTATTTATTACACATGACAATTTGACATTTTGGTACAGATTTTAGCAAGGATTATAGAAGTTGACACACATGATTTGCTTTCACGGGCCATATAAAATAATGTGGCGGGCCAGATCTGGCCCCCGGGCCTTGAGTTTGACACTCACTTGGTGGTCTAAAGGATCTGACATGTTTGCTGACTGTGACAGTGCACCAGTGCAAACGCCGCACCTTCCCAACATGATTTTTTGTGGGGGAGGCGTACGAGTGGTGGTCTGTTGACTTTGCGGTCCAGTCACTCACCTTCCTGTGTGATGCAAATGGACCCGCTGCCCATTCCGACTCTCAGTCCGTCCACTCCTGCCTCGATCAAGTTTTTCGCTTGAGCGGTGGTCACCACTGAGACCAAATCAAAAAATGTTGGCGAAAGTAAAGTGTTATTGACAGAAAATCTCATTCAGAATATTAAAATTCATGTTCGAACAAATCCTGAAAAATGTGTTTATTTACCGTTACCACCAATGACCTGCAGGCTTGGGTACTTCCCTTTGATATATTTGATCATGTTGACCTGGAATATTGAGTTGCCCTGAGAAGAATCCTGTAAGTGGAGAATGTAACAACATTCGTTATTTGGAACATCACACATTATTATTATTTTCAAAAATGATGCCACATTTAACGTATTAGTTGCTACCAGACACAGCATGAAACATCGACAGTGGAGAATGACGGTCTCCTACTGTATATTTACTTATCAAAACGGGGCTGTTGGTCAGTGTATAGGGCCACATTTTAATCCATCGAGGCTAAGGGCAGTGAGATAACACACAACTGCAGCAATGTGAAGACAGTTGAAGTACAATACTGCTACATCTGAAGCTAAAACGGCAACAGGGTAAGCTAAGTAGGGCTTTGTTAACACCTGCAGCTGGTGTGAAAGCGCGATATAAATAGCGATGTAATGTACCACATTTACCGCGCTATAAGGCGCACCTAAAAGCATTCAATTTTCCCAAAAGCCGACATTCGCCCCATAATCCGATGCGCCTTATATGTGGTGTTACACAGTCTCCTTATATTCCCCATTGTGTTGTTTCCTTGTTAGTGTTCCTATGCCATCTAGTGGTGATTATTAGCAAGAACGACTTGTAACCTAAAAGAGTTCTGCCCGACAATAATTGACATGTGCGTTCACCAACAGACAACTATTTTGTGAGCTGTGCGCAGCAATTATGAAACAAACATAACGCCAAAAGCATAGTTAACTACTGACTAAACGAAGGAAGAAAGAGACAAGCAAGACTTCTAAGGATATTTAGCCCCGAGCGGATGAGAGCCCAGGAGGTTTGTGTGCCTTTTTGTGGAATCAACTTTTGTTTTTCATTTATTGTTTTGGAATGCCATTTGTATTGATATGTTTTATGTATGTGTTTGTGACCAGTTCTGCGTGGCTTTGCTCTATATAAATAAAGCTGTAGTGTATTGTATTCGCTTGAATGTAGCTCTATCTAGTGGATGCATAGCGCAACCGCAGCCACTATTGTCGCTTCTATTCTATGCGCCTTATAATGCAGTGCGCCCTATGTATGAAACCAGTTTTGAAATAGGCCATTCACTGATAATCCGAAGCGCTTTATAGTGCAGAAAATACGGTAATGTACTGTATTGTGCTCCAGACTGCCCCGTAATGGTGGAATTTTGTCAAGGATTAGAAATCGGACCAGTTTTTGCCAATAGCAAAGCGTCAATAGAATAAAATCATGTCAAGCTGAGCAAGTACCCTGTGGTGGAAAAGGGTAACCTGTCCCTGAACAAATGTGCACTTCACATATCGTCGTCCTCACCAGTACAATCACATCCACTCCACTCTGCACCAGCAAGTCCAGGCGGTATTTGTCATCATTGTGCGTGCCAATGGCGGCGCCACACAGGAGCTGCTTGCGGGAGTCTTTGGAGGCCAAAGGGAAGTCCCTGTTCTTCTTCAAGTCGGTTCGGGCAATGATGGACACCAGGCAGCCGTCTTCATTCACAATAGGAAGTTTGCCTGGAAAAGGAACATGGATTCAGTTGCTGATGGTTTCTGATGGAAAACAAAACATACAAAAGGGTGTGCAAACAAAAGGGTGTCAAAGTTTTTAAACATATTTACATGTGCAAATTTTATTCACGGACAGGACCTGAGGCGACAATCAGTTGGTGTGCAGGTACTTAATATTTATGAAGGGATATCGCCAACAACCGGCCTGGGATGCACGCTGCGGCTGTCTCAGTTGTTTTTGCAGGTCCGTGTCAGATTGGATTTTTGTCTGTGTGCAAAAACGGGTGAACACCAGGAACCCCCGAATCAACTTCACCTTTCTTACTCCGTTGTAGGATTTCATTGGCTTCTTTCAGTGTCACACCAGCAGGAGCAATCACGAGATCTTCTCGCTTTGTCATTACCTGTCAAAAAGGTCACACACAATGAACGACACAAATAAAAATAATATTTCCGGGGCGAATCCAAAGATAGTTGTAGTTCTTTCCGGGCCTCCATCACACCCCTCTCCAATTTGAGTAATTCTACTATTATTAACTTTTCAACTCCAGAGTGCCCTGACGGTCTTGAGATTTCATTGTGCCCGTCACGGTTTCACAAGGCCATGTGCTGGATGTAGCAAAGCAACCCCAAAACACAACTTGTTTCATGTGTAACAGGAGGTGGACCAATCAAGAGGACATTCTCTTTGCATTTTTGGCGATTTCTGGACTGTGTTTCAGTTTAAAACATTTTTTCTTGAATGGAAAGGTGCCAAAAATTTGGCTCAGGTATAAACAAACCCCCCCCAAAATAAATCGATAAATAAATATAAAAAAAATAAAAAAATATAAAAAAATAATAACAATTAACAAAATTTTATTAAAATAAAATTACTTGTATTTTTATTAAAATAAAATTAATAATAAAAAATATAAAAAATAAACAACAAATAAATAAATATTTTTTAAAAATAAATAAATCTAATCCGATCTTCAGTATTAGTGAGATATCAGCTACCTGGCTGAGAGGCAGCTTGTGCTCCTGCGGCTTGAGAAAATCGATGTCTCGCGAAGAAATGATGCCAACCAGCTTGCTCCCCATTTTGCCGTCTTCCGTGATGGGGATACCGCAGAAGCCGTGGCGGGCCTTGGCCTGAAAGACGTCCTGCACGAGGTGGTGAGGGCTCATCACCACCGGGTCTGTGATGAAGCCCTGCTCGTACCTCTGCAGCGGGGGGAAAAACATGGACGGGAAAGAGACAAAAACTATATTTCTACTGGACAGTGGACAAATGGGACACAGAACACTGATTGGTAAAATTGTTGGGAAAAAAAAAATGGGTGGTTGTGCTAGTACACAATGCGTAATCCTCTTTGTTTTATGTTTAGTTTGGCAATAAACTTCAATTGGCAGTGGCAATTAAAAGCTTGAAGCCTATTTTTGCAAAACATTGGTCACATTCTGCCAAACTGCTGCTTGCTGTAACACGAGTTGGGTTAGCTATCACCATCCAGCACTCATATTTCAAAATATTGCTGGCAAATTTAAAAAAAAAACGGCCAATCGACAGCTCGAATTTCTAAAAGTGAGGACACTCGTGATTTCAAGCTACCACTGTATTTGGAATTCAGTCACTGTTCCGTACCTTGACTTTCCGGACTTCGTTGGCCTGGAACTCCGGAGTGCAGTTGTGGTGGATGAAGCCGATCCCACCCGTTAACTTGAGAGAAGAGCAGACAAATTGTCAGACAGCACACCCTCACTGCCCACAATATTGGGTACGCTCGCACATGATGCAACACAAAATCTGTGTGAAACATTCTGCATTGGCAGACCAGATAAAGAGTATGGACCTCACCCATGGCCTGAATGTGCATCAGAATTATTTGGAGCGGCACAAGCATATTGTTGAATTAACATCTCTCTGACAGTGTTCATCAAAGCAGATCATGATAATGGTTCTACGTGAAGACTATTTTATGTAGGTCTCGTCTCTAATCTCATGAGATGGTGCAGGTCGGCTTGATGGCCAATGAGTGCACTTGGATGAGCGTGGGAGCGTTTGGCGTCATGCTTACTGCCATGGCGATGGCCATGCTGGCCTCCGTGACCGTGTCCATGGGGGATGATACAAAGGGTGTTTTCATTGTGATTTCTTTGGTGAGCGCCGAGGTCAGGTCCTGTTGACGGGAGGGAGAATTGACATCTGCAATCAGTCACTCAATCAAAAAAGGGATTTGAACAATTAAACAAAGCCTCCAAACGATAACTTGATTCTTCACATGATGTAGTTGTCGATGAATCTTGACACCTCTAAACTGTACCCCAATTCTTGCTCAGACCCAAATGAATGTGCGGTAGAGAAAATTGATGCACTGGTATACATACTATTAGTGACTCAGCAACGTAATTTACAGTCAAACCTTGGTTTTCGTCCATAATTCGTTCCAGAAGGCTGTTCGAAAACCGAAATTGTTTGAAAACCGAAACCACGCTCTTTTTAAAATAAAAATGTTTATTGAACACGTCTGCTCACAATGGAAAGCAACACGAGGAAGCGTCACTTCCTCGTCTACCCGAGGAAGCGTCACTTCCTCGTATAAGGAAGGCGAGAGGAGTCAAATGGTGCATTCAAGTGCGCTCAGTTTGTTCGAGAACCGAAATTTGTTCATCATCCGAGGCATGAAAAACTCTACATTTTTGGTCGAAAACCGAAATGGACGAGAACCGAGACGTTCTAAAACCAAGGTTTGACTGTATTTATTTTTTTCTTCATGTCCTATCTAGAGGGTAAAATAATACTTTATTTGGTGTGGCACGGTGGACGACTGGTTAGCACGTCCGCCTCACAGTGCAGGGGTCCACAGGGTTCGATTCCGGCCGCGGCATTTCTGTGTAGAGTTTGCATGTTCTCCCCGTGCCTGCGTGGGTTTTCTCAGATTGGTTGTGTTGATGTTCGCAAACATGCGATGACCATCCCGACTCACCACTTGATCGGCAGTGAAGTCAATGTAGCCCGGCAGAATGAGGAAGTCACTGAAAGCGAGCACACAAGAAGGGTTTAGCTCACAAGAGTCGTCTGTAGTGGAGCCTCCAAAGTATGAGACATCAAACAAGCCACACAAAAGTCTGCAAACACCTTCGTGTCCAGTACTGATCTTAAACGGGTGTGTAGAGTTACTTCATTGAAGTTATATCCATTCTTCTATTTTGTAAAGCACTACTGAACGTCATTTGGGTTGCAGGCGGGAACCACCCCAAAGTGGCCACCAGCTATTCACAGTCTCCATCCATTTTCTAGCATTATTTTGTCGTACTACACTATCGTTAACATATCTTTATCTTTTTTGTATCTTCTTTCAGCGCATGTGGACCCACAGCGCAACTGAAAAAAGAAATGATGCCCACGACAGCATGTGGACTTCATTCATTTTAATTCATACTGATCAACTTAAAAGTGATAAAACAAAATGTAGAACCTGGTTGGTTGACTCTGAGGTTTTCAATACTTCCTGGTTTATAAAGAGTTACAAAAAAAAAGAAGAAATCCCTCAATTGCACCTTGACCAGTGACGCGTTTACATTTTTAATATCTATGTAATTGCGCATCATTCATTAACTTTACGACACTTCTATTTTATTTTTATTTTTTTACCCACAGTGCTATAAAAGCCTATAAACTAAATATAACCAGACTCAGATCTTGTATGTGGGACTGCTGAACACAAATACCGCGCGAGCTTTAAAGTTGGACACCTTGGCAGCTGTACAATTAGGAATTTGAGGGGGGGTGGGGGGGGTTCGGGGGGGGATAACAGTCTGCTGCATGAGATCACACGAGACTTCAGCAATTCACGTGAGATTTCAAGTCATGTAAAAGATGAACTTTTCATTTAACAATTTTTCATTTAACCTGGAATTAATGTTTTGGATATGTGGGAGGAAGCCGAAGGAAGCATGGAGAGAACACGCCGACTCCACATTGATACGTTCCACTGAAATTGTGTTTTTTAAAAATGTATCAGTGTCAAATAAGCAAAATGACAAATGAAAATGTAGTAAGTGCTATATTTTTCAGGTTGTGAAGTGGCAAATTTCATGCAAGCAGATTCCCATTTGTGGAATGAAATTTGGGGGACGGGGGTTGTTTTGTTTTTTGATCCTGGAAAAGATATGCATAAGTTCCTAAAATTTGTTTCCAACACAGGATGAATGTCATAGCAGCAATCACCAGGCATTCAATGATAACAGTGAAGTAATATCACCTCCTAAATACTGTACCGCACACCGACCCTCTTATCTGGGGATTACAATGTGGTTATCAATGCAATTCGCTGTCGGGCATTTTGACTGAGGGTGTCTCACGAAACGTTTATCTGACTCATGTTTCGTTCCGAGTTCATCTCAAATGTGTTGTTCTTCTACATCCAACTCATCCAATCGCGCCTTTATGCACCTTGCTTTACGCACTGGGGCAGTAAAGTGCCTTCCTCAACCTGTTTCTTCTCAGTGAGGATGGATGAAAATTAAGATTTAGAGGCAAGTAATGGGTCTATCCCACATGAACGCGACAAGGCCTACTAACTTACTTGTATGTGAGTCCATCTCCTCCGTTTACCAGCTGTTGTCCCGTCAGTCCGTCCTCTGGGACATTATCGCCGGTCTGTCCGCTCAGAACGTATTCTGCCATGACATCCAACGGCACCCTCACGGTTCTATGCACAAGTAATTTGCTTTTTAAAAAATGGCGAGGCTATGTCAATGTTTATACATAGACCACGCAAGAAAATACCTAATTTTTTTTTTCTGGACCCCCCTTCGCAGCGTACGCGGTCCAAGTGTCAAAGCGGTTCCGAATGGAAACGAAGAAGCGTGCCGAAACCCTCTCTGACGTCCGCCATGTGCTTCCTGTGTGACGGTTCGTAATGACGTCACGTCCGATGCGATCCCATAACGTCGAACGAGTCCAGGGAACGAAAGCAAGGTTATTTCTGTCGACACGTGTCGACCCCCACTATTGGAGGGGGATAGAGACCGGGCTGGGCCGTGAATTGTAAAAATCCGTGTGTGTTTGACGCCCTTTCAAATGCATTTTGGGGTGATTGTAGGGGTGCGAATGTGTGTGTGTGTGTGTGTGTGAGTGGGCAAATTGATCCAAAAAAAACCTCAGCGAAAACACCAATATGCGTTTTCCACGAAAAAACGGGGGTTTGTTGCACAGTTTGGGAACAATTTTATCGTAATTGTGACTTTTTCGTGACATATGGGGACATTAGCCCAATTGTCTGTATGTCCAAGTCGGCAATAATAATAATAATAATAATTACAAAATAAAAATGAATTCTGTGCCAAAACATCATACTGTTGACGGACAAGCAAATGTTACAGTAACACTCTTTTGAAAACATACATTTTGTTTCATGGGAAAATTATTTATTTCGATAAAATTCTCTCATTTATCATTAATAATTCTTTAATAAAAAATTTTTTTAAGTATACGAGTTTATTTTAGTGGTGTTCCGATCGATCGGCCAGCTGGGCACTGATCGTGTTCGGCAGATTTCTGAGTGAAAGTATGTGACCAATGTTTTTCGTTGCCAATCAATCACACAAACCGATCACACGCAGCTGTAATTTGCCGCCTTAGACCAGTGTTTTTCAACCCCTGTGCCGCGGCAAGAGACATTGTCAGGTGTGCCGCAGTAAAATATCCAATTTGTATGCCTGTTCGGTCTATGGCCCAGAAAGTAATCATGTAGTACCCTCCCATACCGCTAGGGAGGAGCAACAGCTAGCCAATTGCCTTGTGTTTCGACCACGAGAGACAAGCGGATTTGTGCTGCATGAATGCAGGACGACAGTGAAACAATAAATATGAAAGATTATAAAATACTTTTTTTCTTTGTGCTCATTTTATTCCAATTCAAGCTGTTATAGCATCATTCTTCAATGTTAAAAACGGTTATAGTAACAATATAACGCATTAATTGTTCAAATAAGCGATTTTTTTTTTTACATTTTCAGCTAGTGGTGTGCCGCGAGATTTATTTCAATGAAAGAAGTGTGCCTTGGCTCAAAAAAGTTTGAAAAACACTGCCTTAGACAACCAGAGAAAAGCATGTGCGCAGTGTAGCGCCCCCGCCCACTTAATCACGTGACCGACACATCGCGTAGCGCAGTACCTCTGCGACCAGTCCGTACCACACGCACGGACTTTCCATACAAATGCGCGAACACATGCAGCACGACAAAAAATGTTGCCGCGCATAGACTGCCGCGCACATCTCTCTCGTGATTGGCCCGTTCAGTTACATGCTGTGATGACGCCGTTCCCATCTTTCCCCGGTTAGGTTTCTCAATCCAAAAGTGTAATTGATTTATCACGACGGAGGAATGGATTCGCACTAAGGGTTCACAACTTTCCTAAAGGAAAATAATGGACATCCACCACTTTGTCTCGGGGCCGTGGCCCCCACAGGCGCGGTCACTGTGAAATTGCGCGACTGTTAAGTGTTCAATTTTTTTGTGCCAATGATTTTTATCATAATAATTACAAAACTCTTTGCTTCGTTCCGTCCTTTTAGCAACTGTGGAAAAGGCTAATATGCTGCTCGAACCACGAACTGGATCACAATGTTTTTTTGTGTTGCATTTTCTGCAGAGATGTGTCCTATTTTTGCATTTAAAAAGTGATGACAATTTGGACAGGACTATTTTTACTAGGATTCATCAAGTAAACAAAAATAATTGACATTTGATTATTAAAATAATTATTAGTGAGCAGCTCTAAAATTGAAAATTGTGCGCTAGTCTTGGGTTGGGCAACTGTGGTCCCTGAGGGCCCCCCCCAAAAAAAGGTAAAAAGAAATTTCATGACTCATGACAAAAAGTTTGGTGGACAAGATCAAAGAACGGAACAGGTACTAAGTGAATACTTTGCCGGGTCACTATAATGTTCTTGTGTAGATCAAAATGTACTACTTTGTGCACAAAAGCGGGATAGCCAATTGAGTTATGTGAATATCAATGCTTGCTTTTTCTTCATATGCGCTTTATTGTGGGCTGAAACTGGGTCACAACAACACAGCCTGACTGAGCAGTTAATTCCTTCTTGGCCCAGTAGTACATTAACTACATCCGACTGTGGGGTAATTTTGGCTCTCGTGTTATTCGGTGCCAGTGTGAAACATATCAAAGGTGAGTCGAGTGTGTGACACTTTCATTCTGTTGTTTGAGCTGCGCATGTGACATGTAGCATTGCAATGAATACACAAGACAAGGTTTCAGTTTTAAAAACTCTCTCAGTAACTCTATTTTGTGTATTAATGTACAACCGTTGAAAATGGCAGCACTTTTTATGGTAGCTTTTTCTTTATTCTTTTTTCCAAACCATCTATCAACAGACAATTTTTTTTCTCCAGAAGAACAGTGAACAATGTGAGCAAGGAAGAGAGGAGGAAAACCATAGCCCAAAAATGAAATGAAAAATCGAGGAGAGCTTCCAAATTGGCGGGGACGAGTACGATGAAAGTTTAGCGGAGTGAATCCATAATTGTGTGTTTGTATCGTGTCAGTAAGTGAAGTGAAACAGACTATGGCTCTGATCTGTCATAATCAAGGCGCAAAGACCAGAATGTGTTGACTGAGGTGCACATCAAGCTTGTAAACATGGGAGGGGAACATTATTCCTTTCAGAGGCGAGTTGCGGTCCTCCAAGAACCAATCGTAACTTCAGAGCAAAAGATATGATATGAGCAAACAAATGCATATTATTGAGTGAAGCGCCATTTTTCCAAAATGAGATTAATGTCGAGTGGGAACGAAAACATTTTGTCATGCCATTCTTTGGTGTACAGAATAATCGGTACTATCTTTTTTTTTTTTTAATATATTAAAAATGAGCAAATTAAGGGTTTTATCCACCCGAGAACTGTGATGCAGATGTGCTGACCGTGATACACGGATTCGTCGGTTCAACAGGATAAAATTCATGTTTGTAAATATGCAGGTCAGGTTTCTCTTAATACTCAAAATGAACTTACCGTTTAGCATTTTAAAAAAGACTTCTTGATCAATTTTGAACATTTGTGGATTTAATTCGGGGGTGGGGGCTTTTTATCACGAGACATTAGCATTGTTTGCAGACTTTGACGGCAGGTCAGAGCCAAACGGTCTCTCAGATGGCAAATGGTCCGTAGGTTGCCCACCCTCTGCTTGACGTAACATGAGCAGATTGCCTCAAAGAGCCCAATCGTTTTTTCCTAAGATCATAACAACCAGCAATTTATTTTTCCTGGCAGTTGTGGTCAATGTAAGTCAGGTTTGGCAATACCAAAAAAAAAAAAAATCATCTATTGTGGACCTAAAATAAAACAAGACAAAAAAACCAAAAAAAAACAAACTGCGTATTCATTTTCAGTATGTTCTCTATGCCAACAACAATCATGCGCATGGAAATGCTGCATTTTGTCATGTAAGTCATGTAAAAAGAATGCAGATGCTTTTGACTACTGCACTTATAAATTAAATTAGCAGACTAGATGAAAACATAAATACACGTAAGATGTAAATGTGAGCAACACAACTGCCCCAAAGTGTCCACTAGGCTTTATGGTTTTAGGATTAGTCGCAAAATCCTTGTTGAGGAAAAAGTAGAAATTCATTTGGCCTTTCCTATTTTGGGGGTTATTTTTGTTTGATGCGTCACCGGTATGATGCAGGAGAGGAACAAAAGATATTTGAGACACACACTTAATCCTAACGGTGTGCTCTGATCAAGAGAATCGACTCGGGTGACGGTGTTAAAGCCAAAATATGGTGAAAGAGCATGAGGAGGAGGATGGGGGGGGGGGGGGGGGGGGGGGGATACAATCGTGCCATTCCGTGACCCTGCAGCATTTTAGGAGTGAGATAGGGACGAGAGAAAAAGACAGAAAGTGAAATAGCAAGTGAGCGTTACCGAGGAAAAGGGGCACCACAGGGACTGCGCCCCGGGGGATGGTCATTGAAGGAAGCAAAAGTGGGGTGGGTGCAAGTCAGAAAGGGAAGGTAGCGAAGGAAGGAAGGAAAGAAGAACAAAAAAAAAGAGATGCTGGTGCTCGGCAGTCCAAATGGCGCTTCAGGTGTCGTGGAAATCCTTCAGCAGCGTGCGTCGCCTCTGCTCAGCTATGTGCATCTGATTCTCCAGATCCTGTTCACACGGACAAAAGGAAGCTCAAAAGTTCCCCCGAGGTTGAACGCACCCGACATGCCTCACGCTGCAGTGATGCCCTGATTTACAAGTTGAATTCGTTCCACGAACTATGCCCTTATCTCAGTTTTCTTATGCATCATCCATTTTCCCCCATTGAAAATGAATTAAAAAGCGAATACCGTAATTTCTGGACTATAGACCGCACCCGATTATAAGCCGCACCACTACATTTTTAAAGGAAAAAAACATGTTGTACACACATAAGCCACACCTGTCTATAAGCCGCAGGTGCCCATATTGTTACATGAGATATTTACAAAGAAAGATGGTACACAGGCGGCCGTTAAAAAAAGTCTTTATATAGGCCGCTTCATTAAATAAGCCGCAGAGTTGAAAGCGTGTGACAAAAGTCGCGGTTTATAGTCCGGAAATTACGGTAATCCGATTTCTGTCCCACCCCATTGATCAGAACGGAGAATTTCAAACTTATCCTCATTCCGTGTAAGTATCTCAACTGTATTAATTTGTCACTTAGTTCTCTAAATGGGTCCAGTGATTCCCTCTTTTATTCACAAGTTGATACTTGCGATTCACAGATTTTGGGTGGGGGTGGGGGCTCTGTTTTTCATTGAAAAACCTTGCCATCTCCATGTTGTCGAGCTCTTTCTAAAACGCTCAACGATAGTACCAAAGCCATGTGGGCATGAATACATAAGACTTTTCTCTTACACAAGAACTATGTTGAAGTGGCACCTCTTAACTGAGAGTCAGGCATTCTAAATCTGGGTGCAGTTTGGGTTTAACGGAGTGGGAGGTGAAAGTTACAAGAGAGTCGTCGACACAAAAAAAAAAAAACAAAACAAAAACAAAAACAAAAACTGAGTTTTGGAATCACTGTTTGGAGTAATTTTACGATTTAAACCAGGGGTGTCAAACATGCGGCCCAAAAGGAGGTTTGATCAGGCCCGCAGGATAATTTAAAAGTGACAAAATGCATAAAAGACACGGAATGAGTATTTTTAATAAGGTGCAATTTGTGGCGTATCCGCTAGGGAGACATACTGTTTTGATCAGAGAAGAAGACAACAGTTTTGATCAGAGAAGAAGACAACTTAGTCTGTCACTGAGACAGACCCAACACAGCAGACGCAATCCAGAACAATACTTTATTCTTTACATATTTAATAGCACTCTCTTTAGTTTGTAAGGTGTAGGCAGGGATTACATTTCGATTTTATATGCGAAGGAGCTTCATGAAATGTTTTGTAAAAGATCTGTTTATTAAATGTCAACATTTGCCCAATGTTCTCGTGCTTCTTTAGACCAAAACAAAGGAAAGACATTATTTTGGTTAGTTTTCGCAGAGTATGGTATAACTTTAATGGTCCGGCCCACTTGACATCTACCAAGGCCGTATGTGGCCCACAATGTGAAATGAGTTTGACACCCCTGATTTAAACTATTCCTATATGCAATTTTAAACTTCTTTGCGGGAGGCATCAATTACTCACGTTTTTTTTTTTTTACTACTCGCAATGGAGCTCGGTTCCTATGATGGCATACATCAAAGATCCCGTCTTACCCCTCTGTCGCTGGCACTGAGATCGACCTCGCCTCCCACCACTGCCCTCTCGTAGCTGTCCACCTGCTCCACTTTCCAGGACAAGTTCTCAATCTCTGCCTCCAGCTGAGCCTGCTGGTACTCAAACTGCAACAAAGGAAAACCCAATCAGCACACACCTGCGCTTTTGTCTCATCTCTCTCCATTTTACCCCCTCTCAAAACACATCTTAGCACGTGTGCTTTCTATTGTGTACTTTTGATATTGCTTTTTTTCCCTGTCTCTCCTCTCGCCGCTTGTCCCCTTTCACAACATGTAGTAGCAGGTGCCATGATGGCTCTTGTTTTGTACTGTCCTGAGTTCGTGCTCTTTCTGGTCCCTCTTTCGTCTCTGTCTCTCCACGAAGAAACCACATGATGTCAGGCACAGTTGCTGTTGATGTTTGTTGTCTTTCTCCTCTTTCACTTTCTATAGCCTCTTCACCAAATAAGCAATGCGAGCATTCAAACAGGAGGAGAGTACACCAAACTCGCCTGAAGTACAGCAAATCTGTTGGCACAATACTGACCTATCACCCATAACACTAGCAGCATATCAGGAAAGGCTGAATTTAAAAAAAACAAACAACAACAGCAGCAGACATTTACAACTCCATGCACAAAGAAAGAAACAAAAATACTGGATTAGGGGAGTGCAGCAACTTCCTCTTTCAGGGATTTTTTTTTTTTTGGGGTCAAAGGACACTGAAGTTTGTGGATCAGGCGACAACAGAACAGTCTCTCACCAGTTTTTTGCGTGGGCCGGACATGTAATAGGCATAAGGATACGTATACTGCAGTGTGTAGCGACACTGGAAGCAAAAAGACAACACAGAAGGGACGTTAGTCAAACACATACATTGCCAATCAATCAAACAGGCACATTACACCGCTTTCAACAGTTAACGTCGGCACAGATGCAAGAACTATCGCAACATGAGAAGTGTTCTGGCAGGTCCCAGTATATGGAAGATTCAAGGAGATTTCAAGACTAAATTAACTGACCAATATCACTTATTTTAATTCCAATTGAGCAGTCAAGCTTACTGCGCGTCTGATTTTGAAATAATTGTGTGTAAAACCTTCAATTCAATTACGGCTTCCCAATACTGCATTAAAGAGACCCCAACAGAAACGCACAAAACAACCCACCTCCCTCCAATAAAAGCATCTAAAACAAAAACACACAAACCAAAAGTACCTTGGCGAGAAGCTTTGCAGCGTTGTGGAGGTACTGCCAGTCAATCCAGGTTCCCAGGCTGTTCATCACTCTCTCCTGGATCTTCTCCTGGATCCTCTGGTACGTCTGAGCCTCCAGCTGCAGAGACTTGTTGTGGTTCTCCCACTGGTGCAGGAAACACACAAGCCATTTGTAAACTGCAGACCGCTGGACACCTTCAGAATGTTCTCGGCATTCAAATATTGGGAGGCAGACAATCAGCTAAATTCAAGTGCGGCTTTTGAGGAAGTCCCCCGGCTCCCCCCCGTCCACTCCCTCTCTCCCCCTCCCTTCACTCGTTGCTTCCTCACCCTCTCAAAGTAGAAGAGGTATTTCTTCAGAGCCTCTCTGGCCTGAGCCTTCTGGCTCTGGTTGACTATATCGGGGTTTTCTTTGTAACGACTGCACTTGTAGTATTGACTGCCATGAGTCTTCCAGTCACCGAGACACGTCCAGCAGAAGTCTGAAAATGAAATGTTAGGTCACAGGCCGATTACAATCATACAATTTTCAGGCCAGTTTTGCGCAAATGTCTATACATTGTTGGACTACTATGGAGGTGGACTGGAGTTACTCAAGTTTACGACCTGACCGATATTGATTTCCTGAGGCCGATGCAGATAATTGGCAGGAAAAAAAAAATCAAAATACAGCTGAATGGGTGGATACAATTCTCTGATTCTATGCCCTTTAACCCCCCCACCCCCCCCCCACCCCGCTCCCCGATTCCCAATTTATACTGCCATAACACAACACAACACACAAATCAGTCTTAATATAGCTCCTAGACGATGCCATTACTATTTAAATCCCCGTGCAATTGCATTCTTTTCTCATGTGATGAGTTTCCCCTCATAAATTTGAAACTGTTTTGGCAAATTACACGCACGCTTCATCGTATAAATCATCGGGCAGAAGCAATCACAGTGCAACTGACTGACTGTTGTGGTCAAGTGAAAAAAGGAAAATATAAAGCTTGTTTATTTCCTGCACGGTTCAAATCCTGCACAATTTTTTGGGGGGTCTTGTTTAGAATACGTGATGTCTGAACATGACATTCCGTGTACTGAATTATACAAGAGGAGGCAAACACTTACCGTGTTTGCACTTGGAGCATTGCTGGAATAAACAAACAAGATACATTTGTTGATGTAAACAAACAGTGACAGTAGTACCTGAGCATTCAAACACTACATTGTACCAAGAAAAAGTGTAAAACTGAAGAATTGTAGACTCTTAACGAACGAGAATTTTAAGTATTGCCTTTTCGGCTGTTACTTACCATGTGATTGCACCCTCCATTCTTCTCAATGCAGATATTGCACTTAGGACACTGAAATATGACACACAGTTGTTTCATATTTCAATTATTATTTTTTTTTTTACGTTGCAAGTCAAGATGGAAACCACGTGGCGGATCGTACATCTTTAGTGTGCGCACTGATATAGTTGGCCGTCTCAGAGTCGTCGGCGCATTTTGTGAGCCATTGCCGGATGGTCGCGCAGTCTGTGGGTGCGTGGTACATCTGACGGCATTTAAAACTAAGAATGATGAGAAACAAAGGAGAGAAATTCAACATTAAACCTCAACTGCATACAAATTATCTTCATTTGAAGCTTTGGAATATTATTACTGAACCTTTTGGGTTAAACCACAGGTGGTTTAACCCACCAGAAAGTGCTTAGGTGCATTACAGAAACATAAAAAAATAAAATAATAATAATAGTAAATAAATAAAAATACACACAGAGACAATGCACAAACCAACAGTTACTTTTATAGAATGTTACAATGAAGAATTCCATTTTATATATTTAAATTAGTTTCGTTCCATTTACAGTCAAACCTCGGTTTTCGTCCATAATCCGTTCCAGAAGGCTGTTCGAAAACCGAAATTGTTCGAAAACCAAAACCACGCTCTTTTTAAAATAAAAATGTTTGCTGAACACGTCTGGTCACAATGGAAAGCAACACGAGGAAGCGTCACTTCCTCGTCTCCCCGAGGAAGCGTCACAGGAAGCGCCACTTCCTCGTGTAAGGAAGGCGTGAGGAGTCAAATGGTGCATTCAAGTGAGCTCAGTTTGTTCGAGAACCGAAATTTGTTAGTCATCCGAGGCATAAAAAACTCGAAATTTTCGGTCGAAAACCGAATTGGTCGAGAATCGAGACGTTCGAAAAGTGAGGTTTGACTGTATTTGCTCTGCATGTTTATGAATGCTGTGTTGGTGTGTGCTGTGGACCTACCAGAAGACCTCACTGCAACGAGTGCACTGCACCCTGCGCGCCCGTGGCTCCTGCACCTTAATGACGATGGGACAGTCTGCACCCGGACACAGTTGCAACTGGAAGTGACTCTGCAGACAGAGAAATGAAGATCAGGTAGGTAAGACGAACGAGCAGGATGCTTTTGGGCAACCTTATGCGTTTCACACATTGCACTTCATTAGGATCGGGAGGGGCCCAACCCAAAAGACCAGTAAATGGTCTTACCCAATCATTCCAATTGGCAAATGAGACTGACAGAGGGGGCAAGGAGGAGAGAGGGTGAGAGAGAAACTTTTTTTTAATCGCTTCTTCCTACACAAGCAGACATGCAAGCAGAAATTACCTCCTATAAAATAAGATTAGATTAGATAAGATAAGATTACCCCAAAACCTTCAGAATTCTACCTACATCAACAAGAGACCCGGTTTCTTTGGCAGCCATGCCCACCATATGACATGAGCACCAGTGCCACCATGCCTCACGGATGAGCTGGTATATTTGGGATTGTGAGCAGTTTCTTCCTTTCTTCATACTCTTCTCTTTCCCGTGGCTCAGTTACACGTTCATTTTTATCTCATCCGATGTTGTTACAGACTTGCAAAAGCTGCTTCAGATGTTTGACAAACTCTAACCTGGCCTTCCTGTTTTCGAGGCTCACCAACGGTTTACACCTTGTGGTCAACCCTCTGTAGTCACTCCGGTGAAGATTGTTGCCTTTGACAACACAGTTCTTTGGATGTCATGTTGAGAGTTAACAGCAACAGGTTCCAAACGCAAATAGCATGCTTGAAAAGAACTCTGGACTTTTTTTTTTAATCTGCTTCTTGTAAATTGGATAATGAGGGAATAAGAAACTCCTGGCCCTGGAATAGCTGAGCAGGCAATTGTCCCATTACTTATGATCCGTTAAAAAGTGGAAGGTACATAATATACAAGCTGTTGGTAATTCCGACAACGGTCACCTGACTTGGATATAAATACCCCGTAATTGAAGCTAAAAGTCTCCAGTTGAGGCAAGTCTTGCTCAATTCAGTTCAAATCAACTGTGGGGGTCTTCAAAGCCAGATAGAAGAGAATTGTGTCGCTGACTTAGTATTTCGGGACCTGACTGTAGATTAAGAAAGGAAAAACAAACACACACCTCCACATAGTCTCTGAAGAGGTAGCGTCTGTACTTGTCCTTCAGCTCCTCTCCTGGCAATAGAGGCAGGACAAAATCTTCTGGCATTTGCAGGGAGCAATCCTGAGCCATGCACGAGATGCCTGGAAAGACACAAGAACCACCAACACACAAACAAATCCATTCTTCAAAAAACATATTCTCCATATTACCGTTAATGTATGCCATCACTTGCACTTAACCATTGAAAGACTCCGTTTAAGGCCGCTGCACATCGTGCGACGCTTCTGAACTTCACTGGAATGCGGCCATCGCTAAAAAATGAGTCTGTTGCTCACCCCTGCCCACTGTGTGATATCATGTGTGGGACTCACTGCGGCACGGTATGTACGCTGCTCACGTACATTTTTACCACTCGCTTCGCGCTTTCATCCATCAGTAGAGCCGAAATTGTAATTATGCTTTAGTATTGTTGTAAAACTCACGTGTATGTGTACTGCATACATTGTATTTTTATGTCTTGGGTGAAGGCTGGCTGTATCTCACTCGCTTAAACACGGAAAGTGATTTTGAAAGCTTCCGTGCATTTTGATTAGCTATAATGTGTAATGTCGACATATTGTCCATTTTGTCAAGATGTTTATTTCGGCAATTTTACATTCTACATTATAAGTATTTAATTTCTGCACATGGCATCCATTTGCAATCACATATGCATTATCTTCGGTACTGCATGTGACAGGGAGGCCAGACTTCTGCTCATATTTACCCACATCGGATCGTTTTTCGCAAACAAAGACCACGCCTGTACCGAAAGCGCACACATGCATGCAAATGCACACAATCCTAACTTACCCACTCCGATTCCATCTTTGACCAGTACAGTGCAGTGCTGCTCCCAGCAAGTTTTGCAGAAGGAGTGCTGGCAGGGCAACGCCAGCAGGGAGTCTCTCCTTACGACCTGGAGACACACGCCACACTGCGGGGACTGAAGAGCCTGAAACAGACAAATTCAAGTGAAGTTCGAATGACGTTGTCCCAAAGTGAACACATTGTGAACAACAGAAACACGCATTGCACTGGGCTGCTTGCAATGCGATTGTTCTCAGTAAAAAGCGCGTCATAAAAAATATGCAGATGGCTTTGCATACATTTGACATGCATACAACTACCATTGAAGAAAGATTTAAAGAAACTCATGAAACTAAAGTTTATGAGCTTGAATCGGTCTCTAACTGTATAATATCTCCGCTCGAACGGTAGCAAGTCTGTTTGTTACTCACAAAGACCGCTCTGCAGGCATTGCTCGGCTGAACCAGGGCATCTGACAACACCAGAGACGAACTGGACTTATGCCTGCACACAACAAGAAGAAAATAAACGGTGGAAAAAAAATTGTGAAATAAAGAAAGAATGCCGTATGAATGCACAGGGCTCTTGCAACCTTTCCAAGGTCAGATTCAAAATGTTCCAGCACTTAATAGGCGAGGGCCCTTTTTACCATTAGGTGCTATTTCAGTTTTTATTTAGTCGGCAGGTGGCCATACATCATTTATAAAAACATCCATCCAGTTTCCATAGCGCTTGAAAATAAGGTCACGCTTGATTTCCAGCTCAGCTGTCTCAACAATTCACACTCACATTCACACCTAAAGAGGAAGATTCCAACCTCCTGACTGGGGGGGCAGACATGCTAAATGTCTTATGTGCTGCTCTTATGAGAAAAAAATAAAATCATGAAGATATTTTTATCAATGTATACTGATGGTATTTGAGGGCTAGGTTTCTTTTTAGAACTGTTCCTCTGGGAACCCCCAGATGATTTGTCTTTAATCGCATGGCAGGCCAGTTCAACTCTGCCACAGACTTTGCTGGCAAATGGCTTTTTGATGCTTGTTTATTGAAGTAAAGAACGGGCTGCAGTTAGAACACACATACATTTCAAACAGTTTTTTGCTAAATTTAGTGACTTTGAAATGCCAGATTCAACTAACTGATGAAAAAACGTAAGCCTTTTCTCAGCATTTCAAGCATGCTTGAAACCGAAAGGTAAATATTACAGGGGGGGGAAAAATGTTCGGGAAAAAGACTGCGATGACGCCGTAAAAACAATAGAAATGGAAGTGAAAATACCTGTCCAGTATTTGTGAAACCTGCCAGTGAAAATGCACGAGGATCAGCTTTGCAACAGCCGGTAAAACCTGAACAAGAGAGAGAAAAGAAGACTTAACTCATCTTCCTGAATTACGTCATGACGCATGAAGCGAGGCAAATTGCATGACAACGTCACCTTGTTTTACAGGCCGAACTACGAACAGACATCTGATACTAATAATGCATTGATGACATTTGGCTCTGGCATGCAATGACAGTTGAGATGCCTCAAACAAACCAGAAACAGGGTGCCGAACAAAATGACAAGACTGGGTACGAAACTGTCTTTGGGGAAGGTTCATCCACAACATAGGTAGGCAGCACCTGGCACTTGTGAGGACTTTTCTGAACAAAGTTTCTGAAAAATATATCTCGTTTTCAATTGTGACTAAAAGTTATGGTTCATTTGGTCAAATGTTTTTTATTTGTGGGACCTGACTTCAATGACTCGCAGGCCACCAGTCCGTCCATGCCATCTATGCCTAATCTCGAGGAGCCTGGCAAGCCAAACCCACGGCCACAGCTCAGCCCCGATTCAAAACAAACCGTGCGACCAAATTTGTTTATTTGCTCTGGCGAATTCCTGAACACCGAAAGTCTGTTTTCGTAACATTCCAAATGACATGTGGGAGGGAAAATACAGTCAAACCTCGGTTTTCGTCCATGATCCGTTCCAGAAGGCTGTTCGAAAACCGAAATTGTTCAAAAACCGAAACCACGCTCTTTTTAAAATAAAAATGTTTACTGAACATGTCTGCTCACAATGGAAAGCAACACGAGGAAGTGTCACTTCCTCGTCTACCAGAGGAAGCGTCACTTCCTGGTGTAAGGAAGTTTGTTCGAGAACCGAAATTTGTTCGTCATCCGAGGCATAAAAAACTCAAAATTTTTGGTCGAAAACCGAATTGGTCGAGAACCGAGATGCTCGAAAACCGAGGTTTGACTGTAGTTTGTTTGATTCAGCATTTAACTCGGGTTTCAAATGACCAGAAACAGAGTAAGGGGAAAAAATATTAGGTAACAGCACTGGAAGCATTTATTTCAAAAAGACTTTTTTTCCTGACGGTATGTCCGTTCTTCGCTGATTGGTGCATTTCGCTGTCTATTTACTTAGGTTTGCCCCACCTCAGAAATGCGCTTGATGTGACTGTGACCAGACTCAATCGCTGGTATAGCGAGTGTGGATTTCCAGGCTCGATCGCGATGGGCTACTTTGTGTGTTGATACGCTGAGTGGGAACCGAGGCACCATTGTTCCCTGATTCATTATTGCACTAGAGATTAATAACGATAATAAAAATATTTTTTTTTTTTCGGTGTAAAAAAGCAGAAGTTAAAAGGATTCAGTGTAGACTCAGCCCACCTTTAGTGCAGCAGCCACAATGTTCACCTCCTCATTGAGAACTCTCTGGCTCTCTTTGTATGTCAGACAAGTGAACAGATACTCCTCTGGATCAAAGGAGTCAGCGCCCTGTTGCTCCACATCGCTGGCTACGCCGTCGTAGTAGGTTTCGATGTCCCCTTGATCCTCTTCATCACCGCCGTCGTCCTCATCCTCCTCCTCTTCAGAGTTGACCCCAAAGTCTTCCTCGTTGCTGTCAGACGCCTGGCTGTTCATGTCCACAGACATCCGGTCGACGGAATCAACCACCCGGACAGGTAGACTGCACGCCTACCTGTCGGATCTGTGTGGTTATGATCGGCTGGAATGGCTTGTCGAAGCGTCCACCTCTCCGCCTTCCGGCCTGCGTCGGGTGTCCAGAGACACACTGGCGGTCCGGTGTGTCTGAGCCGCGTGGAGTGCGCGCTCAGCAGCAGCGGAAGAAGCAGAAGAAGTCGCACTCCCCGTCACTCATTTGGAAATTTGAGGGTGATCCAAGGCAACAGAGAAACTGTGGAGCAAGTGAATCAAACGGGAAATCAATGAGAGAACTGTGAGATGAACGCATACAACAAAGTGCCATATTTTCCGCACTATAAGGCACACCGAAGTCGTCCATTTTCTTAAAAGCTCACAGTGCGCCTTGTGTATGGTCATCACGGTAATATGTCGACCCCCAAGATGGCTCCTTGCTGGAGACATGCTTACAATGTTATAACTTGCTGTTGGTTCAGTGAACTGTGTCGCTGCTTTATTAAATACGTTTTAGTTGGAGCTCCGAAAAAAGGAGAGTGTTCATGACCACTTCAGAAAAACGTAAATTAGCGATTTCTTCAATGAAACTATGAAAATGGAAAATAATGCATCAAAACAAGCGCGGAAATCACAAAATAAATTATATAGTCCCCCCCCCCTACAGAATGTATTTTGCGATTTCCTCGTTTGTTTCCTCGAAGTTGTGTTGAGCTGAGCAGGTGCAGGATGAAGGACATGTGTTGAGCCTTACTGTCTGGGCTTTAGAAGATTAGTTGAGACGTGCTTTAGCTTTAAAGGGGATAAAGACGCACACCCGTTGACTCTCTTAGCAAAAAAAAAAAAAAAAAAAGGCAAGAAACCAAAATCGTGTAGCTGGACCATCATAACGTGAAATACATTCATTGGTGCGCCCACATTTGCTAGAGGGTTACAATACAATACTAGACTTATGGTTGCTCTATGAGATCCTATACAAGAGCTGCATCGCCAATGCTGCACATACATAATCATGCCCAAATGGTGACATATTGATACAACAGTAATTTAATACTGAGGTTATGGTTTAAATGGAGTCACTGACAGTGTAGTGGTTCACTTGCCAGACTCAGTGATGGTCTGAATGAGAGTCTGAATGGATGTCCGTCCACGTATGTGCCCCGCGAGCGGCTGCAGAGTTTGCAGTGGTGTGGAGCGACGTCATATTGAGAGGTGTTTTTCCAATGAAATACAGCGGAACCTCCAAAATTGAAAATATTTTAAATCTTGAGGTTGCACAAGACTTCTTGTGGGTATGTGCAAGAGCTGAGAGGATTAACTGTGCATGTGTGTGGGCATTTAACTGTGTGTCTGGTTTGTTAAGTTATTGTTTTACATACACAACTTTTTTTTTACTCAATGTGGAAGTTAATATTCAAAAAGGTTATGCACACACATTTGTATTTGTTTTCACACTTACATGTATGATTTCGAATTGCATTCAAAGTTCACACGTTTCACGATGACAGTACTTTCAAATGCACGAGAGTTCAAGTAATACCTTTGAACTGATTGATTTGCACGGTCATAGCAACAACGGATTAAATGCATAAAACAGCAGGATATTGCTCACATATTCTTTTACATGTCTACCGCATTGTGTTTTATTGTTCTTGTTGCTGATTGTAAAGTGTCCTTGGGTGTCTTGAAAGGCGCTTATAATAAAATGGCGCTATATAAATAAATTATTATTATTATTATTACTGTGCTTGATAGAAGTTTGCATAAGCATTATTAGTTTTTAAAAATCAACTCATATAAAACAGGATTTTGCGCACATGCACTTGAATAACTCATCATGCTGAATGTCGAGGATAGGATGATGAGGCATGCACATATCAAATACTTCTTGGCCTTACCCTTCTGTCAACATCTAAAATATTACCGCGGGGCTTTCAAATGGAGCACTTAGGGATTGAGAGGTATTTCTAGCCTCTCTTATTTAATCGTGGGAAGTATATTTTAGGATGCTTTTTAGTTTAGTGAACTACTGGATGGTCTTACTGTGGAATCACACCACCGGAAACTAGTTGGGAAAAAAAGTGATATGTTGTGACTTGATGTATTTAATAAACCGCAGTGAAGTGTGTAATGCAAACTACATGACACATTGTATGTAGTTTATCATAACAGCCGTTTCCGCCAAATGATCAGATGTGTCTTTTTTCCTCTTCATTTTGTGTGTCGCTCCAATGCAAACAAAATAACTCAACGTGTGCATATCTAAAAATACTAATTTGCTACAATTTTCTGATAGAAATGGTGCATTAACTGATAGAAGCACAGAGGTGCGAACGTTTTTCATCCTGACTATAAATGCATCTTATTGTAGACCATGAAAACACATTCTTTCACCATTTGTAACCTCGAAACATTCTATGTCTGAACTGTCGTGAACTGAAGACCCTACAATTCTTTATGACCTACCCATGACTCATGACTCCGTGATCCACTTTTGGGTCCTGAGCAACCAGTTGAGAATCACTAATTTCGGGAATTCTCGTAAGATGCCATGAGCCCTTGATTTTGTGCCCAGTGACACTGGACAGTGGCCACTTAACTGACTCTGCAATTATGAATTACATTTTTAAAAAATAAATGACTTTTTTTTTAAACAAGCGAACCGCACTGGAGTATGAATTAAATATCTCTCTGACATTGACCCAGACGAGTCGAGAAGAGCCAAAACGCACCTGCCAGGCTTTCATGGTGTCAGCCAGGCATCAGCCAAACGTACGGAAGAGGATTAGGGCCACTGAAGAAAAAAAAAACAAGGTTGGCAAGATTCTCACTTTTATCTCAGAATTCTGATTTTAAAGTCAGAATTCTGATTTTAAAGTCAGAATTCTGAGATTAAAGTCAGAATTCTCACTTTAAAGTCAGAATTCTGAGAATAAAGTCAGATTTAGTCAGAATTCTGCCTTTAAAGTCAGAATTCTGAGATAAAAGTGAGAATCTTGCCAACCTTGTTTGTTTTTTTCTTCAGTGGCCCTAATCCTCTTCCGTACAAACGCTCCTGGTTCGGGCTAAAAATAGGCTCTTTAAACTGGGTGACACACATCTTGCTAAGCTAATGTACCAAAGCGACTCAACAGAGTTTCATAATACGTGGTGTAGGGGGGTTGGCGTAATGTTCTGGACGATATGAAACAAATATGTCATGCTTTGGGTTAACAGAACATCGACATTTGCCTCCATTGTTTGGAAAGAGCCCTAGAGGTCCAGTCCAGTTATCGACTAGCCAATTTGAGTTAGCCGGATTAGCCTTGAAACATTTACAATGAGTCATACAGCGCTACAAAGCTTAAAGACATCCGTTTAACGAGGTTTAAAAAAAATCCTCGCAGAGCAGAGACGCAAAGTTAAACAAGTACATTTGATACGAGTTTACGATCTGAGTAGTTGCTAACTCATCGTTAGCATCTGATATCGTCGTGATACGCCTCTTGCCCACTCCTAACCCGTGGATTGGGATGTAAACAAGGCCGTCAGCGACTCGAGCGCTTACGGACAAAATTAACGACAGATGTACCTATTTAGTCTACGAAAACTCAAGACGTATTTACCTGTGAGAGCCACACCGGTCCTGTTCACGGTGACAAACAAAAGTGTGTTTTAGACTACAAAGCCGCTACGTGCGTTTGATGGTAGGCGGACGATATGGTGCGTTCTAAGTGCAGAAACGCGGTCGGAATTCCCCCGTTCCAAATCGAAGGAATATACAGTACCTTTATATAAAATGAAAAGGGTGACTGGAACGCGCCTTCGACTCGACATATTCCACAGTGGTGTAAGTACATAAACTGTAGGTTTTTACTTTTGGCAAGTTTAAATAAATCAACATGAAGTGAAGACATTTAATGTACACCTGCGGGTGTGTAGGTAGTTGAAGCTTGAAATGTGTAAAATACGAGTGCTATGTAATGCTACACTTGAAACCAAACAATTTAACCCTCAGCGCACTTTCCAAAAACGACACAATATAAATATGTAGGAGGCCTACTGAGAATTATCACACAAACACGCCTTGTAAATAATTTTAAAAAATGTCACATTTAATGTGTACGTCACCTTACAGGTCTATTTTATATTGCGAAACTTACTGGGTTTGTATTGCAGTTTGACGAAAACGTTTGCTATGCAACATTTAGTTTCTGCAGTGAGCTACAAAATTTAGTTAATACGTCATGAAGCAGGTAAGTTAACACAAAATTGCACCGTGACTCTCATGCATTGATATTTTTAACATACTAACGAGGGTTTATGAAATTATAAGCAGAAAACATCATGAGATACAGTACTTACAAATAAAGTGACAACACCATTTAACATTATTTATTTCAATCGTATTCCAATATTCACTTACAAAAAATAATTTTCATTGTAGAACCTAAATGCAAATGTCAGCTGTAAAAAAAAAGTGTATTATACAGTATACACCACAGTATGGAAAAAAAGAGATGGAGGCTGAGTGTGTCTCCATTAGATATGGACAAAATGGAAGTTATGTGGTTGTCAAACAACAGTAACATTGACACGTTTCAGGTTCTTTTCAGCCAAAACTCTACATGTAAAATATGTTTATTACCG
Source organism: Hippocampus abdominalis (assembly GCA_018466805.1). Lineage (NCBI taxonomy): Eukaryota > Metazoa > Chordata > Actinopteri > Syngnathiformes > Syngnathidae > Hippocampus > Hippocampus abdominalis. The sequence continues at coordinate 28,465,942 of CM031694.1, read as the reverse complement.
TATTTTTACATTTTATTTACTCATCCATAAAACCACTTGCTGTAGGCATACAAAGTGTGTAAACAGAGCAGCACGGAGTGAACGGTGACTTGAAAAGTACACATTGACATACATGCATCACGTTTTCTCAAAGGGGAACAAATGTTTCTCTTTGCCTCTCCTCTCCCGCTTAGTCTTCTGCCCACTGAAACTCCCCCCTTTCTCTTCCGCCGCTTGCCTGTTTTGGGGCCAAGACATAGCTAGTGTCTCTAACACAGATTTAGCGCTGGAATTATCCTCCTCCCCGACACCCCCCTCATCCGATGAAAGTCCATCACATTTGTCTCCATCTGCACTAGGTGCAGCGAGGGCCCCGGTGGCCTGGCCTTTCTTGCCGTAACGCTGCTTCAGACGTTCTCTGATCAGAAGGCCCTTCACAAGCAGCGTCCAATTGGAGATGACCCTCTTTTCTCTTTTCTGAAAAATGAAAGCCAAAAGACCATTTAGCCGAACAATGAACAACTTTTCAATGACACTCCCGCAAGTGGACGCCAACGCACCTCTTTCTCCCTCTGTTTTTGAAGCTCTTGTTCTTCCTCCCAGGCAGCTCTTAGGATCTCCTCATGCTCCTCACACACAATATAGCCATCAGTGCTGAAACACACATTGGAAACCAGCTTAATAATAAATATACAGTACTATTCTCCTGTACTATTAATTATTGAAGCCAACGGTGTTGTTATCATGATTTCTTTGTGTGTGTGTGAGCAGGATTGGGCACAAAAACTCTTACCGTTAAAACCATGAGGAAAAAAAAGGAGCTTTTTCAACACTTCACAGTGAATAATGAGCTACATGGTGGCCACCCACATAATAATAATAACAATACATTTTATTTATAAGCGCCTTTCAAGACACCCAAGGACACTTTACAATCAAGTACACCTATGGAAATGTTGATATCTGTGGTTTTACTGACAGTTTCACATGGATGTAGTATTCTTGGATCCCTTGATACTCTGCCATATATTAAAAAAATGCATATTCAAGAATCAATATACAATTGCTCTGAATGCAAAAAAGAAAAGGATCCGTTTTAAGTCTCTGGAATGACCTCCCACTGACCATTCGGCAAGCCTCCTCGCTGCCCATCTTTAAAACCCGTCTCAAAACTCACTTGTATTCTTTGGCATTTGACTCAGCATGACTCAGATCTGTTCTTGGTTTTGCTGTTCGGTGCTTTCTACCGTCTTTGTTACTGATTTGTTGCTTTACTGTTGTATATGTTAGTTGCTCCATGTACAGCAGTTTGTGTGCAGCGATGCCTGTTTGAAAGTGCTCTATAAATACAATTGAGGTGAGTAAGTGTAGAACATTCCATTCTTGCAGTCAATGTCAACCTAAATCATTACTTTCACATGATAGCAAATTAACAACAAGGCCAAGACGTCATTGTCTATCATACCATCCACAGTCATGGTTTAAATAAAGATTGCGAAGATTGGATGAGTTGTACTTTTTTGGAATACTTGAACCTTTTTTTTTGTAGCATACAAAGTACTTGATATGTCCCTGACACACCCAGACTATCTCCAGCAGCACATAAATTGAGTTTGAGACCCCTACTCTACACTGTTTCTGCTCTGTATCATTGCTTAGTGTTGTCAACATGTACCAAAAAGTGCATAAAAATATGACATTTGAAGGTGATAAAAAAAAAAAAAAGGTGTCTTACACCGCATGTGAATATCCCCCGTGAAAGTCAAAGCCAGTGACGGCGGGTGCGGCATCCATGTCTAACTTCTTGGCCACACGGTGCAGATTGGACAGCCTGAGGTGAACGCAGCCCACCGGCAGCATACAGGCCTTAAACAAGTAGACGTTGCCGTAGTCATTGCGGGGAACCTGAAAGAAACCAATGAGGAGTAAATAATAGAGCACTTAAGTCAATCAATTAAACAATAATCAATTTGAGAGCATTTCTTAATTTTAATGCATCTTTGAAAGGTATTTGAAAGCTTTTGGCTTTTCAACATTTCTAAGCCGAATAGGTAATGTTGCCATTTCGATACAAAAGAAAAGTTGCCTCTTCACAAGCATTGAATACCTTTCCATTCACAGCGATGGGAGGTTGATACGGCTCCGTCTGCCATTCTCCAAACAGAGCAAGGTCATTTTCCTCCTTCTGCTCGGTCATCATCCGAGCCTTACGGGAACGATTTGAGAAGCCCTTCACCATCTGACATTACACAGAGGATAAAGAACGCCGGGGAGATAAATTAAGCACAATTAGCCCACCATCCATAAAGACGATGAAAGTCCATGCAGCATTAGGAAGTGCTTTACTGCAGACTCTTTCAACTTTAGTGAGCGCTGGATGTTTCACCATTTTAAGCTCACTGGGCTTCTCAGAGAAGTCACACTCGAAGTCACCCATTAAATATTTTGTATTTAATATGCAAGTAAATAATTATAATTTGACATCTTAAGTAAGAAATATTAAAGTGGTTGACAACATACATTCATAACTATATACTGTATTGGCATTTAAAATATATTCCCAATTGAAGTGTTTCTATGTTCTGGTGTATCAATAATCACAGAGAGTTAAACAAAACAAAAAAAAGGAGGTCACTACCAATGCCTGTCAAAATATGTTTGACATATTTTGTATGTTACAGTCTCACCCACCTCCCTCCATCCACCCAAAAATAAATGCATTTTTTTCCCCTTAAAATTCGACACAACAGCAATGACAATGTGAAAAAAAAGTGCATTTGAAAGTTTTGTAATACAGTATTATTAAAATTTAAGAAATCCCATATACAGTCAAACCTCAGTTTTCGAACATCTCGGTTCTCAACCAATTCGGTTTTCGACCAAAAATTTCGAGTTTTTTATGCCTCGGATGACGAACAAATTGGAAAAGAGTCAGGGAGATGGCCAAGAATTCGATGGTCACTCTCTGTCAGCGCTCCACCGAGATAGGAGAACCTTACAAAAGAACAACCATCTCTGCAGTCTTCCGCCAATCAGGCCTGTATGGTAGAATGGCCAGATGGAAGCCATTTCTTCGTAAACGGCACATGGCAGCCCGTCTGGAGTTTGCCAAAAGGCATCCGAATCAAGAAAATTCTCTGGTTGAGAATTTGAGCTTGGAGCTTGAGAGGTGCTTCCAAGAAGAATACCGGTAGTCGAAAAAGCCCAAAGACAGGCGTGGCAAGATTGTGGCATCATATTCAACCAGACCTAAGGCTGGAATTACCACCAACGGTTCCTCAACAAAAAGTATTGAGCAAATATTTTTGATACATTTGAAAAAAAAAAAAAAATCAGGTTGTCATTATGGGGCTGCTGTGTGTCGAATTTTGAAGGGGGAAAAAAATTCAGTTTTAGGTTGTCACATAAAATGTGGAAAACGTGAAACGCTGTGAACACTTTCAGGATGCGCTGTAAACCTTACACTCGGTGGTAGTCTTAATAAACTTTTTAAGCACACAATATGATCCTATATATTATAAACAATAATAGCAACAATTTGGAAATTAAAAAAAAATATGGAGTATACCACTAAAAACCTCACCTTGTAGGGTAGTTCTCCTATTCGGGCCGTTCGTGCTTCTTTCAGCCACGTGTCTTTGGAATGTAGCGTGTGCACACAATCTCTAGCAGAAAGGAACAAGATCATGTGTAATAATAATATTTACCTCAAGGATGGGGCACTGTGTTCCTTGCGTAATTGAAATAATGACAATAATATGTTAACAGATAACTTTCGAATCAACACATCACAATTACAAACAACACACCGATACTGATGCATTTGAGCGCATTATTGTAAACAAAAAAAATTAAAATAAATAAATAAATATAACGATGTCGTGTTTAGATAGCAGCATTGTATCAAGACTTCTTCAAACCAGTCAACATTTTTCACAGCATGAAAAAAAGTGTCTGGACTCACACTTGCAGAGCCCTTAAAGTGAAAAGACTACCCGGTAATCATCTTCGAAGAATGGGAGGACAAAGAATGAGATACAATTCAGGATGACCTTAAGTATCGAAATGCTCTTTTTCACACAAGTAAAACACTTTCATCTCAATGACTGAATTCATTTTGCTCAGACACACTCCCGATAGGCTCTTACACACACCACTAAATTGCTTTGACATTTTATTTATTTGAAGATGTATTCTATTTGTGTACAAGAGCGTTTCAGTGTTGCGTACAAGAGGAGCAATGTGACAAGTGGCTGCTGTCTTTGTGGGGGGGGAAAAAAAAACTTGGAATGAACACTTCAAATGTCTTGAAAAGCCACTAGACGTCATCTCAGGAATTAAAAAAAAAAAGGAAAAAAAATGGATTACTAAAGAACATGACCAATTCTACTCTCCAAGCCAAAAGTCATATTCCATTTGCACGACTGAAGTCGATTTTTTAAAGAAAGTCAAAGGGCACTGCGATTTACACACATTATGACTTGGGAGAACCTTTCAAAATGTTAGCCTGTGCAAGTGGATATTTTAAACTGAAACTTGTCAACCAATCGGAGAACATAAGAGCGTTTCAGGAGTGTGTACGAGTGAAAGAAAAGCGGTCGTGCTCATCCGTGTTTCCGTAATGTTTGAAGGCATTTCTAAAGTAAGTGTGAGAGGTCATCCGAAATGATGCTCATGACGGTCCCTCACACCGAAGTGTCCTGAGTGTTTGACTGACCTGGAGTACACCGGCTCTCCTCGGCAGTATCCGAGTACGGCGGCGGTGTCGGGATAGATGGCTTCGTACTTGAGAAGGTGTCTCTTTAACGCGTACAGCGGGTGGTTTTTGTACTCGGCGACAGAAATGGGCAAGGGCTTGTTCAGCAGCTTCTTCTGCATCTGAGTGGCCAATCAAATCAAGCTTGAGCGTACAATGATTCGTGAAGCTTTTTTTTCAAAGTTTCATAATGGTTCACCTCCTTTTCCTCTTTCGCATCCCGCTCATCTTCGGGTCTCAGGAACGGCTGCAGAGTCTCCTCCCACCATTCCTCTTCCACTCTCCTCTTCCTGCTCGATGTCATCCAGGTGGGGTCGTACTTCCGACCCAGGTCCTTCACAAAGCCGTCTTCGTCCACACCCACCACGTACGTGACGGGCCGCGTTGCCTTCTGGGAGCAGAGGTGAGGCGCGCCCACCCCGTGCTCCACATCCACACACACCCAGGAGGAAGTTTTGTCAACAAACACCTCCAACCACTCGTCAGCTCCGACACCATTGTTCTTCTTCGCACTCTGTCGCTTTGCTTTGCTGGCCGCCAGTCCCTTTTCTCCATCCTCATTTTTCCCGACACTGCTTTTTTTTTTTGGGTTGTATTCTTAGTGTCATTTATATCTTTGTTTTTTTGCTCTCTTTACCCTTTACTCCCTTGGCAGATTTGGTCCCAATCTCTGAATCGTCACTGTCTTCTTCAGGGGACACTTGAAAGTCTTCATCACCAAGTTCCTCCTCACTCTCACTGTTGCACTCTTCCTTGTAGCTGACCTTTGAGGCAATGCTACGCCGTTTGGAGTTCTTTGGTCTTGGGCCTCCTGGCGACATCATTTTCTCTGCCTCCTCTTCTTCCTCTCCCTTTGATGGTTTTCTCTTTGCTTTTTTCCCTCCCCTGTCTCCGTCGATCTTTGCTTGTTTAGCTGACCTCTTCGAGCCCGGGGAGACTTTCTTTACAGGTGAGCTGGTCTTTGAGGTTCCCTGGTTTTGGTTTGTCTTTGCTGGTGAGATAGTGGCGCTTGTGGCCCCTTTGCCCTGGAGACAAGACACAGATTTATTTGTAACACATGAAAAAATGGTGAATATACATCCCACAGGACACAACAACAGGCAAATATGCTGAATGACTATAGGATCTTACCTGACGTGACATGGATATAAGTAAGCATTTTTTATTACTTGAAATATAGGTCAGACCAATAAGAAAATTGATCTCACCATCTCTACATATACTGGCCATGGGTGTCTATTTACTGAACTGCAGAGACAGTAGTCCTATGTATTTATAAAAGCTAACGTGTCAGGTGAGGAGTAAGCCTTTCTTGATGCAAAATTGCATTTAATAGTAACATACTATTTATTGTATGGTAATAAGGACAAGCAGTATTGAAATAGATGGATGGCTTATATACTATACATGTGCAGTACAGTGGTACCTCAACTTACGAACGTCTCTTCATACGAAAGTTACGAAATGCCTCAACAGGAAAATATTGTCTCTAGTTACAAAAGAAATTTCAAGATACGAAAGGTAAAAATACAGTATGGGTCGCAACTCGCAGCTCCAAGTTTCCTGAACGCAACATACTTATAGCTGCTCTGCCATTGGCTAATACCGAGCATCATCCTGGCATCCCATTGGCTAAGAGGGATCTCTACCGTATGTGTCTATGTGTGTCGATAGATAGATACGTGTTTATGCAGCATCCTCGACATTCGCCTCTCGGGCCATGAGGTGTTCCGATAGTCTTTCGTAAATGTGAATCCCTAGAAAAAGTGTTCACCAGTCAGGCAGCTCACTCAGCTGATGTTTGCCTGGGTCATTTTCAAAGGATTGTGAAAATCCGACAAAAGCAGACGTCCTTTGCTGAGTTCTTTACAAAACGGCAGGCAAAAGCCACTTCAGAAAGAGAACATGAACCAAAGAGGGCAAAAAAACGATGAGGATGCAGTTGAAAGTTAAATGACCATCATTTTTATTCTTTATTCTTTGTTTTTTTACATTATGCATTTATTGTGCAATAGTCTGATTTGTAAAATGTATTTGTTACATATTTTGATGCATTTTTATGCTTTAGAAAACATTTATGTCTGAATTTTGGGGGGCTTAGAACGGATTAGGGCATTTACATGGAAAACGCGTCTCTACTTACACATTTTTCTAGTTATGAAATTTCTTCCAGAACCAATTAATTTCGTCAGTAGAGGTACGAGTGTTTATAAAATGGTGGTGTTACCTTGGCTGGTGGAGGTTTGAGAGGAATAGGCTGTAGGGAAAGAACCAACCGGCAGAAGAGCTGCAAAGACCTCAAGACCAGCATGAACAGCTACAGGAAACACGAAAAGATCATAACCACGTCAACGGCGTTTATTTGAATTGTTCCATTCCACCGGTGGAGGTGAACTACCCACATGAGTCATCTCCTGGTGGTTCTTTGCCGATAGGCTTGCTAGACGTTTCTCCAGCAGTGTGCGAGGGTTTGGACGCTCTTCATAGGGAAGACTGGGGTTGAGGGTGAAAGTTGCTTGAAACCTGGAAGAAAAACGACACTTTACTTAACACTGTGATTTTATTCACATTTAAAATAAGAGTACAGTCAAACCTCGGTTTTCGAACATCTCGGTTCTCGACCAATTCGGTTTTCGACCAAAAATTTTGAGGTTTTTTATGCCTCGGATGACGAACAAATTTCGGTTCTCGAACAAACTGAGCGCACTTGAATGCACCATTTGACTCCTCTCGCCTTCCTTACACGAGGAAGTCATACTTCCTCGTGTTGCTTTCCATTGTGAGCAGACGTGTTCAGTAAGCATTTTTATTTTAAAAAGAGCGTGGTTTCGGTTTTCGAACAACCTTCTGGAACGGATTATGGACGAAAACCGAGGTTTGACTGCACTGGTAATTGCTTTGGGGTTTTTTGGCCGACAAAGTACTCCGAACAGCCCATTCCGGGACATAAATGAATACATTCAAATTAATAATACAGTACTGACTTCAATTTCATTTATGGAATATGAATGAAGTGAACACCCCCCACTCGAGATAGATGAAAAAAGGATAGTCAACTTGACTTCCCCTTGAAGAGGTGTTTCCCAACCTTTATCGAACCAAGGCTCCCGAATTTGGAATCACTAACTTAAAAAGGCACAATAACTCCATGGAGTATTTCTTACGTGGACATACCATTTTAGCAGCCCAGAGAGGTAGTTCTGGTCTTTACGCTCCTTGGCGACCGCACTAAAGTGAGCAGGAAGCATCGACAGCGTGATAGCCAGCAGGTCGGGTTCACTGCACAGGCGGTTGCGGAACATCCCGCTGGCTAAGAGACACATGAGGTGCACCTGACGGAGCACAAAAAGAATCTCTCGCAATAACTCACAGAGCGAGGGTGGAGGGATGCTAACAACAAAAGCGTATGCAGGTGTGTTCACCTTGTGCGTGTCGATCAGCAGGTCCTTCCTGTAACGGTTCATCATCCGTCTCAGGTACATCTCAAACTCTGCCTTTTTCTTCTGTCTGGACAACCACAAATGATGATGACTCACAGCAAGAGTCCAATTTTTATGAAAAGCAAAATTTGAAAGCACATGAAAGAAGTGGAATTTTAAGAAAGTTGCAAATATGAGGATATGTGAAATGAATGCAGAGTGTTTCAAACATTTGAAATATGAATAGGGGATCTTCATAACATGTCCGGGGCAAACAAAAGTCTTGGGACACCGTTACATCTTGTACAACTATTACAACCATAGCATACAACTAGCATGTCCCTCAGCAAAGTACAGACCCCTGGCAAAGGCCAAGCTGTCAACAAAAGTGCAAAAAACTATTTACGCATTATTTTACGAGGGCGTGTTTGTCCATTTGCTTGTTCGTTAGCAGGCTACTTTGCATAGCCATAATAATTAATTAGTCCATTAACTGATTGTTGAAATTCAGTAAATTGTGTGTTGGTTAATTGCGCTGTGGAGCACTTGAGGCAAAATGGTGTACACGACTAGGCTGCAATCAGCGTTCTTGCATCAGGCCCAACTAGTTTGCAGCCTAGAGAAAAGAATTATGTCACAATTCCATTTGTTACAGAGTATTTCATGTTTGAATATTAACAACTATCTCAACTCAAGTGTATTCATAGAGCACCTTAAAACAACTCCGCTGTATACAAAGTGCTGTACACACAGCATAAACAATTCATACGACAACAAACAATAAATTAATAACGAAGACAGCACAAAGTACAAAAACAGTCAAACTAAAAATCAAGTCTCATTCTGAGTCAAAACCCAAGAATAAAAGTGAATTTTAAGGGGTGACAGGATGCCACAATAGGAGTTATGTGCTCCCTCTTACGGTCAAGTGGCGAGCAGCAGCATTTTGGACCAACTGGAGACGCTTAACGGAGGATTGGCTGACTCCAAACTAAGGTGCATTATAGTAATCCAGCCGAGATGTGACGAAGGCATGAATTATCGTTTCAAAGTCTTCTTGAGAAAAGAGGCTTTACTTTAGCTCGTTGCCTAAGATGAAACAAATATGAACCATATCTATGCCCAAAACACTGCACTAACTGCACTAGCAATGTTTTAAGTAAAGGGAAGTTAATCACTGCATTAAAAAACAAAATACAACTAATAAAAACTCATATGACAACTAATGTAAGCTCATCCTTGGAAAACACTTTTCAGAAAGCAAGTAACACAAGAACAGATTGTGGAGTGACATTGTCCCCTAGTGTTGGTTGATAGGTATTGCTGCACAAGAAAGCTAGTGATTGGTGACATAATGTCCTTAAAAAAAAAGAAAAGAAAAAAAACGTAGTGGTGTTCACTTACTTTTTCCTGATTTCTGGGGTTTCAATTTCGATCTCTAACAGTCTGAGAAGGCAGGACGAGTTCTGGGGTTTCAGCTGGACTCAGAGGCTCAGCCAGTTCTCATAAAACACAAACACACGTTAACTGAAAAGCAAGGACCGGTACAATGTTGTTGGTTTTCTTTACTCACCTTCCACCTCCTCCCAGTCATCCTCCTCTTCCTCACTCTCCTCCTCCTCTTCTTCCTTTACATCGTCTGTCACTGGGGCTGCTGAGCTCATCTTTTCATCATAATTATTCTTGATGTGTGGGTCCTCCACCTTCACCTGGGATTGGAAGTGTTTGCTGGTGATAATTTTTGTGGTATTCCCAATTTTGTGGCCTGAGGAGGAACGTGGCTTCGGAATAACCCTCCTCTTGAGCATCTCCTCCTCTTTTGCACTGCCATCAGCACCTTCCGAGACAGCAGGAAACCATTGCCACTGTTTAGTTTAGTAATGATTGATTTGTTTTGTATGCTTAGTCATGCAAATGTTTGATCCGCGTTTCTTTTAATGCCGGAATAATTCTGCTGTGAAACAGGAGAGTTCAATATACGGTACTCCCATTGCTGTGGTTTCTATTGCGATCGGTATTTATCAGTCAGACAGAGACTAAAGAGACCACAGAGCTACAGAGAACAATATCGGTACACTATTATGGCAACTATAGCATACGAGCAGCAAATAGGACAGATCAAGACGGGATGGGACAGGACAGGGGTAGTGAGGCAGGCAGTGACCCCGGTGTACGGTGGGAGTTCGCTATGCGGTGCCAAAACCCCTGTCAAGAATTTCATCTTAAATAAGATGTCATTTCATGAGGTTAACAAAATTATAAGGGCTGTGTATAGCAACAAAGGTCTTTGTAATGCGGTACGATTAGCAGAATTGTAACTACTTTCAATGAACGTGGTGTCAGAAGTATGTTACAAAAACAGCTCAATTACATTGTGAAATACGTGTTAAGTAAATTGGAGTTCGGAGTTCTCATACAGCAGAGTGTTGTTTGTTCCAGATTACCTGCATCTTTTCTCTTGGCTGTCTCGGCTGTCTCTTTTGTTCTTCCACCCTTTGCTTTCAGCACTTGCTTCAGCTTCTTTGTATTGACGTCTGCCTTCTTGCATCCACTCCGCTTTGCCATACTGTTTTCTTCGCTAAAATATTTATTCCTCTTTTTATTGTTTTTTAAAGCATGTACGAACGTAGACGGTAAATCTCACAATACCCCGCGTGAAATTACGCCCTGGTGGATGACATAAGAAATAAGTTATTTAACATTCCAGGACCTCTTTGATAACACTGTCAATCGACGCGTGTAGTGGCACTCATGAAGGGAGGGGGGTTGCGTCACGTCCGGTTACCTTCTTTTTCTTCTGTCCTCTTTTGCGGACTCGCAACCACTTTTGAGTGCATATTGCCATCTAGTGTAGAAACAAGCGAGTCGCCGGCTATGGCAACAACTACCCACCGCCCAGTAGATAGGAAGGAACAACGAACAGTTTCTGGTACTGGTAAATATAATAAGATGATTATTAATGATTTTGAAGGATAAAAAAAGCAGGATTTAAAAAATATTTCTTCTGTTGAAAAAAAGAAAACAATAACATACAGGCTTCTTTTATTAATAATGGATCTGTGGGCATCTCCTCTTGGAAAACCAAAAACAATTCACAAACATACATTCAAACGATATATTATTCAGTCTATTTTGTGAAAAGGGTGTTCGGTTTTGTCAATAAAAGAAAGAAAACAAATCGCGTTTATCTCGTGAAAGGAGGCAATCTCTTCTGTTGCTAATAAATATAACGACAGATATATTATTGGATACATTTTGAGAACTTTTGTACATTTGAGACGGAGATACGACTTCAAAGAGGATTGGCTGCGTTTAATTGCTACAGCCCAAATATGCGAAGTTTATCCAGTGGGTAGCGCCAGAGGATAAGCAAAATTGTCACGCAGCAATCCAAGGGCCGATTACAACCCACAACGCTGTGTATTTATTTTAAATACTTTTCGTTGTATGAACTATTTTTAACGTGAGTCGGTGTTACCCCACCGTCTATGACAAGAAATAAAGACGACACTGACAACGTTAAGTGGCTCAAGTTTATTGTTCAGTTGGCATCAGAAAAAAAAATACAACATTATTTTTGCACACCCCCGTGACTAAATTCTACATCTCCCACGGTGTGATTGATGCGCAGAGGGACACGACGAGGGAAATGTCGACTAAAACAAAATGAGTGATGTTTTTTCAAAGTCAGTTTCATAGTGTGTGATTTCTCAACTGATTTGTTAACTCCATGTGACGAGGATTTAAAAAAATAGTTTTTACCGTTTAACATGAACACGAAAAAGATGGTAATAGAACCCAATATCATATGAACTATTTGACCACTTCAACATTGCCAGTGATAGCAGTTTTCGAATCGAGTGAACACCTTCTTCCTTCCAATAATTCACTGGATGAATTCCATCAACATACATAAACACCTAATTTCCCCCCCCCCCCCCACATTTAAAAAAAAAAAAGCGTTGTAACTGTAATAAACTAATTTCACAGACGAAATCAGCTTATGGTTTAACCTTATTTGACTCGTGCAAACCTATACATCAGTAGACTCTTGCATTGTCTACATTTTAAGCAGGAATTTTCAACTGTGGTTAACATGAATTGCAATGTTCTGTAAATTTTTGACCCCAACTGCAATTAGTTAAATAAACAGCCTTGGCCGCCGTTTAACACAATACTATTGTTTTCACGATTACTTACCGCCAAGTCACTTCGCACCACGGGGATGAAGAACAAGAACTAATATCGGTCACTAAATGGTTCTTCGTTGTGTTACTTTGGCGACAGGTCCCCTGGAAAGACTTCTGCTACTCAGGTTCAAATTGATCTGCTTCATCAGAGTCCACTTTTCCTCTCTGTTGAGATCAATATCAATTTTGTTTGAGGTTCGGCACCAGCCATGTGTGTTGAGGACGTGCTGAAGAGGTTCACATATTCACCATAAATGTGAGAGTGTGTCACACTGTGTGTGACAGCTCTTCTCCTGAACGCTCGCATATAAATCCGCAATATAGATTAGTGTATTGTATGCGTGTGTTCCAGTGTCTTGTGTGTGCTTCCAGCGCGGTGCATGGCTTCCATCCCTATATGAACCATCAGTAGAGTCAGATAGGAATAAAAAGCCATAAAGCGCACTGGGCATTGGGAAGACTGGGATGTATGGGCAAGTAGAAACATGAACACAAAGAAGAGGACTATGCATAAAATGAATACAAATAAGAAGCAATGATGTGTTTTTTTTAACCTGATACCCACTTTGTACTTTAGGTTTTGCTTTTACCACAATGTCATGCCACTTATAGTTTATAGTAGGATATATATTACCTTGAGCTGTTGAAAATTATACAATGACACAAATGCTTACATATCGATCAAACTGCTCAGTGTTGCGCAGTTACTTCAGTTTGTGATAGTCCAAAATGTATCGATATACAGTAGTTAGGCACAAAATGTTATTTAAGAAAGAAAGAAAAGAAAAAGGGACAAAGACAATGCAGGTTCTTATTATTATGACTTACCTATCGTTCCGGAATTAAGATCTAAAATAGCTTTCTCTCAAGCTAAAAATAAAAACATGGTGACGTAATGGGCCGATGTCATCAAAAAAATTGTACCTTAAAACAACAGAATTGTGCCATATTCGAACCGTCTTGTTCTTTCGAGTAGGAGGGGCTAATTCTCCCAGAAATGACTTCAGTGGCTTCCACGGCACATGTTGCAAGCACACCAACAAAATGTTCTATTTTTTCAAGTCGCCTAACAGCAACTTGCTTTCACAAGGATTTCATGTCTCCAACACTGCCACTTGTGGCAGCATTCTTTGCAGAAGGTGTATGTGAACTTGAAGAGAACTGAGAGACATGTGCCCTTTGGGGTTCACGTTCAATAAGAAATGAAAACCCTTCTCGGTTTGCCGCATCCATGACATCAATGGCTATACATCAAGTCAGGCTGTTGTGATTTTTTGTATTGACAGCAATTAAACCGATTCACGTTGCCTTCAATGTCAAGCCTAAATTAAACGAATCCACTGAGCTGTCACTCAAGATCCTCGTTAATAAACTTCTGCCAGACTATCAAAGCTCCGAACCAACCTCAAAATAGGCACCATCAAAAAAAAAAAAAAAAAAAATTGAATCTATATAAAAAAAAATGTATAACCCAAAATATCAACAAATATAACAGAAAACTACCACCTCAGCAGGGCTTTCTGAGTGATGTTTCTGGCACCGCTATGGAAAAAAAAAAAGAAGAAGAGACGAGCATCCGTGCCAGGTGTTTCATCCTCTTGCTCGGTTCTGACAGGTCCACGTGAGTCCACATGTCACTCCATGGTGCTGCAATTGAGAGAACACTTGCCCCTGTCCTCCGGTCCGATCCAAAGAAATGCTGTTGCTGCTGTGCCGCTGTTGCTGCTTCAACCACCGGTGGATGTGTGGGGTGTTTGACCGCCCCTTTACGCAGAGAGAGCGAGAGAGAGAGAGAGAGAGAGAGAGAGAGAGAGAGAGAAGGGGGGGTTACAAAAGAGTGAGGATGGGGCCAACTAAAGGAGAGATACCTGTGTAGTAAACCTACCTCATTGTGTGTGTGTGTGTGTGTGTGTGTGTGTGTGTGTGTCTGCATGTGTGTAAGCCAGACATAGGGGATGTCAGGTGGGGGGAGGGGATAGGGAGGAGGGGGCGCTCATGTCGCCTCACCGTGTTAATAAAAGCTGGCTAGAGGGGCTGAATAGGGATCTTTTTTTTTCTCTCATTCAAAAAACACTAGAAAGCACTTTCATTCTGCTGATGACAGAGAATGTGTGTCTGTCCGTGTGTGTGTGTGTGTGTGTGTGTGTGTGTGCTCGTGCATTAGCATCTCCATGTGTTTGCCCTCCCGTGCCTCTGCCACTGTCGGTTTAGCTGGCATTTACACTGCTTACAGACAAACAGGCAGCCTGGTTGGACAGCCTGACAGAGGGCCAATAAACAGCACAAAAGGGCAAAGAAGAGGTGCAGATGCCCGGAGAAGATGGGAGGTATGATGGGGAAGATAAAAAGAGGTTCGAGAGAGAGAGAGAGAGAGAGAGAGTGTATTGAGGTGAAACACATGAGAGGCATGAAGTGGAAATAGTCGACAGCCTCCTCCCTCTTCCTCCTCCAAATGCTCTCAGGGGCACCGCTGGAGTTGCATTCCAACGCGTCGCTCTCAATCCCCGTAACTCCCAGCAACAGTTCCTTGATGTGATCCCCACGTCATGCCGGGTAGCAGAAGGAGGGGGTCGGCGGGGGTGATGTGAGAGGCGCAGAGGGTGAGAAAGGAAGACGGAAATGGAGAGAGAGACAAGACAAAAGGTACAGGTGGATGCGAAGAAGGAAGGGGAGCAAAATGTGAAATGAAGGACGGTAGAGGAGAGGAGAGGATGAAAATGCCCCCCCCCCCCCCACCCACCAGCACCCTAGCTCCTTCAGGCTCTTTTTCTACGCACTAAAGAAACCCATTGAGGATTATTTCCCCCCCCCCCCACCTCGAATCAGACGATTTGTTCTGGTCAGTCTGCTTTAATAAAATTGAAAGAGTCAACATGAGTCACTGATCTGACTAACTTCGGTGCAGGCAGCCCTGGGTTCAATTCCCAGTGCCAATAGCTGTCTGACTCTATATGTGCCATGTGATTGACTGGTGATAAGTCCAGAGTGGAGTCCCCCTTTTTTTCCAGAGTCAGCTGAGACACTCAACGACTTGTACGGAAAATGGATGGATGGACTCAAGATACAGTCAAACCTCGGTTTTCGTCCATAATCCGTTCCAGAAGGCTGTTCGAAAACCGGAATTGTTCGAAAACCGAAACCACGCTCTTTTTAAAATAAAAATGTTTACTGAACATGTCTGCTCACAATGGAAAGCAACACGAGGAAGCGTCACTTCCTCGTGTAAGGAAGGCAAGAGGAGTCAAATGGTGCATTCAAGTGCGCTCAGTTTGTTCAAGAACCGAAATTTGTTCATCATCCGAGGCATAAAAAAACTTGAAATTTTTGGTCGAAAACTGAATTGGACGAGAACCGAGACGTTCGAAAAACCGAGGTTTGACTGTACAGTGAAAAATGTATGATGTGATACACAAGCATGAGAAGATGCACACAGAGGACTGTGCCTTGCAAGGTGCTGCTGTTTTGTCTAGCAAAAGAGATGAAACAGGCACGTGTTTCGTATAATGATTTTTTTTTTTTTTTTTTTTTAAATCTACTTTCGAATCAATCTGACCTGCACTGCTTTCATACATGACACGACTGCAAACAAAGAGTTGCCGGTTTACAGAAACATATTTAGTGTTGCAAACAAATATGGTCACTATTTTTGACCAACTTATCCGTCCACTCAAGTGGCTATTTTTCCAAAACGTGACATGCGAGAAATTACAAGAAAGTAGTTCTGTGGTATGCAATCACAGAGTCAGTCATGTGGAATGTTGTCAAAAATGTGGTGGCTATTTCTATATGTTGCAAATGAAATGATTCATGGACAACTTTTGACCCAAGGTAGGTGCTTACAAGTACATGTGTAACGCTACATGAGAAAAAAACTGCACATCTTACCGTGTTACTCTTACATGCACCAGGCAAGTTTTATAATGCAAAATGAATGGTGAATATTTATTATGTTGATTTGTTAACAGTCGTGGACTCGTAGTTCTGTACAAGCTTTGACGAAACGGACCCCCCCCCCATGAGAACACACTTACGTCCTTTTTTTCTGTAAAGAAAAAATATTTGCTACGTGGTAGAAAAAAAAAAAAGAACCAAACGGTTTCAAAGCATGTTTGGCATCAGGAGAAATAAAGCAAATCCCTGAAGTAAAAACTCAAAGTAGAACATTGTGTTTTCTATAAATAATGGGGAAAAATATGTGAGGGGGGCGGGGGGGTTGGGTAAAAATCTGTAATTTTATTTTAAGTCTATATCGCTGAGCTGAAGAAATACATTTTATGACTCAAGGAACACACTGTATGTTACTGCCAAGGTCCCATTTAGTCCATTTCAAATGCAATCGAGCTTCATCTTTTGTACAATTTGCTCCCAAATTCTTGTGGGACAATGTGGACATAAAGGGCGAGGGTCTGTGAGTCTTTTAACACACACCATCACTTTACTCAGCACCCAAAATGAGAATATGATTTAGCATATCAGCTCATGTAATGTTTCAGCCTTTTGTAGCAAGTGTGAAACAAACGCACACGCACACGCACACGCACACACACACACACACACACACACACGCACACACACGTTTTGTGCTCTCAGTCAGCGGCCCAGCATGTCTTGTTCTTCTCTGGCGCCGTGCTCACGCAGGCAGCTTGATAACCATGGAGAAGCCAGTTGGGAAAAAGGAGCAGGAGGTCCGACGCATTTAACATTTGGACAGTTTAACTTACATACACTTAAGTCACGGGCCTCGTTGGCTGTCAGTTTGCTCATTAAAAGCCTTGGCCTCAAATGCTATCTTCTATAGCTTGCAGCTTAGCCGTACTACTGCAAAAACACCTTATGAGCTACACATTTGACACAAATGACACCTGCTGCTATCTGGTGAAAGCAGATTTAATTGTTCTACCTTTCACAATAAGCCATTGGCATCGCTAGATGAACAGAGATATATGATTTGTTGGAAATCATCATTTTCAAAACCAATAAAGAGAAATCAGATCATTCCCCACAACACACATGACGGTTTAACGCAGTGGGTGGGAATCACTGATGTAACATAAGCATGTGTGGGGCAAGAAAGGTGGTGGCCATAGTGATATAATAGTCATAATAGCTGGGCAATTAAAGACATGACAAAGATGCCTTGTGATGGCTGAGTTACATTTAAATGCTGATAGATGTTTAAAGTGTCCAGTTGGAAATCTCAACGGAGTGCACAGCAAGCACATGCATATATGGCAAACTGTTCTTTATTTGTTTACATGTAAAGACATCCATCCATCCATCCATTTTCCGAACCGCTTGATCCTCACTAAGGTCGCGGGGGGTGCTGGAGCCTATCCCAGCTGTCTTCGGGCAGTAGGTGAATCAGTAGCCAGCGTCAAACACCCAGGGACAATTTAGAGCTGCCTGCCATGCATGTTTTGGAATGTGGGAGGAGGGAAAACGGAGCACCCGGAGGAAAAACCCACGCGGCCCGGAGAGAACATGGAATGGGGAGGGAACTCCACCAGGGAGCCGGAGCTTCTACCCTCCGCACTCCGGCGTGCTAACCACTGGACTACCGGGCCGCCCCATGTAAAGACAGTGTGGGTGAATTGTAGAGGTTATGACGTAAAGCCTGCTTAGTATTTCTTTCTTCACGTCCCGGTAATTGACAAGTAATGGCAAACGCCATCAATCTGTGCAAGCGTTGAAAAAGACTTTGAAACCGCATCATGTCAATCAGTCTGAGACTCAAACGCAGTTAAAAATCTGGCAGCCACAGGGGCTGACAGATATTCAATTTCAGGCTCAGTGAGGTCTGAGCAGGGACATACTGCATTAACTGGAGTAGAATGAAGCGTGGGGATGTGAAGATGTGTGTGACATATAGGTAGATCTAGACCGGGGGTCGGCAACACGCGGCTCCAGAGCCGCATGCGGCTCTTAAGCGACATCTAGTGGCTCCTGGAGCTTTATAAAAATGTTTGAATATGGAAAAAGATTTTGATAGTAGGCTAATATAGCTCAAATAGATATAGATACACAGAAAATTGATGTATATATTTCCCCCACTAAGACAGGACTTTTAATGCCAAACAGGAATGATGTGTTGGTATTTCAGCAACTGTACTGCGACCCCACCAGCAAAATTTCCAACTGACTCACTCACAACTGATCCCCCCACACCCCTTTAAATAATTTAGTAGGATTTTGCTCGAACCCGATTAGCAGAAAATGCTAAGGTAGCAGGAAGTTTTCTGAACTTTAGGCTTGTGGAATGGGCTGCTTGAAGTTTTTCATTCAATTTGCATATTGTATCGCTGTGCTCGAGTGTGTAACGCATCCTGGGGTGATTGGGCAAGATGAGGGATACGCCCTTGAGCCAAAGAGAGAAACGTGAACTTGATCAAGGTGCGGAGAAAATCAAAGCACGGGGAGAACACGCAAAGCGGGTCGAGATTTAAAGATGGAACCTCGTTACGTCTCAGGCATATGTACGTACTGAGAAATTATAGGTTTTATGGGCCAGCGGGTTGACCCTAAATGCTTGCCTTGCAACATTGGGCTCTCGACAGCATTCGTTGTTTGCGCAGCTGCGTTTGAGCGTATCATTACAACGGTGTGGATTGATGGGGGGGGGGGGGTCCTTTCAACTGCATCTGACAAATTTGGTAGCAGGAAGTTTTCTGAACTTTAGGCCTGCCTGAAGTATTGCCGCGGAGTGTGTAACGCGATTTTGATGAACTTGATCAAGGTGCGGACAAATTCTGAGCTTTGTGGTGGATGTCATCATATTTGATCCATAATCATTACAACGGTGTGGATTGAATGCTCAGAATCCTTGTAAAAAAATAATTCATTGAATGCATTATTATCATATTTATTACATTTTTTTTTTAACTCACGTACCCCGTTGGACGTGGCACAGCAATGAAAGGGAGGCATAGTGAATTACCATATAAAATACAATGGAAGAATAATCCCTTGCTCATGATATTGCTCTTCCTGGGCAGAAAACATTACTTTTCAAAATACGGTTTCTTTCCTCTTATATTATTTTTTTCTTCACTTAATTGACAGCATCAACCAGCAAGTCCTTTGGGAACCAGAAATTGACAGCATGAACATTTTTCATCCAAAACACTATCATTTATAAATGCATCTCCTGGGAAACCTTGAACAGCCACCATTTGCAACACCGCCAGCCATACATCAGCCAGAAATAATATATACAACTTATCCAAGCCATTGTTTCATTTTCCTTTGGGCATAATATCAGAATATGTATGATTCTGCCACTGAGAAAGGAATAACAAAAAAGCCGTAGTCAAAGGGCTGGACGGTATTGTGAATGGCAGATTGGATGTATAAACAGAGCTGCAATAAAAGACAATCTGGAAAATAGTCATATTTTAATTTCTGCATTTCTGCAAATTGTATTTGTTTGTGAGATCAAAATGATGTATATATTATAATACAGTCAAACCTCGGTTTTCGAACGTCTCGATTCTCGACCAATTCGGTTTTCAACCAAAAATTTCAAGTTTTTTATGCCTCGGATGACGACCGAATTTCGGTTCTCGAACAAACTGAGCGCACTTGAATGACACCATTTGACTCCTCTCGCCTTCCTTACATGAGGAAGTGACGCTTCCTCGTGTTGCTTTCCATTGTGAGCAGACGTGTTCAGTGAACATTTTTATTTTAAAAAGAGCGTGGTTTCGGTTTTCGAACAATTTCGGTTTTCGAACAGCCTTCTGGAACGGATTATGGACGAAAACCGACGTATGACTGTAGTAGTACAATTAGTGGCTTAATGTTGTTAGGTTGTCAACTCTTCTCAAGTTGTATCTGCGTTTAGAATTGCATGGCGAGCGGCAGCAAATGTCGAAGTCACACTGAAACCATTTTCCGATAAATTCATCATTTACAATTTTTACTCATCCATATTTCATGAATGTTATCGATTGTTTCTCAATTCAATGGGGGACAAATTATATACACTGTACATTGCATGTGACATACCTGTATCTAAATTGCTTTCAGTTTCACTGTCCATCTTGTGCATTCATTTTGTGAAACAAGAAAGACAGTTTCAAGGTGGCCACCTCGACTAAGACATTTCCATATTAGAGTTCATTTGTGTGCTTCCAAAATCACCCTGCACGGGAACAACAGGCCTCAGTGCTGCACTGGAAGCATTTAGAAGTACAGTAATCCCTCGTTTATCGCGGTTAATGGGGACCAAAACCACCCGCGATAAACGAAAATCCGCGAAGTAGCGACCAATAAACATACTGTATTAAAAAAAAATTGCCCCAGGTGGGCCTTCGCGCTTGAGCAGAGCGCGCACACACACACACACACACACACACACAGGCCAGCAATCCTGCTTGTGCAGCAGACGTGTTTATGATTAGTCAATTAAGACAATTAAGGATGAGAGAGACCTGCTTTTGTTCTTATAAGCCTCCTCTCTCTCTCTCTCTCTCTCTCTCTCTCTCTCTCTCTCAGCAACACACATACACTCACCTATGCTAGCATGCATGCACGCGCGCACACACACACACACACACACACACACACACACACACACGCACACACACGCGGACCTTCGCGCTTGAGCGGAGTGTGCACACACTAGCACGCATAGTAAAAAAATGCTTAGACACTGATTTTTACAGACTTCAAAAAAAAAATGAAAATAAAAAGTGTATGTATATGTTTGAAAAAATCTGCGATGCACCGAAGCTGCGATAAACGAACCGCGAAATAGCGAGGGATCACTGTACAGCACAAGGAGAGAAAAGGGGTTGAAGTCTCTGGCTGCCTGTGATTATACGCAAAAATATTACGGGACTGAGAGAATTGGTTGTGACAAATTGGCAAGGGGAAAAAAAAATAAAACAGCATGTAATGAATGGGGCGAGACAAAACAGAACACAAGCAAAAAGGGCTGTAATAAAAAATCTGCAATACAAACAAGGCCTTGGCAATATTCCCACTTTATCTGCCTGTCAGTGGGACTTCATTGATATTCAGGGAGAGTGCTCCCTTCCAGCAGCACATATCAAAAGGCAGTGTTATGATCAATAAACATGCCATGGGAATTAAGATGCTTTTTTTCTTTGATAGCATTGGTCAGGTGCCCAGAAAGTGTTTAGAAACGGGATCTAGCTCTCAAACTCATTCACAGTGAGTCGCTGACTACGTTTACACCAGAGCAGAAAATCTGATTTTTAAATTTGTGGCTCTGCTGAGCCGCTGATCCTTTGCGTGCTTCCTCAACTCTTATGAATGAGAAACTGAAAGGCCCCTCTGTATTTAAGCGACCTTGAAAAGAATTAAAAAAAAAAAAAAAGTTGGGACTGGTGGTTAAAAAAAATGTCCATAAACAGCTTGTATCATTTCACTCTTTCGACTGATAATACCACAGTTAAAATCAATCTTGTGACATTTCCGAATGCAGGAGTGCGTGTGGCGCTGCTTCAAATTTGGAGCTGCATGAAATGGGAGTCTATAAAGTCTGAGTGAAAATGAGCATCCGTGCTCAAGCAAGTTATGTTGAGCACTGAAGCCATTCAAAAACGACCAGCCACTTCGGCCCAGAACTATTCACAGTATTTGACTTTTGTTGAGCGGTTTTCCTTTATATGCCTCCACAGTGGACTGAAAATAAAACAGTCAAAACATGATTGAAGTAGAGATCCATCCATTTTCCGATCCGCTTTAGCGTCACAAGGATCGCTGGAGCCTATGCCAGCTGTCTTCGGGCAGCAGGCGGGGGACACCCTGAACCGGTTGCCATCCAATCGCAGGGCACACAGTGCATGTTTTTGGAATGTGGGAGGAAACCAGAGCACCCGGAGAAAACCCACGCACGCACAGGGAGAACATGCAAACTCCACACAAAAAGGCCAGAGCTAGATTCGAACCCTGTACCTCTGCACTGTGAGGTCGACGGGCTAACTAGTCGGCCACTGGCCCACCCTGAAGTGTAAATCTTTATCGAAAATTGATTAGGTGCCAACAAAAATAAGCCTTTCACGTTCATGTATGAATGATAGCATTTTTATACAGAGCAGCTTTTTCTCAGGGTGACAAACAAGCCCCCACGTTCCTTTTAATTTAGTGGAAGGGGAGGTGTCTGCTATGTGGGAGGCCTTTAATTGCACACAATTGTGTTGTTGTTGTTGTTTTTTTTTTTAATGATTGGTCGAGGGAATGCAAAAGTACTCACAGACAGTGGGATTAATTACAGGTACAGTGATCCCTCGCTATTTCGCGGTTCGTTTATCGCGGCTTCAGTGCATCATGGATTTTTTCAAACGTATTCATAAAAAAATTAATAAATAAAAAGAAGTCCGCAAAATGTCAGTGAGAAGCAGCAAAAGTCAGCAAAACAACAGCGATTCACATAGAGCAACATATACAGTACAGTACTACATGTATATGTTCACTGTATTTTGTTATTCATAAACTAACCTAACTTATACATGTTTAAATCTGTTAGTATACAGCATTAAGTCATGTAAATTACTTCAAAATATACTTCTACATGCATGTATACCATTAAATTTGGCCTTATAAATATTTTGTACATGTACCTATATGGAGAGTGGGGGGGGGGGGGGGGGGGGGCGCTACGTCGTGGATTTTTGTTTATCGCGGGTGATTTTGGTCCCCATTAACAGTGATAAACGAGGGATTACTGTACAGATATGTGTGTAGAAAAGAAAAAAACCCCGCCTGTGGTCCAAGTAGAGCTACTGATTCAACTTTGTAAAAGTAAAAAAGTACAGAAAGCACTTAATCCCCCACCCCAAAAACTGTTGTAAACCTGTCGCAATATTCAAGAACACACTTGACCATGAATAATGTTTTTGTGGAAGTTTTCACGGTCCTTTTCCAGGCGAATCATGAAATAAAAACATTCATGACTTTCCAACTGCACATCATGCTGTATTAAAGATCATTCAATGGCCAAACGCCCTCAGTGACCGCTGACGGCTCATCCCGCTTCCATTTGCACTGGAGCCAAATGCTCTTGCAATTACTATCAGTCACGGCAAACACAAGTGGAACAATCAGAGTGATGAGAATCAGTCTGCAACACCCTGACACGCACACACATACTTAGAGATAATCGTTATAGCTTGGCAAAGCAGCAGCACTCAGCCACCTGCTGCCATCTCCGTACCTTTGCTTCAGGCACCAGCATAACCTGGGACGTTAGACATTAATCCAATTTAATTACCTTATTGTTTAATTGTCTGTGAGCTACCTAATGATCTTATCAAAATCAAGTGTGCCAAACATCTGGATGTGACAAACTTAAAGAGTTTCTTCAGTGGACTTGAAATGGGTCAGTGCTAGTGCTCTGCTTAGTCCACTGGCCCTATTTTTGTTTTCGCGCAAAGCAGGGTCGAACTCATGGGTGGAGTTTTCTTTCTTTTGGTGTTTTCCTACACTTTGCGCAGGTAGAATTGAGCTTAACGGCGCGTTTGCGGCGGTGTGCGCCGTTGTGGGGTGGAATGTCGTCGGGTGCCGGCCAATGGTTATTTGCATGAAAATCAAGGCGGTAAGATTGCACGCCATGTTTGACATTAGGGAAACAGAAATAGACTTGCTGGTGTCATGTGTGATATTGGCCGGTAAACCGCAAGATCTGTCATTGTGGATAATGTAGCCAACTGTGAATGTGATTTGGGCAATTGGAGGCCTTGTACCCATTACCGTGCATCAATTTTTACAGTACACGCCAGTTTATATATTCAATCTACTATTTAATAATACTTTGTAATAATGCATCAGATGTGTATGGCGATTTTCTGTTACATGCTCAGAGCTCACAGTGGATATTCATGTACTTAATTAATGACACATGATTCGGACAGAGCGGGATTTGAACAGCCTGACCCTTAGGTTACCGGACAACCCACTCTGCTGTCTTTTCTTGTGCTATTATTATTATTATTACTTAAATTGTGTACCTTGTTGTGCTTCTGAAGCCTAGTGCCAAGGGAGGAAAAATAGTAGGTTAAAGTGTACCTTCGACAGCCCATTTCAATGTATTGATGGGGAAGGTTGGATAAATATTTGGTATTCCCATCTTTATGTTAGTCTTGTATTAGCCAAAACAGCCTGACGGCAATTCAATTAATTTTAGTCCAAGGCAATTAATAGTGATGGGAAATGAAGCTTCAAATTTGTTTCATGAAGCAGTTGTATCTTTGTGTTTGGTTGCGCGACGTATTATAGACGGGTCTGCGTTATTCATGGGTTTTTGTAGTAATAGTGAGGTCACAGTGACAATTTTATTTTCTTCAAAATGATTCAATGTCCTAACTTAACCTCACCCTAAATGTAGTAGTGTGAGAACGAGTGATATACGTGACTGATTCGAAACCATTTCACTCTCATCTAAAAATGACTGCTTAGGAAAGGTTTTCCAACAGTGAGGTATTGTTGCATGTTTTTGACAAAAGATTGATGGAGGAGAATGTCTGCTTATAAGGCAGACTACTCTTAGGAGAATAACACCCTCAGTGTTAACCCCCCCGATTGTCTGTCAACCGCCGGCAAAATTACTAAACACTGCTCATTCCAACCACGAAGGAAGCTGGGATACCCGAAGAAAAGCCACACAAGCACAGGGAGAACCTGCAAACTTCACACAAGAAAGACAGTCGTGATTAAAACCGAGAACCTGCGATCTGCACCATGTCTTACTCCTGCGGCCATCAGTTTGACCGCCAACCCGACTAACAAACAGAAACACCGCAAAGAAAATCCTCAACAGTCACAAGTGAAACTTTTGCAGGTGACCTCCTCAGAAAATCGTACTTTTTTTACTCACTCCAGGTTGTAAAAACTGTTATGATAGCAAGTTCATTGGATGATTGGCCGTGTGGATGGAGTGCATGCGGCTAGGTGAGGATGGCATTTTCAGGGTTATTGGGTGGACGGCTGCCCAGCCTTTGTGTTCCAAATCCAGGGGAATCTGCCGGCCATTGTGGACCCCTGCTTGTTCTCCAGCCAGAGAGCTGAGAGAGGCGATTTTAAGCCGATGAATGCTCGTCTTTTTTTTTTTTTTTTTTAATTGTCCTCTCTCTTTATCCCCGGTGTGTCTGCGCTGTCTGTCTCTATATGCTTTGTCAGCCTCATCCAGCTATAGTGCAGTAACCAAGTTATAGCAGTGCGGGCTCCTGCGCCTGCCGCGGAGCAGGCGCTTGCAGCTCATTATAGCTGATGTGGGCACTTTACATTTTCACCTTTTGTCTCGGTTAATGGGCGTAAAAAGCTTGGCTTTTTGGAGACAATGCTATTTTTGTTGAGTCTAAAATCCATACTTATCCTCTTTTTAACCACACAGCAGCTCCCTTCAAATCAACAGCGTGGAAAAGCCTCTGAAACAGCATGTCGACTGTCAGACATTAGCCAAGTTCAGCTGAAACCGCCTCTAATGAGATTCCTTCAGGTGGGTTGGCAGTGCCTGCGGGCAGAGGGATGCACCGATTTCCGCTGTCTGGAAAAGTGCAGCAAAAATAGATTTAGCACACAATGAGCTTTAAATTCTCTCCCTCCAGAGAGTTCAGAGAGATGACGGGTGCACAGATTACAGTCATGTTATTTTTATGTGACAACCTGGCTGAACGCTACAACAAAAACATTTTAGAAGTCGCACTTACATCCTGGAGAAACAAGGGACCATTTTGAGCCTCCTTTATACAGTGAAACTCCTCCACAACGAAATCATGTTTGCAGCAAGAAATTTTTCACAACAGGGGGTTTTTCACTGTAGCAAATTTGATCTCAGATGTAAACACACACACAAACTTATGTGTATATGCACACACTCTTTATTTTTATTCCAATAGTGCATAAGTATGAGCATACACTTATTTGAAACTTCATATAGTCAGTGTAGAAAGAAAAAAGGGAAAGAAATTGTGAAATTTACGATCAGCATTCACTTTCCCTTACATCAATTTCTTGGATAATTTTTCATTTTGATCACTTTTACCCTGTCTTCCAGCGTCAGAGCTCTTCTTGTCTCGCTGTTTGACATCCAAAGGTCCGTTTTGTAGCCATTTTAGCAATTCAAGTTCTTGCTGCGTCTGAAACTAACAATAAGAAATACTTCCTGGACTGCGCATGTGTAAACCAGTGTGGTGGTTGCTGTTGCCGTTTCCGAACAAAGCAGTAAAGGTTGCTGTTGGATTAGACTTCGTTGTAGTGAATCTCATCGCGAGGCAAGAGTCGAGAAAAAGATTTCGTATCACGCAACTGGGTTTTTTTCCGTTGTATGGGGGGCAGGAAAGTGAGAATGGTGTTAATGCATGAAGATTTTTTTCACACTAGGGGGTATTTTCGCCCATGTAGGTTTCGTTGTAGAGGAGTTTCACTGTATCACGCATAAAATAATATTTTGAGCAGAGGAGCAACATGAAAAGTATGTTTCCATAGAAATAAAGTGGCGTCAATAAATGCACTCCACGCACATGTCAACAACTTGACAATCAATCTAAAATGTTCATTTATGTAAGAAGACAATGGATTTCATATCTTGAAGGGATTCGAGTGAAGAGATGAAATACGAGCACCACTTATCCATTCAATAGGCATATTCGGTATGCAGATGTTTCAATTCATCGACTGCGTAACGATTTGCATAGATTGTACTGCTATGGTAACGAAGCATTGCAGGCAAGGCGCCGAATCTGCCAGAAGAGTGAACAAGTAATAGCGGGGCAAATTGTTAGTAAAGTAGTGAAACATTTCTCCATTTCTGGGTCAACAACCGTAGTTGGGAACCATGAACACACACGCCGCTTCGGCACTGACACATTAAAAGCGCCAGGAAGCCCCATTTGTTTCCTGTCTCACGCTGGGCCGCGGTGTCTCCGTGCTCCATTTTCTGTCTCTGTGTGCCGTGGACTGTTGCTTGGAGGAGGGGATGTAGGTTGGAGAGCAGATGAGAGGAGAGGCATGCTCTCCTTTACATGGGAAGGAGACATGAATCATGAATCAGTGGCTCATCACAAGCGCAGCGTGGGGATAAATGACTCGGCGGACAGCGGTCGAAACAATTCAAACTTGACTTTTCGACGGATATCGCCACTTCACAACAAAAAAAAGAAAAAAAACCTGAGAAAGACTTGGTGGTATGTGATGAATCTTTCAATGCCTTTGGAAAAGCGATGATTAAGCATCTGCCTCTGAAGACGGTTTGGAGGCTGAGTTTCATGCTGAGATGCAAAATATTCAAGAACGGTGAAAAATTAATCAAACCAAATGCGGTGGGTGAAGCACAAGGAGGGAAGGACAGATGTTGGGGCCTGGCAAGAAGACAGCGCAATAGCAAGCACATAAAAGTGGAACTGACCAAAGTCGAATGCTTCCTAAGCCATTTCGTGTTGACGTGAGATGTTACTTTATATTGAGAGATTACAGCTCAGTGAGCATCTCGAGTCGAAATTTGTGGTTTTCTTTTACTTTGGCATTTGGTCTTTTCCTGTGACGCCCCCACCGATGAGAACAGGAAAAATATGATGACGACCATAAAGCCAGAACTTAATATTCATGTGTCTGAATTGGCTGTTATGAATATTTAAAAAGGACGACGTATTACGTAAAATGCTGCCTGTTCAGTCAAACCTCAGTTTTCGAACGTCTCTGTTCTCGACCAAATCGGTTTTCGACCCAAAATTTCGAGTTTTTTATGCCTCGGATGACGAACAAATTTCGGTTCTTGAACAAACTGAGCGCACTTGAATGCACCACTTGACTCCTCTCGCCTTCCTTACACGAGGAAGTGACGCTTCCTCGGGTAGACGAGGAAGTGACGCTTCGTTGTGTCGCTTTCCATTGTGAGCAGACGTGTTCAATAAAAATTTTTTTCTAAAAAGAGCGTTGTTTCGGTTTTCGAACAATTTCGGTTTTCGAACAGCCTTCTGGAACGGATTATGGTCGAAAACCGAGGTTTGACTGTTTTTTTATTTGGAATATTTCCATCCACTTTATACATATGTATTTTTACACTTGCAAAGCGAAAAATGTTATAATGAGACATAGCCTGTAGACTTCATAAAATTATGATGACGATGACAATTTGAGTCTGTAACAGATTTTTTTTTATCATGACTGGCTGTCATGGAATTTGGAAAATGACTGTATCTGAGCTTCTTTGTAACAGGATTTAACACAAACACAAAATACACATTATGATATCATGGTGCCTCGTGAGTGACAATTTTCAATGCTCAATTCTCAAGGCACCACTGTGTTTTAAAAGCCGACAACATTATGCACGTACATTTTCTATTACCGTAATTACAGCACATTACGTTTCATTCTAAATCCGATTCATAGTTATTGTTATTACTTTGCGAAAGGCTCTTTTGCTCGGTATCTTTATTCCCGGGTCCATGTTGAATATATTGAGTATATTTGTGTTCCCGCATTCAGGAACAGCCTGAATTTTTTTCCAAGGAAAGAAATTCCTGGAAAACACCCATCCGCGCCGATCCATTATATTTTTGCGCTCTTAGTAATGACCTTCAATGGCGCCAAATCACCCCGCTCCCACTAATGCGCCACGTTAGCGGATGAGCGGTTTGCATTAGCCACCTGCGGGTAGCCCCCGTCACCTTGACACCAAACAGCAGCATAATGGAAGATCTGTCGCGGTCCGTGAAGCAGTGGTGGAAGTTATTAGAGTACGTATCACTGAATCAAAAAAACGTTTTTTTAGAGATTGCACCAAATCTTCACGCTTCTGGTACGTTATTTCTCCCCGCCCCCACAAGTCAAATCATTCGCAAGCCATTTATTTTTATAGTAGGGGTGTAAGATGAGTTTGAAATGATGATAAAGTGTTGCGGAAACGTTGACTGAGGTGCTGTAGATCTCGGGTTTAAACTGCTAATATAAACATGCTGAGTGTAGGCATCTCGTATCGGAGATTGAATAGACGCTTTAACGTCAGTGGCATTCACGTGACTTTGGGAAAGCCCCCCCCCCCCCCTCAGTTCTTCCTCTGCCAACTATATGTGTCTTTTAGCTCTGTTTGTTATGGCTCCCATCCCGAGACACCCGTTGCTGATTGACCAGGACAGCATTGTCAGCATCAAATTTCCTTAACTTTTCTCAAAATGTTTTTTTTTTTTGGGGGGGTCAAAATATGGATGAGTCATCCATAATGACAACATCTTCACAAAGAGACTGAGGCTGAATGACCAACATTTTTCACAACAGTTTGCTTCTTTCTTGGAATATGATTGACGACAACCTCAGTCCATACAAAAAAATATTCTGCTCAGATACACAAGAAGAAACTGTGAATCTGCAGCGGTACCAAAGAAATAATGTCATGATAATTGTTCTGCTCCACATTCAATCAACTCCTCATTTCCAATCAAAAAAAAAACTTGACTTTGAGCCTAATTTTGTACAAAGACAAGTGAAGAGTCTCTCCAATTAACTTGTCGATTACACATACATTTTAGAAGTTCTTCTGAGACACAGACAAACAGATTTTTAACACTGCAGTGATTTTGTAGACTCCTGACCACCATAAAACTCTTCAAAATATAGAGAGCGATAAAAAGTATATGGCTGTACAAAAGTTCCCAGTTGCCTTCATCATCCATCCATCCATCCATTTTCTGATCCGCTTACCCTCACGGGGGTCGTTTGGCATGCCCCTATTGCAGCCGTCTTTGGGCAGTAGCCAAGGGACACCCTGAATAGGTTGCCGACCAATCGTAGGGCACGCAGAGACAAACAGCCATCCGCGCTCACATTCACACCTAGGGACCATTTCGATTATTCCATTAACCTGCCATGCGTGTTTTTGGAATGTGGGAGGAAACCAGAGCACCCGGAGAAAACCCACTCAGGCACAGGGGAGAAACTCCACACAGGAATGCCAGAGCCGGAATCGAACCTTGCACCTTCGCACTGTGAGCCGCCTGGAATAAGTTCCAAAATGGCAGACAGTTAATGACAGTGTTGCTTAAAGAAGAGAAACTGCGATGTCTCCTGAGCTGCGGGACGGTATCAGTGCGAAATAAATTTGATTTGAGTCGGCACCGCACACAGAACAGCTTGCTAATTTAGCCAACCAATAAAAACAACAGAAGGCCGAAGAATTAAATGTCAGAAAGCCTGCACAGCCATTAGAGTATTTTATTTGGCTATTTAATATAAATGTTGTTGTAATTTATGTCATTGAGACGTGCACAAGCAAACAATTGTGCGGCCCAAGTGACATTTTTTAGAATAAATATCAACATCAGGACAACTCGTACCCGATTTAAAAATAGTTCCAGACAACCCTAGCCTGGAGTATATACGAGTGGGGAATAAGCGGAGGGTGGGATGGGAGCCACCAAGCAGTAATGTGCACCGTGTAACGTGTGAGAGCGAGCGAGATCCCGCATGAGCCGTGTGGAGCGAGGGATGCATGGCTGAGCAATTCTCGTCCAGTTGGCTGCTTGTGTGAGTGTGTATGGTAGGGGGTCCCCGTGAGAGCTTTGATCATTACCAAGTGTGACAGAGGAGTTCTGACAGAGAGGTAACACCCACCACCCCGCCCTAACCTGAAACACACACACACACACACACACACACACACACACACACACACACACAGCAGAAACAACAATGCCATGATCACTAGTGTCGCCGCTTTACACGGCAGATGCAGAAGTATATTGTTTTTTTTACCTGGAGACTGGAACTTAAAAAAATGTCTCCATTGTCTACAGCCAAAGCAAAAGTTTTTGTTAGTTCTGATAAGTCAATACTAAGCAACTGAGGGGGAAAAAAAAAAAGATCTGCATCCAAGAAATTAGTTATGAGAACGAAAAAGGAATCCATTTTTGCACTCTCGTATTGAACATGTTCCATAAACTGACCAAAAAATATGATCTGCTGGCGGACTCTTTGAAGGGTTGTTCGAGGGCGGAGCCGATCCCAGCTGAAGTTAGATCAGAGGCAGGGGAGAAACTGAAGTAATCATTCGTCAAGCATCAACTTTATCAGCTGGATCCGCACCCCCTTGTGATCCTTGTGAGGATAAAGCGAATCGGAACATGGATGGATGGATGAAAGTGGCTACACAGGTTGATTGCACCTTCAGCCACCTGAGGGAAAAGTATTTACTTGTCCACTATACATCGCTGGCATAGATAGCCGATCAAAGGCATATTTCTACGAAGCACTTTCAGACGGCGACCGTGAAATTGGATAATTTCCCTGACATTGTCACCTTGGTTAGGAACCACTTGGCTGAGTCCCTTGCAAATACAGTGAAACTCCTCGACAGCGAAATCATGTTTGCAGCAAGACATTTTTCACAACAGGGGACTTTTCACTGTCGCAAATTTTATCTAAGATGTAAACACACACACACACACACAAACACAAAAGAAAAAAACGGGAAAGAAATTGCGAAACGTTCGTGCTGCGTCTGAAACTAACAATAACAAATACTTCCTGGACTACTGCGCATGTGTAAACCAGTGTGGTGGTTGCTGTTGCCGTTTCCGAACGAAGCAGTAGAGGTCGCTGTTGGATTAGACCAGGGGTCGGCAACCGCTTCATCCTCAAAGCCTATGCAGTTGAAGGCGGGGGACACCCTGAGCCAGCCAATCGCAGGGCACACAGAGACGAACAACCATCCACGCTCAGGACCAAAATGCAAATGTGGGAGGAAACCCCCCGGAGAAAACCCAAAGCCCGGGGAGAACATGCATGGGAGGCGGAGCTCTACCTCTGCACTGTGAAACCGACGTGCTAACCACTGGCTAAGACCAGGGGTCGGCAAACAAAATGTTGAAAGAGCCTACATCAAAAAAAAAAAAACCCAAAAACAAATATGTCTGGAGCCGCATACCTTCTATAATACTTACAATGAAGGAAACACATGCTGTATGTATGTCGGAGACTGCACTGTCTCAGAATTGTTTGTTATTCATTCCTTTGTTGCGTGTTCACAAACGCCCCCATTAAATTTATTTTGTAATTTCCTCGCTTGATTTTTTGTTTTGTTGCATTATTTTCGCTTTTCTTAGTGTCAGTGGAGTGATCATTAATTTCCGTTTTTCGGAAGCTGTCTTTGAACGCTCCTCGAGTTGAATGAGAAGGCACGGAGTCGGAAGTAGACGTGTCTGTTTGTCGAGACTGTTAAAAGCATAAATAAAGTGTGTGTTTTAAAAATCCAACACCACCGCTCTCCTTTTTCAGAGCTGCAACATGTATCTCTATCTTTTTGAGCTATATTAACCCACTATCAAAATCTTTTTCCATTTTCCGAATGTTTTTTATAAAGCTCCAGGGAGCCACTAGATGTCGCTAAAGAGCCACATGCGGCTCTGGAGCCGCGTGTTGCCGACCACCGGATGAGACTTTTGCGGAAGGCTTGTTTATTCTTGTAGTGAATCTCGTTGCGAGGCAAGAGCAGAGAAAAAGATTTCGTAAAACGGAACAGGCGGACTTTTCATCGTAGGGGGAGAAGAAATGTGGGAATGGCTTTCATGCATGAAATTTTTTTCACACTTGGGGGTATTTTCTCCCATGTAGATTTCGTTGTAGAGGAGTTTTACTGTAGTTCGACACTTTTATTGTCTTACATCAGTTAACGGGTAATCGAGTGTAGTAGTGATTAGAATCGAAATGAAAGTACTGTACACACGAGGATCCTGCGACTTTACATGCCATTTACATCGAATGAATAAATCTCTTTATCCTATTTAGAGAGCCAAAATGACAGTCTACACAAGAGCGGAGACTAAATGAGCTTGTTGCAGGTTATAATTTGGTGTTTTATGACACGGATGTTAACCCTTTGACACTGTTCAATGTTCACTGCCCCTGGAAATGACAGACCCGTGACCCCTCATGCCACCCCCCCTACAGGCAATCAAATCATCCATCTTTGAAAATTCCAGCAGCACACACACACACACTCTTGGCCCAATAATGGAACATTAATTTCCCAATTTATTTTGTCTCCGCTTGCCAGCCTGCCAGTCCTTCAGGTGTTTTCATTGTGGTTCGCTTCACAGACAGCCTGTGAACTTGTAATTAGTTTCTCCTGGCTGTCTGTCTCATCGACGCTGTGAGCGCGTGTGTGTGTGTGTGTCACATCCAGACAGAAATCAATTTCAGGCAGTGATCTATCAGCTTTTGTAGCAAGCGATCCAATCATCAAATAATGCATCTGATATCACGCTGCCAAGGTGGTCCGTTTGGGGAATGATTCACTCTTGCACAGCCTTGTTCACGTTCTCACGAACATTCTCAGAGTATTATACGCACGCACACACACACGCACACACGCCCACACACACAATTGTGGTGATGGATCGTATATGGAAGCCCGACTAACTCAATGTCATCAGAGCAGGGGAAAGAAAAAAAATCTTTGCAGTTTTCCTCGTCTGTTCGATATCATCAATCTGAGATGTTCAAGCTTTTGTTTTCCTTTGATTCACGTTCCGCATCCCCCACAAACGCTAGATTCTACGGTCGCTAATTAACTTTTTGTCTGGGTCTGTCGCTGCGCCTGATGGATTTTGCAGTCTTCCAGCCATTTAACACCTTTTTCAAATCCGCACTCTGCAATTCACCGCGTGTGAATATAACGTCAGTGGAGGCATTCGAATCTAACACAATGGCTTGTTTGAGTTGGAACACAATGTTTTCCTCAACCTTAGCTGACCCAGATTTTGCCCATAGAAATACAAATAATCAGTTGCGACTTCAAATTGTCGCCATCCTAAAAGTTTACTGTGCAGGCAATGTTTTGAAAATCAGAAAGAAATTCAATCAAAATGTTGATGAACCAAGACTTTCTGCTCTGCGACTATACAACCGTCTTCCCAGACAGTGTTGCTTTTCTACCCACTTCACTTGAATGTGCGTGCTTCAGTTTTGTGTGTGTGTGTGTGTGTGTGTGTGTGTGTGTGTGTGGTGTGTGTGTGTGTGCGTGCGCATGTGCTGAGCTGGTCATGTTTTTCCCTCTTGAGCCTTGGAGGGCCACACACCTGCCGTTCGGCATTGTGTCAGTATTTCCATGTAAATGCATGGTTTGTGTAACCAGGAGCAACTGTGTGTTTGTGTGTTTACCAGCCGCACTCACTAAGAGTATGAGTATGTTGGCTGAATGCAGCGTGTGTGTGTGTGTGTGTGTGTGTGTGTGTGCAAGTAACACTAATGTCATAATGGACAGAGACAGCCTCTCGCACAGAGTTGTCATGGTTACCACATGAAGACATGGTTCGGCAAATACTATATCATTATATACATCAGTCCTATACACACACACACACACACACACACACACACACACACACACACACACACACACACACACACACACACACACACACACACACACACACTCGCGCACACACACACTCGCGCACACACACACTCGCGCACGCACGCATTTTTCTCACTCGCAATTATCAGTGAGCCTGATATCAGGCATTCCCCCGTGCAATCAATAGACACGCTCATGCTCCAAGTCACCCACCTGCCGTTAACACAACCCATCTTCACATGCACCTACAGACTCATCTTTCTGTTCCGGTAAGTTGTCATTGACCCATTTCCACATGTCGTTCCCTCTCTCGTTTTGTTTGCTGGCCGTCTCTCTCTCTCTCTCTCTCTCTCTCTCTCTCTCTCTCTCTCTCTCTCTCTCTCTCTCTCACTCTCTCTTCAAGAGAAAGGTCAGCTCTCACCGGGAGACGAAGCGGCCTGTTAGAGACAGAACGGGCGGGAGTCGTATCCTAGTCCACACACATTTACTCATTTTAAAACTCCCTTTACTTGAACTGAATCAGGCCTACTTCCAACCATCCAAATTTTAAAAGACCATGGGAGCTGTCAGAGTACACTATCAGAAAAAAAGGGGACTGTAGGGGTCAATTTTTATAATCCAAAGTACAATTTTTGGGTGAAATACCTTCAACCATCCATCCATCCATTTTTCGATCCGCTTTATCCTCACAAGGGTCGTGTGGGGGGTGCTGGAGCCTATCTCAGCTGTCTTCAGGCAGTAGGTGGGGGACACCCTGAACTGGTTGCCAGCCAATCGCAGGGCACACAGAGACAAACAACCATCCGCACCCACACTCAAACCCAAGGGACAATTTAGAGTGTTCAATCAGCCTGACATGTATGTTTTTGGAATGTGGGAGGAAACCGGCGCACCCGGAGAAAACCCATGCAGGCACGAGGAGAACACCACACAGGAAGGTCGGAGCTGGGATCGAACCCGCGACCTCTGCACTGTGCCTCTGATCGACGCAACCCTGATCGACGCGCTAACCACTCGACCACCGGGCCCCTCACAATTGAACAACTAGATCCAAATAAATACGGTTTTGTGATAGAAAAGTTACAATTAGACCATGTCTGCACATTTTTATTATTATTTTATTCTGTAAGAAAAATAAAATAAAATAAACCACAGCCACAGCCACAGCACATTTAAAACTGCAAGCATCCTTGACTGTCCTCTGCACAAAATAGATGGAATTCTCCTTCTGTTTTTTTTCCTCTTTCCCTCACACGTCACCTTGGCCCCGTCTGCTGTGGCATCTCCTTATAAAGAGATGCCTTTGGGAAACGTCGTCAGACACCTAATGCAATTTTATGTCATGTCCAAATGCCATCGGCTGTCTCGGTAACGTGCCTGAACAGACTATTTTTACATATTTTTACAAAATATGCACGGCTGCATCAATAACACATTCAAAGGAACATCACGTTGGTGCCCAAAGTCAGAGAAGAAGAGAACCTGAATACCGTAGTTGCGTAAAACGACCAATAAAAGATGAATTTGAAGGAGGATTTGATTCACTCTGACAACCTCAAGGAGACTGACACAGGTGGAATATGAATGAGGTGAGTACAGTGTGTGTGTGTGTGTGTGTGTGTGTGAATGAGGAGAGGTGTGATGGAAAGCAAGGAGAGAAAGAGAGAATTGTCAATGATACACAAAGCAGGGGGAGAACAAGAACTAAAGTGGAAATATAGACCATGAGGACAGAGGAGGATCAAAAAGCTTCAAAGCAAACTGACGGGTGTGAGGAGACAGATTAGTGAGATAATGACCGTCGACAACAAAACGAGGAAATAAACAGTGCGCGCTCACCTTTGAGAGAGACAAGAAGACAAAAGAGGCTTTAGTCAAAAATAATGATGTGATCCTTCAGGAGAAGATGCGCACACGGGCAGGCAATGTTTAAAGCCCGCCATTTTTGTCTTGAATTACTAGTCAACAGCTAATTTTAATCAGAGATCATTTTGTGTGTGTGATGATTCAAAAAAAAGTCAACTTTTTTTCTATGACCTCAGGATTTTTGAGAATTTCAATTTCTTCTTTTTAAATGTGACGTAAAAAAAAGCTTGCGGGATTTTACCATGTATTGTAATTTCTAACTATGACGTCAGAGAAAAAAATTCCAGCTGTTTCTGAACTAAAACCCTTAGTTCATGCTTATTACTTAAGATCTTACTATATTCTTCTTTCTCTTTTCTTCTTCTTATTATTATGATTACAACTATGAAAAGTTGCGCTGGGGGGGAAAGAAGAGCAGTTTCGAATCAGCGCAAAAAGTTAATTTAGTAGTTTTTTTCCATCACTGATGAAAAAAAAATTGTAAAAACTTTTTGACTGGTGTTGTTTTTACAAACGTACTGCAAAGTTTTGAGTAAAAGAGTTGTGCCTTGAGATATGAGCTTGATAACTCAAAATCAGATGTCAAAATAATGGTTCCCCATTAAAATGAATGTAAATGGTATTAATTGGTTCCAGCCTATTGGGAAAAAAAATGTCATATGTTTGTCAATTTAAAAAAAATAGCCCACTGTTCACATTAGAACACATAGTCATAAAATACGATCTAAAGAACAAAGCAGTTGCGCATCATAGTTGATTTATTGCGATTCCTTCCGGTCAGCGCCACCTCAACACCGGGGGGCAGTGTAATACAGTTATGAACAGCACCACGTACAAACAGAGCCAATTCGCTCAGCAGGCGCCATATTGTAGCCCGGTTAGTGTGACGCACCTTATGTGACATTATCGATGCGTGTTTCTTTCCTATATTTAAAATAATCAGAGTTTCATTTTGAAAATGGCTGTAGATAGGACGGGTTGCCGACCTTGCCGCTGGTTGACTTAATTTTCCGATTCCAAAAAAATCTCTTCAAGCAACAAACAGACAAATTGCAGATTGAAAATTGGCATGCCTTTGACACACTTGATGCCGTCTCAATTTTTCCACTTCTCATTTCAATTTTTCACCGTGCCCTCACCACTTCACCTTTTTAACCGAAGATCTCATTGCCATTGATTTTCTGCCAAGAAGGCTGTCTGCTTTTACCTCAGCTTATGAAGGTTCGATTGGCATTTTTCACACACATGTACAGCCACGCAATAGAGAATTTTCTCAGAGGTTTGTCGGGTATGGAATGACACTGAGGGATCACCATGTCGCAGGTCTATTTGACCAGCCGGCTAACTACACAGCAACCAGGTAGTCCTCTCTCCCTTCCTCGGTTGAAATACGTTCTTTGCTTTGCGTGCCATGTTGATGTTAAGCTCAGAACAATACGTCAAGCAGCCTGGAACAAATTCCTTCAATTTTGTCAGTGCCTCCAGACTTCCTCTCGACTTGACATTCAGCAAGAAATACCGAAGAACTAGCCACTCGCTTTTTTTCTTTGTTTTGTTTTGCCACGCCGACCTGAGCTTGATAGGTGGACAAACATAAAAGAGACTCCTGCAAAGCCTGACACGAGGGGATTATGTGGTGCTCGAAGGACAATCGAACAAAATGCGTTGTGGTCAAACTAACTTGTCTATTGAGTTTTATTCATTGTTTATTCCTTACATCTGGGAAAACAGACTTACATCACAAAGAAAGGTGTTGTTATTTGGTTTCGAAATATCTGGGTGGCGCACTTTTTGTACCCAGAGTTTTTGTCTCTTGGCATCACGTGGAAATTTGTGGAGCTTTGCGCCTTTGCCAGAATTTTGCTCGCAAGTCAATGCAAAAAAAGAAAAAAAAAATCAGCCGACATATCTCGAAAAACTCGGGGGGCGCTTGTATTCTCGGTAATAAGTTTTTAAGAAGCTCTCCGTCCTTGTTTATTTTTGATTATTTTAGCAGTGTAACTTTGGGAACTCAAAGTGATCATTTTTTGAAACAAAATATTCTTCGACATGGTACCAAATTGTCGACGGGAAGTAGCCGTTGATTGGGGAAACCTAAGGAGTACATTCCTACCTTGTTCAACAATTTTATGTATTAAAAAAAACACCTAACAAAGACTTTAAAAAGCCCTATTTGTTGACAGGGAGATCACTGAAACTTAAAAGGTGTATAGGTTGTGTCAGGAAAAAAAAAATGAAATGAAAGAAGAGATCAGCAGAGGAAGACATGTCAGACATGTAAATGAAAAAGAAGGAACAATAAAAAGGGCTGCCAGGGTATGTGAATGGGGATCAAACAGCCCTCAGAGATCATCTGACAGGAGAATAAGAAAGGAGGTGATGAGGAGTGAAATGAACGTGGTGGTGGTGGTGGTGGTGGGGGGCAGCGAATGCAGATGAGTCGTGAATGTGATGACATGAAAGAAAATCAGTCGCAAGCATCAACACCAGCAGTGGAAGATTAAGGCGCTTGAAGTGTGGTGCAATAATTATGTAAGACGGCGTAGGCTGTTTCCAAACATCAAATTTGAGCTATATCCAAAATGTATTGTTGTTGGGTAATGGGGGGGGGGGGGGGGGGGGGGGTGAAATCACCAATTCTAAGAGAGGGGTGATTCTCAAACAGTTTACACCAAATATCACCCAAAAAAATCTGCTCTCCCAGGTACCAACATAATGACAATGATTAAAATACAGTAGCATAGTAGGTCTGAGTGTTCATTAAAACACCAGATTATTTTTTTTTTAATTAAAAAAAAAATCATGTCATATTATAAACCACTATAACACACCCTAAAATGAAGGAAAATAAATAACTGTCGTATGTCAAAGAATTAATCATTTCAAATGTAAAATCTATCGCACATACAGTCAAACCTCGGTTTTCGTCCATAATCCGTTCCAGAAGGCTGTTCGAAAAACCGAAATTGTTCAAAAACCGAAACCACGCTCTTTTGAAAATAAAAATGTTTACTGAACACGTCTGCTCACAATGGAAAGCGACACGAGGAAGCGTCACTTCCTCGTCTACCCGAGGAAGCGTCACTTCCTCGTGTAAGGAAGGCGAGAGGAGTCAAACGGTGCATTCAAGTGCGCTCAGTTTGTTCGAGAACCAAAATTTGTTCATCATCCGAGGCATAAAAAACTCGAAATTTTTGGTCGAAAACCGAATTGGTCGAGAACCGAGACGTTCGAAAACCGAGGTTTGACTGTATCTGTCAAACAAAAAAAAAAACCCTACTCAAATAGAAGTTTAAAAACAAACAACTCTTAAAGATAAAATGCAAATGCATTGCACTAAAAAGGGCCTTCTTTGAGCAGATTTTTCACAATTTATTGACCAATATACGTCACTTAATTGCTCTCTTTGACGATGTCATGTGAATGGCTGAACAAACATGCCGTTTGTGGGGGTCTCCCGAAATGTGGTGATTTTGGAGGTCCAAGAATTTCGCCAGAGGCCAGCCGTATTAAATCTTTGGAGAGCAGAATCACGTTCCTTCTAGCCTGGAGCCCCCAAGATATCTAGAAACACCCTTGATCTATATTTGATTCATTCATTTATTATTTTCATCATTTTAATCCCTGACATCACCAGTATTGGGGGGGAAAAAAAATTATCAGTCACTTCCCAAATACGAAGACAAGCGTCTGAATATTTTGAGAAGGGCATGGTTGATTTGAAATAATGTGGGGAAAAAAGAGACATGCTAATTTCTTATTTTTTAACTGCACAAAGAAGCACACGCACAGACACATCCACTGACACGCTGTCGTCTTTACAACCGTATAAATAATTCACAGAATTTGTCATTGATATCGTTTGAGAGTACGAGAGAGGATAAAAAAAAAAAATCACGCTTACTGCAAAGGAAAAGCACATGTCCCTTGCTGTAAAGAAAACAATACCCCCCCCCTCCCCGAATTTTTTCTGTAAATGACCAAATGGACATGTAGACATGATTTCAAATGATTCTGAAGAAGAAAAAAAAAGATTATTTTGAAGAAAGGCAAATAAATAACTATGGTAGATGCAAGGACCAAGGCAGACTAGGCAAAACAAATTAGTGCCGTACAGTAGGTTGTTTCCTCATTATCTCCCAGGGGCAAACATCTAAAAAGATAATATGAGTGGCATTAAAGGCTGAAGAAGATGACATCTTCTCCTATCAAGGGCAACATGTTCGAAACGGGGCGAAAAAGGATTCATTTCACATCCATCCAGACAACAAGCTTTGTTCAAAGTCATTTCTTCAGGCAAATGCGACAAAGCATCCTTTGTCCAAAGCCTCATGATCTGGTTATTAGTTCCTCATTTGAACCGCTCCTTGCAATTAAATCTCAGCTGGAAGCAACAGTCAGCCAGAGGTTACCGCAAAGAGGCTATTCTGACAAAAATTTGAGACCACTTTGTCCATGATAACAAGAGGACGCCACCACGCCGGTTGACCGTCGGCTTGGTTTGTAACGGCCTTTCGACTTATTTTTTCCACTGTAGATCTAAATCCGCTGCTTTAAAACAATTGCAAAATGTTAAAGGGCACATTTGCATTGTGACTTTTTAATTGCTTGTATACAATTAAGTGGGTCTATGGAAGGCCCGCCCACCCATCATGTGTCCTTTCTGAATCGAATCGGAATCCTATCCATGATTTCATCGAATAATCAAGTAATCACACGCATCGACAAATTTTTGATCCGCTTATCCTCACAAGGGTCGCGGGGCATGCTGGAGCCTATCCCGGCTGTCTTCGGGCAGTAGGTGGGGGACAACCTGAACTGGTGGCCAGCCAATCACAGGGCACAAAGAGACGAGCAACTATTCGCGGTCACACTCACACCTAGAGACAATTTCAAGTGTTCCATTAACCTGCCACGCATGTTTTGGAATGTGGGAGGAAACCGGAATACCCGGAGAAAACCCACCCTGTCACAGGGAAAACATGCAAACTCCACACAGGAAGGCCAGAGCCGGAATCGAACCCTGCACCTGCGCACTGTGAGGCCGACATGCTAACCAGTCAACCACCAGGCCGCCCTCACCTGGAAAGAGAAAATGAAATAAAATATACCCAGCATAAATCATAGATACCCACGAGGTTTAATGCTATGATTTATTTTTGGGGGGTGGGGAATGACTGAAAATGCAATGTACAACCAAACCTCGGTATTCGAATGTCTCAGTTCTCGACCAATTCGGTTTTTGACCAAAAATTTCGAGTTTCTCCATGCCTCGGATGACGAACAAATTTCAGTTCTCGAACAAACTGAGCACACTTGAATGCACCATTTGACTCCTCTCGCCTTCCTTACACGAGGAAGTGACGCTTCCTCGTGTTGCTTTCCATTGTGAGCGGACATGTTCAGTTAACATTTTTATTTTAAAAAGAGCGTGGTTTCGGTTTTCGAACAATTTCGGTTTTCGAACAGCCTTCTGGAACGGATTATGGACGAAAACCGAGGTTTGACTGTATTTTTAAAATAGGAAAAAACATGTATGAACTTGGGTTACTTTCCACGGGTCTTCAACTGAGCTTCTGTGAGAAATAAACTTCACAATTCTTTTTTTTTTTTTTTTTTCATTTTGTATTTTTATTTTTTAACTTGAATGTTTTGCGAGGGTAGGTGGTGTGGGGCTATTTTATAGCTACATTTTTTTTGTGCCCCCGGGG
Organism: Hippocampus abdominalis; assembly: GCA_018466805.1. Lineage (NCBI taxonomy): Eukaryota > Metazoa > Chordata > Actinopteri > Syngnathiformes > Syngnathidae > Hippocampus > Hippocampus abdominalis. The sequence continues at coordinate 28,423,709 of CM031694.1, read as the reverse complement.
CCCTCAGAATCCATTCACTATCTTTAATGAGATTTCAAAGATCCATGGCCATCAATCTTAAAATGAGCCTGCCTTTCTCCATTTCAGAAAAATTGACTTTTTGAAAGCACAACGAACAGCGGGTGAGGAGAGAAGGTGTTCTCCTCTGCAGACGCACAAAGAAATAGCTCATCACTCTTCTCAACAATTCAATTTAGAGGACAGCTGCTGAAAGACGTCTCGAAGTCGCCATTCATTTAACATTTGCAAAGCCTGTTGTTCACCGTATGATCACATGCTTGATCGCAGGATTTTCAACCAGCTGTCCGATCGTGACTGTACTCCACCTCTCAGACAATCCTATCCGAAGCCACACTAAGACCAAAAAAAAAAAAAAAAAATAAAAAATCACACAGCAAGGCAGAGATCAAGGCGCACTGCAGCCAAGTCGGGGAGCAGGAGTCTCTCCCAACTGACTCCGGGCTAAAGATAGACTGCACAATTTTGAGTCTTCAATCGCCCTACCACGCATGCGTTTGGAACGTGGCAAAACACCGGAGGACCGGAGAGAAAACTCACGCAAGCACGGGAAGAAAAATTAAGCTCAGGGGTGTCATGTTTCCACTGATCACCCTTGAGAGGTTCCTAAAGCTTAATAGGAATCCATCTGTGGTATCAATTGATTAGACATGATTTGGAAAGGCACACACCTCTCTATATAAGGTCCCATAGGTGACATGTCAAAGCACAAAGCAAGCATGAAGTCAAAGGAATTGTCTGTAGACCCCCCGAGACAGGATTGTCTCAAGGGACAAATCTGGGGAAGCGTACGGGAAAAAAACTGCTGCCTTGAAGGTTCCAACGAGCACAGAAGCATCCATTATCTGTAAATGGAAGGAGATCAGGACCAGCAGGTCTCTCCATAGAGCAGCCTGCCTGTTGGTCTAAAATTAGTCAGGGAGGTGACCAAGACCTCAATGGCCACTCTACCAGATTTTGAAGGGTCCTCCGCGGAGAAAGGAGAACTTTCCAAAAGGACATCCATCTCTGCAGCACTCCACCAATCAGGCCATCATGGTAAAATGGCCAGACAGAATCCTGTCCTTCGTAAACGACATGTGGCAGCCCGTCTGGAGTTTGGCAAAAGGCACCTAATGGACTCGCTGACCAGTGAGAAAGAAAATCCTCGGGTCTGATGAGACAAAGATTGAATTCATTGGCAGGTCTCCCTTTGCCAACGGGTCTACCTGGGCTGAAGCAAAGGGGCCTACGGGACACAAGGGCCTATCAGGGAATTTAAAAAAATAAAAATCCAGATTTGACAATCCCTTTACATTCTTGGCATGAGTTAATACCACTTGAAATATGAAGCATAACTTGGACGTTTATAGTGACAGTAGAAATTCAGCCATATGTTATTACGTTATTATTACATGTGGCAATGATGTGACATCATCTTGAGTCTTCCTTTAAATGAGGAGATTGAGCCCCTACACGTGGGACATTATTTACTTCTGTAAACAGTGTGCAAGGTGGCTTTTTGGGGGGGGGGGGGGGGTCACGCCACAGGGTTGGGTTCACATTTGAAGTCTCAATTATTTTTGGAATGTCAACCAGTAGATAAAAAGATCACATTTCACCAAAAAATCCAAATTGGGCATCACACTGTGAATGTGGCCTTAGTTTTTTTGTTTTTAACAAATTAGCAACAAAAAAACAAAAAAAAGTAAATAAAATATCCATCCATCCATCCATTTTCCGATCCACTTATCCTCACAAGGGTCGCGGGGGGCGGGGGGGGGGGGTGCTGCAGTCAGTACTGCGCCAGTAGTCTTCGGGCAGTAGGCGGGGGGGACACCCTGAACCGGTTACCAGCCAATCGCAGGACTCAGAGAGACGAACAACCATCCGCGCTTACACTCACACCTCGGGACAATTTGGAGTGTTCAATCAGCTTGCCATGCATGTTTTTGAAATGTGGGAGGAAACTGAAGTACCCGGAGAAAACCCACACAGGCCTGGGTAGAACATGCAAACTTCACACAGGGAGGCCGGAGCTGTGAGGTCAACGTGCTAACCACGGGACCACCGGGCTGTTTAAATAATATTTAAAAAAAAAAAAAAATCTTCAATATCGACATTATGGGGTGTGTGGAATTTTGAGGAAAAGAAATGAATCGACCCTCTTTTAGAATGTGGCTGTAACATAAAATGTGGAAAGTGCTGTGAATCATCCTCCTGCAAGTTATTTGCATTTAAAATATATTTACTGTCGCCCTTGAAATTCTTCAAGCTGGAGAACGTGGGAGTAAAAATAGAGCATGTGACTTCTCCCCTCCTCCCAAAAAAAAGACCTAAATTAATGTTACTGATTACCTGTCACAAAAAATAAACCTTTGAATCAATTTTACCAAAGACAAATTTCATCAGCTGGGTAAATTGAGAGCTGCGACATCCTCCCGCTGATTATACTTTGCAGTCATCGTCATTCGGGGAACTAACACAGAAACTCGTGGACTCACAAAAACAAAGTTGGAGATGAAAGTCAGACAAAATGTTGCTGGAAACACCTTCAGTAAATCAGCATCTGTTACATCCAAGGAGCTCCACTTACGCCAAATCAGCTTCCCATTCGTAGTGGACTGAATCCGTACCGGGGATGGAACTCGGGTCTTTCCTCACTGAGTTTGGATGAAAGGTAAATTAGTCCATTAGGGATCTGGACTGGTCGCCAGTCAATCGCAGCATGTAATTAGAGACAACCTTTCACATCATATCAGGCTAGAGAACCACAACGCCATCGGTGACTAAACCAAACAAATTATCCATCCAACCATTTTCAAAATCGCTTACAGTGAAACTCCTCTAGAACGAAACCTACATGGGCGAAAATACCCCCTAATGTGAAAAAATCTTCATTAACACCATTCCCATATGAAGTGTCAAATAAGTATGTGCTCATACTTATGCACTATTGGAATAAAAATAAAGAGAACACATACGATTGTGTGTGTGTGTGTACACACGCGTTTATGTGTGTGTGTATGTTTACATCTGAGATCAAATTTGCTACAGTGAAAAAAACCCTGTTGTGAAAGAATTCTTGCTGCAAACATGATTTCGTTGTAGAGGAGTTTCACTGTATTCTCATGAGGGGCCCGGGTGAGCTGGTGCCTATAATAGCTGTCGGCACGGTACATGCTGAAATGGACACCTACCAAACCAAAAACCCTTATAAAGTCTTATCCTGTCATTGAATACAAAAAAGAAAGGCCTTACTTATCTTGAAAAAAAAATACACTTCATCCACGCTGTGTAAATGTCTTCCAATTGTGAATTTTGACAAACCAACAAGACTCATAATAGCTTACGCCAATATTTCATTTTTGTTGAGCGTGGGTAAGGTACATTTGGGTATTTTGCAATCATAAATGCTGACACCTCAAAGTTGCAGTCATGAAATGGTTTCATATGAATTCAATACTGAATACATTTAAAACTCCTTTCTTCATGAAGAAGAGTTATTAAATTTGAAGGGAAATCTTGAAAAGTCCGAAATATGGCTTCCTTTAACTTGGCGATTCAAGAAGTCCTCTGAAGTATGGATTCAATCCAAAAATATGTTTTTCAAAAAAATGCTATGATTGAAAATGTGATTTTGAATTGAATTGAAGTCTGTTTGCCTTGCTGCAACTATGCAAGGGTCATAGTACAAGAGGAACAGTTGTTTTAATAATGATCGCCTGATACAAACATTAGCTAAAGTAACCCGAAGACTAAAACAAGGACAATAGGACTTTTTTTCCCACTGTTCCAATTATTATCAAAGGGAAGCTTTGCTCAAAAACGCCCAAAAAATCGAGGGTTGACTGGCATACTGAAATGATTTGTTTGAACTTCCAGGTTCCATTTGTCACGATGTGGCGGTGGTGGACCCCCCAAAAAAGCGGGAACAGAGGGAGGACCAGGGTGTACTTGACGAATTGTATTTTAAACAAAAAGGCAAACTAAATCCAGAACACAGAAATGAAGAAAGCAAAAATCCACAGTAACAAACAAAAACCATGGCTGAAGCTAAAAACTAACTGTGGCCGTAACATGAGCAAGAACATAAACAAAACATGTGCTAGAAACAAAGATGGCCGAAACGTGACAGTAGCAAACAAACATGACAGGAACAATGACCCGACTTTTGCAATTGCAGGAGGAGCCCTACAGTGCCACCTGTTGGTCACAATCAGAATCATGACACTATTGTACACAAGTTAAATAAAGGTTGAACATTTTTTTAAAAACAGTGCTTATTGGGGGAATTTGCAGTTTTCAAACTGTAAGAAAGGTTTGAATGTCAGGCACATTCGGAGTGAAACAAAAAAAAAACCGAATGCACTCGATGCTCCGACTGGGCACATGGTGCGCCGTTGCTGGCTGTGCTCGTCAATTAATGGCATCGGAACGCACTCCGCCACTCCGACTACACATCACTGAACAGTACACGGGCATCAGAGTGAATTTCCTAAATCGCTCGTCGCCATATTTCACTCTCCGCCTCTCGAGTTTGACTAGAACGTGCACGAGCTGATGTTAGCCACACATGCTACATGGCTAGCATGGCAATTCCTTCGCTTTCACTTCTGTTGCTCACGGGAAGTAAGTAAACAACACAGGCAACACCCCTCAGTCTCAGTCACGCTTTCTATACCGGACAGTCTCTCCTAAGTTACTCTTGTCAAGGCGCTGTGGGTTTCAAAATAATTATTACAACAAAATTAGAGAAGGGCCAAATATTCATTTGAATTATTTTCGACTGTCAGGTCACAGAAATAGGACCAAAAAATTTGTTTTTCTTTTACAACCACAGACTCCCCCTTTAACTTTTGTTTTGCATGATGACAGCCTGCCGACTTTGTTGATGCAGCATTTTTTTAAATCTAATCTCAGCGTGATGCATTCTGAAAACGACAGCAAATTGATAGTTTTGCAAAGTTAACACAATTACATGTCAATAGTGTGTTAGTGATAGTTAATTTTGAGTGAACAGAGAGGATATAGAGTAGGGGGGGAAAAAGTGTGTGTGTGGGGGTGGGTGGAGAAGGGGGGGGGGGGGGGGGTAAACGAACAAGAAGTAGGAGTGGGGCTCTAGTAACCATGGTGAAGAAATGGTTGTCATGGTAACTCACGGAGCCCGGGTCAGCGGCTCAAGGAATGTGCATGTCGTTTGCGTGTGTGTATGCACACGCACACACACACACACACACACACACACACACATACATACATACAAATACACACACACACACAGAACTTGGTCATTATTTTCCATCCCCATGTTGGATGTGTGTACGTGTTGACAGCTGAGTCCTGTTGTGAGAGTCACAGAGGGGCTTGAGTGTTTGCTCTTCAGGAGGTAAGAGGTGTGTGCGTGTGTGCATGTGTGTTTGCGTGCGTCAGGAGGGCTGTAGGTTTTTTACTGGTCTTTATATCCTTCAAGGGCTAAAAATACACGTTAGCGGGTGGCGTGTGTGACAGTGTGCTATTTTGTTGGTGTTTGGTGTGGATTGCTGGGCCAAGTAGGTTCATAAAGCGAAGAGGGGCGACAAAGGGAACCGTGGCACGACTGAAGCGGGCGACTGGTTGTGTGTTCGTGTGTGTGTGTGTGTTTAGCACAGCGTGGAGTGTAAGTCAACCAACGCGCACTGCTGTGCTGCCATTTCTTGAGTGAAAATCATCCGCATTTTCATTCAAGTGGCGGTTGAACAAATTCAGGCAGGTCTGCGTGTCGGCACCTGCTCGCCCGAGCACAAAATCACAATTTGAAGCAAGAAATTCACACACCGTCTTCCCAGCATCTTTCCACATTTACATTTCAAGTGACATTCACATACAGTACGTGTATCAAGGGCCGGCTCTCGCATTAGGCAACACTCAAGGCGGCCTGGCCTTCAGGGGTGCCACATAAAGTACACACCTACGTACTATGTATGTAATTATGTAAAGCAATGCCCAAAGAAAACACATTATACAGTCAAGTTACGAAACGCCTCAACAGGAAATGATTGCCTCTTGATACAAAAGAAATTTCAAGATACGAAAGGTAAAAATACAGTATGGGCTGCTACTCGCAGCTCCAAGTTTCCTGAACGCAATATACTTATAGCTGCTATGCCATTGGCTACTACCGAGCATCATCCTGGCATCCCATTGGCTAAGAGGGATCTCTACCGTATGTGTCAATGTGTGAAGATAGATAGATAGATATGTGTCTATGCCGCGTCCTTGTTATTCACCACTTGGGCCATGAGCCATTTCGATAGTTTTACGTAAATGTGAATCACCCACAAAAAGTGTTCACCAGTCCAGCGATTGCTCACTATGCTGATGTCTGCCTTGGACATTTTCGAAGGATTGTTAAAAGCCGACAAAAGCAGCCGTCGTCGGATCAGTTCTTTATAAAACGCCAGGGCAAAAACCACTTCTGAGAGAGAACATGAACTAAAGAGGGCAAAAAACGATGAGATCGCAGTTAAAAGTTAAATAACCATTTTTATTCTTTATTCTATTCTTTGTTTTTTACATTATGCACAACTTCTCATTTATTGTGCAATACTCTAATTGTAACATGTATTTGTTAAATTTTTAATGCATTTTTATGCTTTAGAAAACATTTATGTCTGAATTTGGGGGTGCTTGGAACGGATTAGGGCATTTACATGGAAAATGTGTCTCTACTTAGAAAATTTTCTAGTGAAGAAATTTCTTCCAGAACCAATTAATTTTGTAAGTAGAGGTACCACTGTACTTCAAAATAAGCGGAGGTGAGCGAAACTTGACATTCAATTGCGATTCATGAGATTCCACTTGATAGGTTGTCCTGTTTGCATGTCTGAATTTTCAGGAGAGTGTGACATTATTTTATTTCATTTTTTGAGTCATGCACATTCAACATATTGCTATGGTATGATGCGGAGTTCAGTGCCCACCACCCCCCTTCAATCTGAGGTCCAAAGACAGGTCTATCAATGATTCTACACTTGTTGATCCAATCTGATCTTAACTCGGACTGTACAGCTCTCACAAACATCGACATTTAGTCATTTCACTTTTCAACAATCCAATTTGTGATATTCACGCCGCAGTAATAATTAGCATGATAAATGTGCTCATGCGTTCATATCCCACTCACCAATTTGCAGTCAATACAGCAAAGCGGCGAAAAGAAGATATGCTAATTAGACTCTCACAAATTTGATAATGTCAGAGTTACCTTGGGACCTCATCAACATGATCACATTAGCATTTTAACATTATAATAGCTTTCATACAGCCAAGTATGGTCGTGTTAACCCTGAAATGACCAGAAGATAGAGCGCACCGCACACTATATTTTGTTGAGTACCACGTACCACACCACCACGTGTCTTCTAAAAGGTTAAGCTGATGGTATCATGAATGCTGAAGGTGGATCTGGGGTCCCCTCTGGGGCACTGTTTCAACTGTTCTGAATGTGGAAACAAAAAAAGGTACAGTCCATCTGTCCAAACTGGACATTGTTAACTTTTCTACTGGATTTGTTGAAATGTGGTGATAGGTGGATACAAATGCATCACCCGGAGGCAAAAAATGACAGAAACAGTAATAACTTGGGAGAACTATAAAGAGGTGAGACTGATTACAGAAGGAGTCGACCGGGATGATGCATTTGAAGAGATCGCGTCCTATATGGAGAGTCCTTGATGACCCTGATGATGACCTGTCAGCCGACAAGTGGAGTGAAGCAAATTTCCCCTTTCGTAAATGTTCTCACTGTGCCTTTTTTGTTTTGTTTGCACCGCGATAACTCAGCCCATCTAAACTAACATCATGGCTTGGGGCAACAGCAGATATTGAAAGTGTTTTATGAAAGGTCATAAATTCAGGAACACCGGGTTCAATTCCAGCTACGGTCTCTCTGTGTGGAGTTTGCATGTTCCCCCCGGGCCGAAGTGGGTTTTCTCCGGGTACTCCGGTTTCCTCCCACATTCCAAAAAAATGCATGGTTGTCCGTTCGTCTCTGTGTGCCCTACGATTGGTTGGCAACCAGTTTAGGGTGTCCCCCGCCTACTGCCCGAAGACATCTGGGATAGGCAGCATGAACAAACCACTCTCCTCCGCGGTGACAAAACACCCTGACATAGGCCTCGTGTATTGAGAAACCTAGCCGGGAAAAGCCGAGTACCACATCATAGCAACATGTGACTAAATGGACCAATCACAAGAGAGAATGCGGGCAGCAACAATTTCTGACGCGTGCTCGGCCAGATGATGCAATGCGGTCGTTGGAGTAGAAAGAGGTCTTAAAGGTTAACATTTGTTACATTGCATCCAGAAGAAATCACAGTAGATACAAAAGTACCTCCTCTTAGCAATTTTAGCCTGCATGATGCCGTTTAAAGCTTTGGGGTTTCAAAAATGAAATTAGAAACAGGCAACTGGTCACGTGTTTGACGAGGGAAAAGCTTTGGATGTCAGCATGAAAAACGAGAAACAAGATGGAGCCGAATCATGTGATAATTAATTAATCAGTTAATTAATGATTCATAATCAGTTAATTGATAATTAATTAATCAGTTAATAAAACCACAGTGCGCCTCGATTTGGGTGCCAAATAGAAAGGTTCCATTTTTTTTTCTCTCATCTGTTTGGCACTGCTGATAATTTCTGTGACTGATATTCACATCATTTCGTGGTGTCTTCCTACTGCTTGGTTCGCTGCCTGCCATTGGATTGTAAGCAAAAGGCAAACGCTGTCAGATGGTTTCTCAAATTATCTGCCAAAGCATGATGTCTGTCACAAGATCTCCTCCCCACTTTCTTTCACTGTGACAGTTACCACCGTCAAGTTTTTTTTCCCCCCTCTCCTACAATTGTGCATCTTTCGTCTGAGATGGTCAAAAACGAACAACGTGGAGCAGCGTTTCCAAAACTGAACTACGTACTGAAAGGTACTTAATGTTAAACTGCGCATAATGTTGCAGTTGCCTAAACTTTTTATTAATCCAGCACCGTACATTTACTAAGTACAGTCAAACCTCGGTTTTCGAACGTCTCGGTTCTCGACCAATTCGGTTTTCGACCAAAAATTTCGAGTTTTTCATGCCTCAGATGACGAACAAATTTTGGTTCTCGAACAAACCGAGCGCACTTGACTGCACCATTTGACTCCTCTCGCCCTCCTTACACGAGGAAGTGATGCTTCCTCGGGTAGACGAGGAAGTGACGCTTCCTCGTGTTGCTTTCCATTGTGAGCAGACGTGTTCAGTAAACATTTTTATTTTAAAAAGAGCGTGGTTTCGGTTTTCGAACAATTTCGGTTTTCGAAGAGCCTTCTGGAACGGATTATGAACGAAAACCAAGGTTTGACTGCATATGTAAACCTGCCAACACCGCACAGAAATAAATCATGTTGACGATAACCTCCTAGGTGGAAGAACCACTTGACCTTTGCCAAAACATGCTGTTGATGTGTGAGCCACGTTCAAACCTTCCTCATCAAGCGAACAGAATTTTTTACAGACCTACAGGTACAGTGATCTGAACTCTTGAACTTGCCGCATCGTACGGCTGACTCTGTGGTCCGACACACCACCTTTGACCTTTGAATGTGATTCAGTCTTGTGAATGCCTGTGAATAGAGCTCCCACTTCACATTGATTGTCACTATTCAGAACAGCGGTGAAATCTCAGAGGTATACCGGGCCCCTTTTCGTGAATGTAGTTCCTAACTGCTGCTGAAAGGCATTAAATCCATCAACGCAGACATCACCCGTCTTCCTGAAAATGCCCCAGTTGGTGTATAAGATCAATTGAGACTTTCTGGACTTGGATTTCCAAGCTCTGTATGAGACAGCTCCAATTAAAGACCACACATTTATTCTTCATTCTTTTCCTGACAGATGCTTTTGTGTGATAGGGTCAACCAGCCTGGCACAATATATAGCAAGGGGGGCCCAACCATTGGACCAGTAGCCCGCGGACTGGTCCCAAGTCGATCGCAAAAGATGTAGAGGGCAATGGGGGGAAAAAAACAAAAAAAGACGTGTGTCTGCGTTTGTGTAATTAATGTGAAATATTTTTGTGTACGTGTACACTGCACCCTAAGCATCCTATCAGTTTCACTGTCAAAAAATATTTTAAAAAGTAAAATAAAAATAAATAAAATTAAGTAAAATTAAATACAATTAAATGTAATTACATTATTAAATTACATTAAAAAGCAGGTCACCTTTAACCGACGGTGGCGCGTGACCTGCTTCACCGTAAGTTGTTTGCGGTCATTTCAAGTGCCTCTGATGAACACCAAACACATTGTTGATGTTTGTTGAGTTAGGTCATGTTCATATTTTTACTTCTATAAATTGAGTTTCATTGAAATGAAAAATCTTGGTCTCATTTTTTGTATCACACAAGCCTGGCATTTAAAAAAAAAAAAAGGGGGTGTTGATTTTTCATATCCACTGTGGTTACCATATTCAAATACTGGTATGTTAAGAGTCCAACATTGTGTGAACTAGAAGAGAAATAAACTAGTCAAAATGTCACACTGCCCCTATTTTAATAATCCTAATTTAATAAAATATTATAATTATTATTTAATAATATTAAATAATTTTATTTAATAATATTAAATAATATAGTAATAATTTAATAACAAAAATAAAACGTTACTTTTTCTGTTGGCTACTTTCACGAGGCACGGTGTTGATTTATTGACACTTGATTTCAACCTCGTATCGCTGCAACAACGACGCAACGTGCTCTGAATTCTATCAGAATCTATTTCGATGCTGTCACACTTGGTCAGGTTTTATTTTGTCCGTGCGAAATAAAGGATTTTTTCATCTGAATGATGAAATGAGATTATTTTACCCCCATCTTGTGTAACCCTTGGAGAAAATTACCTGAATCCCATCGTGGAGATTGTGTCTGTTTTTATCTGTTGGTCTTGGCGACGGCCCGCTGCGCTGGGGGTAAACAACATTCCCGTTCATTTCAGCCTTGGAGAGGAGAGCATAAACCATTAGCCCGCAGAAGCAAGCCGGCTCCTCCACTGTCGGTTGGAGAGAAAAGAGAAAAGGCGAGCAAAGTCGGTGGCTTGCTGGTTTATTGGCTCGGTGGCCGGCTGCAACGCTCTAGTGCATGCAAAACAGCAGGCACACAAAAGCCTTGGTGGGCCACACAGTAAGAAACTAAACAAAAGGCAGCGTGTTACTGTTTAAAAAGGCGACATTTGATTTTTCCCCGTCTAAAATGTTCTCGCGCTGACAGTAACAGCTGACTGAGGCTAATCTGTGTGAGGTAATGAGGCGTGTGTGATGCATCTGAGCGCCATAAATCACTCAAGACTCAAGTGCAGTGTTAAAAAGTGGACATCCTTGACTGCCAGACGGCATGACGCAGCCAGGACGATTTGTTTCTTATTTGACAATGACCACATACAAAAGGTTTACAACTATTTTTATCACGGACCGTTGGGCTGTTCATCGATTCGACCGAAACCACGCTCTTTTAAAATAAAAATGTTTACTGAACACGTCTGCTAATGGAAAGGAGGAAGCGTTTCCTCGTGAAAAGGCGAAAGTCAAATGGTGCATATCACAATGGTTTGGAGAACCAAAATGTTGGAGAAACCAAATGATCACTGAGAATCTTTGCCCGCGAAAAACATGAAAAAACATACATGGAAAAATGTTAACATTCAGGAGCTGTCCGCACTTCGGACATCCATTAGGGGATATTTTTTTAATGACGGACATACAGTCAAACCTCGGTTTTCGTCCATAATCCGTTCCAGAAGGCTGTCGAAAACCGAAATGGTTGAAAACCGAAAACCACGCTCTTTTTAAAATAAAAATGTTTACTGAATCGTCTGCTCACAATGGAAAGCAACACGAGGAAGCGTCACTTCCTCGTCTACCCGAGGAAGCGTCACTTCCTCGTGTAAGGAAGGCGAGCGGAGTCAAATGGTGCATTCAAGTGCGCTCAGTTTTTTTGAGAACCGAAATTTGTTCGTCATCCGAGGCATAAAGAACTCGAAATCTTTTGGTCAACTTTTATACGGGGAAAAAAAAAATGTGAACCGATCTCACAAAGGCCATTTTGGCTCAAATCCAGATCGGCTCACCTGCTGGTAGCCAACGACAATGCCGTCGTCGATCGCTACTATTGACACGGCAAACCAGCAAAATCGCTGTGTACGGTAGGATTGATAAAGCATGATGTGCGCATGCGCGGTAAGCCGTTGTCAGGTTTTTTTTTGCTTGGTATGGGGAATCGTAAGCATTTATAAGGTAAGCTATTCGCAAAGGTTGACAGGTATGTTGTAGAAGCAAAGACGAATGTGAAAAGTTTTCATTTAGGATTTTTAAAAATTTTTTAATTCAATGATTGTTTATGATTCTGCCCATTAATGGTTGAAAATGGTGGTTACTAATGTTATTTCTCTTTGTTCTTGCAGCATCAAGAGGTGAAACTGTGCTTCGTGTGCAGCGGTTTCAACTGTTGCAGAGATGTGAGCACCGGGGAGCAGACACACAAACACTTCACAATAACATCCATACTTGGCTGGCAGCAAAGATGTGTTTTCCTCCTCACAGAGACTCAAGTTTCTGAACAGCATCCAAACTCTCAGGACTTTGTAGCTAATACTTTGTAGCATCTGCGTGATGCTACAAAGGCCAAAGTGTGGGCGCTTACACTGATTAGCATGAAGAGTGCCAGAGCATTCTGGCACCAAACTCGACTGTTTGTAATTAGAGGATTGCGTCTCAGAGTGAGGACTGGGCACTCTTTGCTGAGCTGGAAAGAGCATTGAATCTTTAGAAAGCTGCCAAAGTCCCGGACAACGTTTGGTGTTTCTACAACAAGATGGAAGTCGCTCAGACTGTTTTTTTTTGCCAACTGGGGGAGTTACACAATCGCATAGTGCTTACTTCACATTTGACCGTAAAGTTTTACGCTCAGTGTGGTGGATCTGCATCACATTGAAGTTGAACTTCTTGAAAAAAAAAAAAAATGGAAGTACTGTATTGGCCCAAATATAAGATGGTGTTTTTTGCATTGAAATCAGACTGAAAAAGTGGGGGTTGTCTTATATTCGGGGTCTAGACATTATATCCATTCACGACGCTAGATGGCGCCAGATATCAATGAAGCGAATGCTGAACTTGACTCCCCAGGCCAAAGTGAACCTCTGTCACGACGAATAAAAATAAAAATAGAGGTAGCACGAAGGAGAAAAATAAAAAATAGCAGTAAGAAAGATAAAAGAAAATAATAGAAGAGATAACAGAAAATGGAGAAACGTAGTGACAATCTGGAGAAAAGTGGGTCAAAGATCGGCCAGGTTAACCGGCAGCTGAGCAGAAGTTATGATGTCATTTACATTTCAAAAATCAGAAGCCATTCATTTACAAATGTGATTGCACTTTAGTTTCTATATTTAAATGTTCAGATATTAAGATTTGAATGAGGCAAAATAACATGCTTTTTTTCTCAAATACATTGTTCTAATCATTTGTTTCCGATGTACTGTAAGGTGTTCAAAAAGTCTTTTTTCAAACGAGGCTTGAAAAAGAGGGGGTCGTCTTATAATCAGGGCCGTCTTGTCACCTAAGATCATTTGCAGATGATTTGTCATGGTCATGTTGGCGTGGTGGACTTTGGAGGACCCAAGCGTGCGAGGAAACATAAAGACAGGACCGAGTAGCAGGAACAATGTCAAATTCTTTGAGAAAAAGTGAAGTTGAAGTTATTTAGTGTGTTTCTCACACCCCTAAAAAAAGGTCCGTCACAGGTAAAAAAAAAAGTGAAATTTTCTGATATTTCCCAGGTGCCCTTTTGCCGACTAAACACCGCAATCCCGATGACAGATAAATGGTTTTGATCTTAAAGCAACGCTAGGCTCGCAGGCCAAAACTGCAAAAGGCAGCATAGCTGAGGGGGAGGGGGGGGGGCCCAAAGTCACTCATACAAGCAAAGTACTGCTTAGCTTTTTCTGCTGACCACCAAAAAATTGGATTTTAATAAGGTCGGGAATCGAGAGCCACGTTCCGTTCAGCAACACTTTGAGCTCCAAGTCCTGTGTCTACGCTGCTGGAAACAACGCTGCAAGAGGCGCTCATGCAAGGGAGGGTGAAATGGTTCATTTAATCAAGAAAGATGGCACCGATGCTGAAAACCTGTGTCAGATTCACTTCTTACGAGCAAAAAAACGTGCTCCGCTCCCCAATCATTAAAGATGGAATTAAGAACGACTGGGTGATTTTGTTGCCCCGGTGAGTTATTTACGCTTCCTTTTCGGTACTTCCTGCATGGCATGAGCCAAGGAAGAACTGGTCCGGAATGATTTGCAGCTCCACAAACCACTTTTGTTCACACACAGCAGACACGATTTGATAGTGAACACCGAGTCTAAATCTTAATTGAGTAACTCGAGCATATGATAGATTTAAGTACAGTCAAACCTCGGTTTTCGTCCATAATCCGTTCGAGAAGGCTGTTCGAAAACCGAAATTGTTCGAAAACCGAAACCACGCTCTTTTTAAAATAAAAATGTTTACTGAACACGTCTGCTCACAATGGAAAGCAACACGAGGAAGCGTCACTTCCTCGTGTAAGGAAGGTGAGAGGAGTCAAATGGTGCATTCAAGTGCGCTCAGTTTGTTCGAGAACCGAAATTTGTTCGTCATCCGAGGCATAAAAATCTGGTCGAAAACCGAACCGAGACGTTTGAAAACCGAGGTTTGATTGTACAATATATCGAAAAGTGTGCATTTTATACTAGTAGACAAAGTCATGTTACCCTTCCATTAAAAAAATAAAAAAACTATCATCACTCAAAGGCATTTGGAGTGTAAAATGTTGCCCAGCGTCAGAAAACTCGGTCTTGGATGCATCTCGCGTGGCTCTCAACAAGAATCTCCAAGAACATTGGACAATTCTGAAACGCTCCCCGATGAAACCTGATCTAAATCCTCTTGAACATCTGTGGAAGGAGCTCTTGAATCCAGACACAGCTGGAGCAGTTTGTTCATCGCGGGTGAGCCAAAATCTTTAAGATGCACAAAGTCTCATCGCGGCTTCTGGAAATAATTTGATTGCAGGGACTGCCTCAAAAGATAAGATGAGCCTCCCATTAATTTTGGCCCAGTTTTCATTTGTTAATTGTTCCGTTTTCATTTGTGATTACTTTTTCGAATTATTCCCGTGACGAAAAGCCTTTTGGAAAAACCAAACGAAATGACAATTTTGCACACATGGGAAGATGCGGATCTAAATTTGTATTCTGCAGCCTTGGCTCTCTGCTTGACAGGCAACAGCTGTTATTGGCAGGAATAGTGCGGTATTTACTGACATTTGTAACATCGTTACTTCCAGTGACATAAGTGTGAAAAAGCTCAGACACCACTGAGGCAAAAGCAGAACGCTTCGAAATTGCAGAATGTTGGTCTAAGAATAAATCCCTGTGCGATGAATTCGATATCAAGAGAAAATGACCGTAAGGCAGCGCATGAATGTTAGCCCACGACGCTTTGGAATCAAGATGATTTTAACTCAATATGAACTAAATAGAGCATAAATGCTGAGTACTGGGTGAGAGAATTTTCATTTTTTTCATTTTTCGGCAACATGACATAGTGTCCAGGTTACAATACTGTACAATTGAATTATCATTATTATTATTTTTATCTAAAAAAATCGAAACGTTTATTGACAAATAACTATGATAGTTTTGAGACATACTGTAAAATAGAGGTGCCAAACTCATTTTTGTCACATTGTAGTTACAGTTTCCCTTGGAGGGCTGCTACGAATTTTGGGAAACCAGATACAGTCAAACTTCGGTTTTAGTCCATAATCCGTTCCAGAAGGCTGTTTGAAAACCGAAATGGTGCGAAAACCGAAACTGCACTCTTTTAAAATACATAATGTTTATTGAACACGTCTGCTCACAATGGAAAGCAACACGAGGAAGCGTCACTACCTTGTGTGAGGAAGGGGAGAGGAGTCAAATGGTGCATTCAAGTGCGCCTAGTTTGTTTGAGAACCGAAATTTGTTCGTCATCCGAGGCATAAAAGACTCCAAATTTTTGGTTGAAAACCGAATTGGTCGAGAACCGAGACATTCGAAAACCGAGGTTTGACTGTAAATGTTTAATCCTCCTCCACATATTACACACACAGCGCACAACAAATTGATGAATAACTAGTTTTAAAATCAGAAGTTAAGAATAATGACTGTTATTGTGGATTACATATGACAATTTGACATTTTGGTTCAGACTTTAGCAAGCATCATGGAAGTTGCCATGTTATTGGCTTTCGCGGGCCACATAAAATGATGTGGAGGGCCAGATCTGCCCCCCGGGCCTTAACTTTGACACCTGTGCTGTAAAATAATAACTTTAATAGTCAATATGAGGTTGGACACATTGTGACTCACGCCTTTTTCGCAGTTTCTCTGACTTTGCCTCATCGTCCTCACTCTGCTTTGCTGCAGCGTCTTTTTCGACTGAAGGTTGTGGTGCTTTTTCAGAGAGAAGAAAAAATACAGTTTTGGGTGATTGTTGGGATATCTCTTTTTAAATATTTACAGTCAAACCTTGGTTTTCGAACATCTCGGTTCTCGACCAATTTGGTTTTCGACCAAAAATTTCGAATTTTTTATGCCTCGGATGACAGACAAATTTCGGTTCTCAAACAAACTGAGCGCACTTGAATGCACCATTTGACTCCTCCCGCCTTCCTTACACCAGGAAGTGACGCTTCCTCGGGTAGACAAGGAAGTGACGCTTCCTCGTGTTGCTTTCCATTGTGAGCAGACGTGTTCAGTAAACATTTTTATTTTAAAAAGAGCGCGGTTTCAGTTTTCGAACAATTTCGGTTTTCGAACAGCCTTCTGGAACGGATTATGGACGAAAACCGAGTTTTGACTGTATTTATATATTTATTTTTTTATTCTCATTCAAAGTTTGTTTCATCTGCAATTCACCAACGGCACTGGCAAAGAATGGGAATCAGGAGCGCCGGGATAAGCATTTTAAGATGGCACATGTACGTACGGTAGTTTCTACACTTTACACACTGCAAAAGTGCATCCCATGCCTCCTCCTCAGGTCTTTCCCAAGCTAGGCAGTTATTTCTTTTTCACAAACTCATATCTCATGTGAGGGGCCGTTATGGCTGTTGCTCATCATGGCACGTGTGTGTGCATGCGTGACCATAAGCAACTAGTTCAAGCTCACTGTTACTATAGATCTGAAAGATATAATAAGGCAGTGTCATTGGAGCATGAATTTGCTGCTCATGGAGAGAGCTGCCAGATGAAAAAAATGACAATGAATTCTGAAAACAAATGTATTCCAATTTTCTTTGCTCTCTCTCTCTCTCTCACACAGACACACACACACACACACACGCACACACACACACCGATGCCCCTTACCGTACTCTAGCCCCTCCCTTTCCACCCCCTGCCGCCCTGTCTTGAAAACTGTTGTGTTGCCACTGTGTACTGTGAAGGAGCTCAAACTGGCGGCTGTAGAAGCAATGAAATGGAATAATTTAATCGCATTAGGAGAAAAACATTCTCTTTTCATTTGTAAATTCCTGAGGCATGCTTTTTTTTTTTTTTTTTTTTTCCCCAAACCACCTTTACACCGACATTTCTCTGTCCTTACACCAACACAGCTGCTGGGATCAGGGAACATCCACAAAAACTTCGATCATAACACACACACACACACACACACACACACACACACACACACACACACACACAATCTTTTGAACTTGACGAATTGCAGAGCAGAGGAAACTACCAGTCACAAAAACAATGACTACGTTTCCATGCAGTCAATATTTGGAATAAGGTAAAAAAAATTCTGATTGATGAAACATTTGAGTTACCCGTTGACAACGACTTGAGCGGACAGAGTTACTCCGGCATTTGAATAAGACGATTTTAAACGGAGACGCGCGGAAGTCGTGACACAAATAGACATCAATACTGCTTGTTACTTTCTCCCGTGAATAAAACGCCTCACATTCACGTCACTCACCATAAGGTACAAAGCAGTCCGTTCCCTCCTTGTTCCAAAAGTTTGCTACGCGTGGCTGCGTATGAGTTCCGCCATGGCTGTTTTGTTTACCTCCGCTAGTGTATGAACAGCAAGTCCCGCGCCAGATGCCTGGACTAACACATATTTACGTGTGTGTCTATCCACAAACGGTGTCATTTTCACCGTGTAAAATGCATAAAACGGTTGAATGCATCTTGCCGGGCCAAGAGCTCAGCACCCCTAAATCCCAGATTTGCCTCCGATTCAAGCCAAACTAAAAGTCCTTTATACGGATCCGCATAAAAATTGAGTGGCTTCTTCCTTCCGCACTTGGAGGATGCTCTTGGGTTAGGGTTGACAATGAGCAGTTACGAATTTTTTGGTAAACTTAAAAGGACGGCCATACTGTTTTGTGGGTTAATTAACTCTTTCATTCCACAAGACGTAATTGTACGTCTTTTTAAAATTAGGCCCCGTCTACCAAGGACGAACTTGTACGTCTAAGTCTTTTTTTTTGCGTCATAGAGAGGAGGAAGGTCTGATGCAATCTGTGAATGAGAATATGCCGTTTGCATTGTAAATCGTGTAAAAAAGCGACCAGTAGGTGGCAGTGGTCCCTCACGTGCTTGAAATGCATGCTTTTACAAAAAAAGCTCTTTTTGTCCGTTTTTTGCCCAGGAATCGCCATTTTCATGAAATGTAGCCATTTTGTAATGCCGATTGCTGAAGAATGGAAAAAAAAATATATATACAGTATATATTTTTTAACTTTATTTTGGTAGGCTCCATGTTTATATCGCAAATATTCTGTGGGCCTTGCAAGATCAGTCAAAAAACAGTAAAATACTGGGATTGATGGGGCTGCTCCTGAGAAAATGGCTGGGATTGAATGAGTTAACATCGAGTGGTACTTTGAGATACAAGTTGCATTTGTTCCGGGACCATACTCTTATCACAAATCATCTTTTGCCATTGAAATGAATGGACATGTAATGAATCCATTCCAGCCCCCCGTATCCCCACCAAAAAAACACCATCAAAATTAGTTTTGCTTTGTTTTTTCCAGAATAAAAATATGGTGCTAGCAGTGTGGTACGTTTTAAATACAATCAGTAATAACATTTCATCTCCTCATAACCTGCAAACGGAAATTGTGAGTACAAAATATGACCGTCTCAAATGTGGGATAATTAACATCGAATGGTATCGGTACTTGCCCTTCCTTTTTCTTCTTCTATTTGCCTATTGGCAGTTGGCAAACCATCCCTTCATAGTGCACTACCGCCAACAATTGGTCGTGTCTTCCATGGTAGCCAGATGTCAATCCTGTTGCCGCCATCTCGATGTGGAGCCCTGAAGTGCACACGTACATTAATTTTTTTGGCTTGTATCTCAAGACAAAAAAAAAAAAGGCCAATTAATGGCTTGTAGCTCAAACCTCAGAAGTCAAGACAGAATTGTGTTCTGTTCAAATGAAATTAATTTACAGATTTTCCAAATTCGCTTCGAGGATTATGATAAAAGGTTGCTCACGCAAACAGATGCACACACCCTTAGTCCTTTTTTTTTTTTTTTTTTGCTTCTGAAGAGTTGCCTTGCGGTTCTACGTTGTGTCCACTATTTCCACTTCTATTGAAATCCACTGAGCCCCCAATTTTACACCCGCACAGCTCCCATGGGGACAGGCCACCTTTGGCGCCCTGAGGATTATTGGACCAGCTCAAATCCTTTTTCAGAGCTTTTGCCCCTGTGCTCGGCTATAAAGTAGTCCCCACTACACATGTACAAAAGAGACAATCACAATACACAGTTTTTATCTTTTTTTCATTCATGTCAAATCAGCGAATCAAGTGCACGGCACACTGAAAAAGATCATCAGATGCACCAGTTTTTTTTTTTTTTTCACTACTCTTTAGTACCCGATTTGAAGACTAAATTTCCAGCTAATCAATGTGACATTATTTGTTTCTCCTTCCAACTTGCGAACAGACTTTAGGTCCCTATAATTCTGCAACAACACCACATGGACAGCAAAGACAAGCAAGCCATGCCTCTGGGCTGCCTTGGCAAGCGGCGCATTCCAGTTGGATACTGTCACACTCGCAGAGGACAAAAGAGGTGCTTTCACACAGCAAATCTTTTAGCTCAGTGCCGCAGCATCAGCCAAACTGTAAAACCGCTTACTTGAAGCCTTGTCGCTGCATGTTCCTTTTTGCTCTCTCTGCCGTAAAGAGAGCACACTTATGCAGACTGATCATCGGTGAAATTGTTCGTGCACTCTCCATAAATAGCGTTCCCTCGGTTATTGCGTATTCACTCTCTCCCGGATTTTTCATTTGTGACCGTGACTTACCGTATTTTCTGCACTACAAGGCGCTTGGGAGCATAAGGCGCACCTTCAATCAATGGCCTGGTTTTAAATAGTTTTCATATATAGGGCGCACAATATTCCTTTTAAGTCGCATCGAATAGAAGCTACAATAGTGGCTGCGGTTGCATGATACATCCACTAGATGGAGCTACGCTTAAGGGAATACAATACAATACAGCTTTATTTATATAGTGCTTTAACAACCGCTGCAGGTGTAACAAAGCACTTTACAGAACATTTAAAATACTACATCCAAGAAATCAGACAATTGATCCGTATATAAGGCGCGTCGGATTATAAATTGCGGCTTTTGAGAAAGTTGAAAGCTTTTAGGTGCGCCTTATACTGCGGAAAATATGGTAAGCTCAAACAGTTTTAAATCACTATTTTGGGGTTTTCCTACTACTTTTCTTACTTTAAGTCAGACCGGTCAAGAAATATAAAATTTTTTGAGGGGGAAATTTGCACAGAGCATAATCGATTAACAATTTGTGAATGCAGCCAGCGGCTCGGTATTTATTCTTCATTTCGTATTTTAAATGTTACATTTATTAAGTGGAACAAGTGTTTCAAAGGGTGGGAACTGCAGAGGGAGCGGGATTCATAATGACTGAATACAGACATAAATCTTCCCTAAAAAAAAAAAAATTACAATGAAATTTTTTTTTTTTATTTATTTGTTTGAAGTCAGATTCTACTTCGCGGAGATTCACCTGTTGCAGGGGGTCTTGGAACGCATCACCTGAGAAAAGTGAGGGAACACTGTATACCAGGGGTGCCCATCACAATTGACCGGTAGCCTGCGGACTGGTCCCAAGTCGAATGCAAGGGGTGTCGGGGGAAATGGGGGAGGGGGGAGAAAAAAAGATTTGTACAGACAAACCTCTGTTTTCGAACGTCTCGGTTCTCGTCCAATTTGGTTTTCGACCAAAAATGTTGCGGTTTTTTTTATGCCTCGGATGACGAACAAATTTCGGTTCTCGAACAAACTGAGCGCACTTGAATGCACCATTTGACTCCTCTCGCCTTCCTTACACGAGGAAGTGATGCTTCCTCGTGTTGCTTTCCATTGCGAACAGACGTGTTCAGAAAACATTTTTATTTTAAAAAGAGCGTGGTTTCGGTTTTCGGACAATTTTGGTTTTCAAACAGCCTTCTGGAACGGATTATGGACGAAAACCGAGGTCTGACTGTATTTCTGTGTCCGTGTTATTAATATGATATATTTTTTGTGTTAGTGCACACTTCACTCTAAGCATCCTTTCAGTCTCATTTTTTTTTAAATCCTTTTGGGTAAAAGTAAGATAAAAAAGCAGTTCACGTGATGGTTCAAGCCAATTATTTAAGCTACAAACAAAAAAGAAAATACATTAATGCAGTATAGTCTACTGCATTGGAGGTGACCCCCAACGCAACTATCCATATACACGTAGCGTATAAGAAAGAACGTTGTAGCAGGCTGGGCAACACATAGAAGCCCGCGGAAACGTATTTTTCCGATGTAAAGACTATTAGCATGCTGCACATGCTTTTATCTTGAAGGTCTTGTGGTGCTGTGGTGCACTTTGCAGCATGAGGGAATAAAGAAAGAGGCTGAGCCATGACATCTCAAAGTTTGTCAGACTGATAAGAATCATCAGTAGTCGACGCGCACAAGGAAAATGGAGATGTTTTCATCCAAGTTCCTGGAGTTTGACTTAAGATTTAAAGGAGCTGCAGTGCAAACAGTGGTAATATACTGTACCGTATTGGGAAAACGAATGGCAAGCGCATCAGATAATGCAGTGACAGGCGGGAAGGATATTGGATGAAAAAAAATGTAGGTTGGAAATATGGTACATGGGGGACACATGAAATGAGGCACAAACAATGGAAGAGATGGTGAATTTGAGCTCAAGACAGATGAGAGGTGAGAGGTTAAGAATGCAGCAGATGGGGAAAATGAGGGCATAACAACTGTCGCGAAGCTAATCGTTGTATTCGTAATTGACAAAGAGCTGTTTACAGTCCACTTTTATGGCACAATATTAAAAAAAAAAAAAAAAGATCCTCTTCAATATTTAAAGGTCTTTGTGCAACGACAAGAACGTCTGATTTGGAACAACAGCCGATATAAGAAGATGACCATTGGTGGAAAGTATCTAAATACTTTTTTTTGTTTGTTATGCATTTTTCACTTCATGTATTTTTCATGTCCTCTGCGATGTATTTATGACTTTCACCTTTTATGCCCTGCATTTGAAAACAGATATGGAACATTGAATTTCTGGGCTCTTATTAAGCAGAAAAAGAAACATGTACAGTCGTGACATGGGGGAACAACAACAAGGGTGCATTAACAGATTTGGAGAAACAATACATTCACCATCCATTCATTCATTCATCTTCCAAACCGCTTTATCCTCACTAGGGTCGCGGTGGGTGCTGGAGCCTACCCCAGCTGTCTTCGGGCAGTAGGCGGAAGACACCCTGAATCGGTTGCCAGCCAATCACAGGGCACACAGAGACGAACAACCATCCACGCCCACACTCACACCTAGGGACAATTTAGAATGTTCAATCAGCCTGCCATGCATGTTTTTGGAGAGTGGGAGGAAACCGGAGTACCCGGAGAAAACCCACGCAGCCCCGGGGAGAACATGCAAACTCCACACAGGGAGGCCGGTGCTGGAATTGAACCTCTGCACTGTGAAGTCGACGTGCTAACCACTGGACTACCGGGCCGCCCTTCGCCATCCATATCTTGATTTATTTATTCATTCATTCAAAACATTGAGTCCAAGAACATGCCTGCCCTTTCTGGCATTCAAAAATACTTCATCTTATCTGACAAAACAAAAATTAGATTGTTATTCAATTGCTATTGATCCCCTCTGACCCGCCGCTTAGTTCTTGGTACCTCTAATAATGTCTGGTCCGCAGACCTGAGGCAAGTCTATAGGAGCGGAGGAGCTCAGTAAGGTGAGGTGAAGTGTGGCCATTTAAAGATTTGAAAACAAGAGGATCTTCAAAAGAACTCTAAAATATATAGTGAGCCAGAGAAGAGATGCCAGAGCAGGAGTGACGTGCTCCCTCTTAAGAGTACCAGTCAAGAGGCGAGCAGCAGCATTTTGGACCACTTAATGGAGGATTGGCTGACTCCAAAGTATATTTATAGTGCATTACAGTAATCCAGCCGGGATGTGATGAAGGCATGAATTACTGTTTCAAAGTACTCATGAGAAAGGAGAGGTTTTACTTTTTTTTTTGTGCCAAGTAATCAAAGGAGACATTTTGTGTTTCCTACTAACGTACATTTCAGTACAGAAGCATACTGCTGCCACATCAGAAAAAAACAATTTCCATAAATTTCACATATTGACATGATAAATTTCACATTTTAACATTACAATTTATCACGTTATAACTTGAAATTTACCATGCTGGAACAAGAATTATATTATTATATTATGAACTTTTTTTTTTTTTTTGCGGTGGTGTGGAAACAATACGCTTCCATATGTCAGAGACTTAAGCACAGAAGTTGAATCATTACCTGAGTGTAACCAGCGAAAATACAGTCAAACCTCAGTTTTCGAACGTCTTGGTTCTCGACCAATTCGGTTTTCGACCAAAGATTTTGAGTTCTTTATGCCTCGGATGACGAACAAATTTCGCGAACAAATGCGGCGCACTTGAATGCACCATTGGACTCCTCCCGCCTTCCTTACACGAAGAAGTGACGCTTCCTCGTGTTGCTTTCCATTGTGAGCAGACATGTTCAGTCAACATTTTTATATTTTCAAAAGAGCGTGGTTTCGGTTTTCGAACATCCTTCTGGAACGGCTTATGGACGAAAACCGGGGTTTGACTGTATGACCAAGAACGTTAAGTGTGAGGGGGTGACGGTGTGGACTTCAGAGGGGTTCCACCTAGAATGGAGTCCAGAATATTTATGAATTTGTGCACTGGGATAATGAAAGATCCTTCCCCAAATTCCGATGTGAAGATATAAACTGTCCTAAACCGAGTTCAGTGAAAAATAAGACGGCAGACAGTGAGAGAGAGGAAATAGAACAAGAGTGGAAGTTAAGAGGAAGTGAGTATCTGCAGGTGGAGAGGAAGCCAGGTGAGATAATCCAACATGTCAAGTGTTTGTTTGGACAAGGGTAGCAGCAGTGGAGCAGAGGATTATGGGATTACAGCCGGTGTCGATGGTCATGTGAACCAGTGCGGTCATTGCTAAACTCGTTCGGCATCTCGCAGGAAGGAAGCTTATCCTGGCACCGTCATGCATTCCTACCCACACATCTTTCCGTGTACTTGATCACTCCTCCGGTAAAGTTCTCCAGCTTCATTATTTCTTTATTTTGTCAATCTTCCTCTCACTTGGCTATTCCTGACTCTTCGACCCCCTGCCTTCTCTCTTTCCGGGTGTTAGGCTGCTTCCGCTGTGTTTTTTTTTTTTCCATGTCTTCACTAATCCATCAGAGTACTTGGATTTTTCGAAAGAGGAAAATGTTTGAAATTCAGGTGAAGACACCCTGAAACCATGTCCAGACTGTGAGGAGAACCCAACCTTGGCTTTGGTGAGTTTTTGCAAACTCTTGACGTTAAATATGACCCACCAAAAGATTTGGTGGGTCATTTTTAAGGTTACACTCTGCTTGCAAATGTAGCTGATTAGGTACAAAATGGTCATATTTTGGCCATACAAGGTGAGAATTTACGACATCCAAGGCTGTACAATTTGTTTGAGTACAATATGATTGCAAAGTCGCAGAATGAAGACACGCAAGGTGGCAAGCATCAAGGATTAATTACAGATGTGTGTTTCTTGATTAAAAACTGCAAAAAGAAAGCTAGCAGTTATGCATAGCGCCACCCAAGATGGCAACATATATGAAACCTTAATGTGAAACAAATTCAATATTTAGCTATCGTCGCTAGCATGCACTGTTTCCACCAATGCGATGGTCTAGTCCAGGGGTCGGGAACCTTTTTGACTAAGAGAGCCATAAAAGCAAAATATCCAAAATATTATCCAATAAAAATTGCTCCTGGAGCCAAATGCAGCCCTGAACACGACATGAGCAGTGAAAAATCGATGGATGGATTAAACAAGCGAGAATATTTTGTTGTATCCGCGAGCCAGAAGCATTCATCAAAAGAGCCACATCTGGCTCGCGAGCCATAGGTTTCCGACCCCTGGTCTAGTCTATTGGTTTTTGTGTTCGGTTTATTGACGTGCATGATGAAAAATAATTTATTGCAAATTCCTTGGTGGAACCTCAAGTTGTTGCTCAGGGGAGATCGGCATTCCCCTCACCCCAGTTTGAGAACGTCACTTTATCATGCTTTGATAACAGTTAGCCACTGGTGGTGTGACATCCTTTGCCTGTGTGTTCAATTTGCACTCAGTGGCGGTGTGAATGGGGGTGTGAAAGGTTACCTGTCTCTATACTGTACGTGCCCTCGGTCTAACGGATGTCCAGACCAGTGTGTATCCTGCCTTTGATCCAATGTCGGCTGCGATGCGCTCCACCTATCAGTGGCCCTGATTGGGATGAATGGTATAGAAAATGGATGGATGAAGCTGCCTGCTTGGCTCGTGGGCTTTACAAGAATGGTTTAATGAACCTTACATGTTACATTCTACCATAAATCAAAGTATGGTAGACATCAGATTTTATTAATTTTTTTTAAAGAACCTTTTGTTAGTCCACTTCCATTAATTTAAATGCAAGGCTTACATTGACGTGACATTCAGGTGGGTGAGTCAGTAAATTTTGCCAGTCATCATCATCAGTCCATCTTAATTGAAGCTAACAAAATCTGCCATTACTCGTCATAATTATTTTAACTGCGCTTCCATCTTTGTTAATTTAGAGTTCATCGCTGCTATTTGTGTCTGATCGAACCGAATAATGTTTTAAGATTCCAAAATGCAGGCTCAGACAAAGTGCCATTTCAAAAATATTTATGAAATAAAATCACACAAAGTATAAACTGAAATTGCTGGTCATAAGGTGCCAGGAAAGACAATGCATGAAACCAAAACTGCTTGTAAAGGCAAAGTTCAACACCAAGAATACTCATAGGAATCCCCAAAAGTCCAATCACACGAAAACAAAGAGCAATAACAAAAATACTCACAAGCAAGGATAGATGAACAAAACGAGAGCGACTATGAATAGTATCGAGCGGTCTAGAAAAATCACACCTGAAGCACAACGGCAAGCAAGCAAGGTCAATAATCCAACGAGGCGTAGCAGAAATGAGAGTCCTTCAATACAAGGCTAGGCTTGATGAGTAAACGCAGCACAGGTGCACCTGCAGGAGGGAAACGCCCTCCACTCCAGCTGGACCTGAAACGACCTAAAAAACGAGTTCTGAGGTTGTTGGGTTTGAATCTGAGCCCTGGCTTTTATTTATGTACTTAGATTTAATCTGGTTTACTCCAACATTCCATAAACATGCATGTAATATTGGTTGAAGTGGCTGTTGGTTGAAGTGGTTGCTTGTCTATCCCGAGGGTTGGCAACAGGCGGCCCCAGAGCTGCATGTGGCTCTTTAGCGACATCTAGTGGCTCCCTGGAGCTTTATAAAATGATTTTGATAGTAGGCTAATATAGCTCAAATAGATATAGATACATGTTGCAGCTCCGAAAAAGGAGAGCTGTGGTGTTGTTTTTTTTAAAAACGTACACTTTATTTATGCTTTTAACAGTCTGGACAAACACAGACACGTCTGCGTCCGACTCCATGCCTTCTCTCTTCTTGTTCGACTCGAGAGGCGTTCAAAGACAGCCTCAGAAAAACGGAAATTAATGATCACTTCACTGACACTAAGAAAAGCGAAAATAATGCACCAAAACAAAAAATCAAGCAAGGAAATTACAAAATAAATTCTATGGGAGCGTTTGTGAACACACAACAAAGGAATGAATAACAAACAATTCTGAGACAGTCCAGTCTCCTACATACATACAGCATGTGTGTTTCCTTCATTCTAAGTTTTATAGAAGGCTTTTATTTTTTGGCGGCTCCAGACATATTTGTTTTTTGTCTTTTTTTTGTCCTATATGGCTCTTTAGACATTTTGGGTTGCCGACCGCTGGTCTATCCTGTATGTGTCTTGTGATTGCCTGGCGACCAGTCCATGGTGTAGCCTCGCTCTCACCTGACATCAGATGGAATAGGATTGAGCTCACCTGCGATGCTAATGACAATAAGGCAGATAGAAAATGGATGGATGGACTTTACAAGTAGCTAAATAGGGCCATAAAAGACACCGCTGGTGTCTCACTCCTGCATGTGCACTTTTTAGGCAATTAGATAGGTAACATAATGATTGCACTGCTCCCACATCTTGATTGGATCATACTGTGTATATCCATGAGGCAGTGCCACTGACAATGTGACCTAACCACATGAAATGTGTTTTCAAATTTCTCAATCCCAAAAAAAAAACAAACAACCCCAGCTAACTTGGTGCTATTCTGGTCTGCAGTTGCCAATATGTAGATGTGTGTTTTCAAGTTCAGCAGGAGAGGTGGGCTAAGGATGAGCAACAGCCCAGACAGACTTGTAAACACAGACCAGCAGCTTTGTCTCAACAGATTAAGCAGTCATCATCACACTGGCCTTTCACCTCTGACATTTGAGTGAGGGACTGGACAGACTCTGTAAAACAGCAGCTTATGAAGACTTAAACCGATGGCTAAAAATCACTTGAAAACAAGTTTTCTTTTATAAAATGAATGTTTTTAAAAGCGTAATTTCTGACATAATGCATAGTAAATGTATAGTCTGGAGGTCTCCCCTGTCTGGCACATATGACTAAGGATTAAAAAAGCTTTACTTAGCATATACTACGCATTCCACGCCCTTTTAACCCTCTTAGCATTTGCAAGGATGTGATCTGGGAGATTATTGAACTGTTCTGTTGGTCACTGTGGTTAGCATGACCAAGTACAGTAAATACACTTTAAATCAGGGAAGGGCAACTAAAATGCTGGGGAGGGGTGGCAATTTGTCATCAGTGCTACTGGGGGCGGATCCATATAGGACCAGGCACTTCCTAACCAGATGTATGACAAAAATGCTATTCTCAATATGGACAAAACACGTCTGTCTACATGTGCAAAGTGCATGCTGCTTATGTGTTGCATTTTTTATCATACATTTCTCAAAATATGTATAAAAGAGAACTAGCTCAGGGTGTACTCGGTCTACTGTCCGAAGACAGCTGAAAACTGAGATCGGCTCCAGCACGCCTGCGACCCTCGTGAGGATAAGCAGTTTGGATATTGGGTGGCTGGACATTCCACAACAAGCAACAAAATAACCACACAATGATTTTTTTTTACCCGAGTGCAAAGGCTCTCTTGCATAAAAATTCCTATTCCCTCACAGCACAACTGCTGAATAGCAAAGTGCAAGAGCTCATTCTGTGCATTTTCCACAAGAATGAAGTCACTCAAAATGTGAATATTATTCAGGTACTATGCTGGTCCTGTATGTCATTCCAAATCTGCCAAAAAATTATTAGGCTTACTCATGCTGTAGCATAAGGAAGTATACAATTAAGCCAGGTGTAGCATCTAGTGGTGAATGGTGATATTACAACTTAAAACTATAGAATTGAATGCCACCGAAGAGAGAAACCCCGCAACACAAAAAACATATATTTGTAAACCCAAACATGTCTACAAAAAACACTGATGAACCTCCTATATGTGTTTTGGGGTGGGGGTGGGGGTGGGGCATCCTCCCCCCCCCCCTTCCCAAAAAGAAAGAAGAAATGTATTGAACAAATACTGAAAAATATTGGAAAAAATGGGACAGAGCTGCAGGTAATCTGGGGTCAACTGTAGGAGAGTAAACATTTATAGTTTAATCAAGGGTGGAAGCCTGCAGGTTTTAAATCAAGTCAAGTTGCTTAGTGTTTGATTTACAGAGTGCGGGATCATTTTCTAATTGGCAATCACAAAGCGCATACACCATAGACAAGCATTCTCACTCACATTCATATGTATTCATTTACAGTCTTAAAGGAACTTTACGTGCGTGATTTTTGAATGTGGGTGGAAGCTACAGTACCCTCAGAAAAGCCACACAAGCATAGGAGAGAACATCCAAATTTCACACAGGAAGGACGAAGCCCCGTAATTAAGAAGTTACAACAGAAGAAAGCAGATTGTGGAAGCTTTCCAGCAGAAAAAGTACTGGAGGCTTACGCGTACTTTAATGGCGGTGATTTATCAGAGTTTCTGTGGCTTGGTGTCAGAGGAGAGATGAACTGAAACTCACAATCGAGCTCAAATATTGTATCTTGTCTCGGATTGCTCTGCACTGCTCCCACTCATGTTTTTTTATTTACATTGCTTTCATCAAACCTCTCAGGCCTGAATAAAAGATGCTTTTTTTTAAAACTGATGTGTTCAGTCAGTTTCATTGCCCCCGAACGCATTTGCAAGTAAAACTTGTCAGAGTAAATAGAAAAAAGGCAGTTGCACCCCCCCCCCCCCCCCCCCCACACACACACACACACACAGTTATGTGATATGAGTTATCTTGCAGCAGA
Organism: Hippocampus abdominalis; assembly: GCA_018466805.1. NCBI lineage: Eukaryota > Metazoa > Chordata > Actinopteri > Syngnathiformes > Syngnathidae > Hippocampus > Hippocampus abdominalis. Next base: position 28,393,693 of record CM031694.1, on the reverse strand, counting down.
GTTTAAAGGTGAATTGCTGCTGTCTGCGGCGGGCAATATTCCACAACAAAATAGTTTTGATCTGAAAAGAATTAGAGTTTGCATGCGCTTTGATTGGCTAGCGAGCAGTTTCCACCTCTCACCCATAGAATATTTTGTCTTCGGGCAGGAGGCAGGGGGACACCTTGAACCGGTTGCCAGCCAGAGACGAACAACCATCTGCGCTCACACTCACACCTCAGGACAATTTATAATGTTCAATCATCCCGCCTTGCATGTTTTTTTGGAATGCGGGAGGAAATCGGAGTACCCAGAGAAAAGCCACGTAGGGGGGGGGGGGGGGGCATGCAACCACTCGACCACCGGGCCCCCATGTATAAATAAATAAATTGAGAGAAAGAGACTATCTTGGCTGACTTTAGAAAATTAGAAAATAATGTTTCTCATTTTGGTTTGACTGTTAAATCATAAAAAAAGGATATTAATCTGATGGTAAGGAATAGAGAACAAGAAAACAAATACTGTACATCCAATAAAATTTGAAATACAACCTACCTCTTTGGCATCAATAAATCAGATGTCGTCAGACCCAGTTCTTAAACCGAGCTCCTGAAACAGCAAGATGAAAGTACTTCATGTTCATCCACAGTAGACCGCCAAGAAAGCCCAAAAAAACCCTCAATTCCAAATCATGCAGGTGGATGAGAAGCAAACCCCATTATTGGCAAAAAGCAGGTCGTGTGTCCAAAGTCATTTCGGCAGGTGTGATTTTAAGGGATAATGTCACGAGCGTAATGGATTTCACTGGGGCAAATCATCTGCTAATAATCCGCACCTTACAACCAATCAGAGTTCATCCAAAAGTAACAAAGTTCTGCTTAGTCTTTTCTAACACCTGATGTAACAGACTGCATGTGACACACCAAACCACGACATTATCAGTATTCCTTCATGGATTACCACTGACTTTTGGGCAAAAGTTTGGCGCTAAATTGTTATATTACCAATGCGAAAAACACCATATAAACTACACCGTTGAGTTTACAAGGCCAAACTTTTAACAAGAGTGAACGAAAAAATGTGAGGGCGGGCATCTACTTTGTATTTGTTAGCGGACTACAACGTGTTGGAAAGTGGATGGTTTCTGCCATTCTTATGAAAATTGAAAAGATGCTTCAAGGGCAGGGCAATATGGGCTCAAAAGTCAAATTCACCCAAATTTTCACCAAAATACAATTTTTCATTTTTCAGTTTCAATGTTGACAAATGTCCCTTTTGTCAAAATATAAAAAGCATTCTTTCATAAATGAACATTTTTAAAAGTTCAACAATTTAACATAATAAGACGGACCGGCAAACGTCACATCTCGGGCGGTGCGCACGTCTGTTAAAGCGCTAAAGTGCTAAATTGCCGTGCAGTTCATTTTGCACATTGGGGAAGGAGTATACGTAAATTGGTCAATTTCATCTTAAGGTATGACACATGCGGAAATTTCCGAAGCAGTACCTCCCAGATACACCCACATCATTTAATTATTAAAAATCTCATTCACTCCCAAAGACGTTTTTAAACGTCTTTTCAGACTTGGTCCAGAATTGGCTGGTACTGAATGAGTTTTAGTCAATCAGCACTACTTTTTTTCATCCTATTTTTTATCAAATAAAGCGTACGGTAATGGGGCTTTAGTGGTGATTAAAGTCTCGAATGTGTCAAAGATTAACAACAAAATGGATACGATGATATTGAAATATTTTTAACTCTTATATGCACAAATAGTTATAACCTGTAACCAACGGGTGTCAAACTCAAGGCCCGGGGGCCAGATCTGGCCCGCCACATCATTTTCTGTGGCCCGCGTAAGCAAATTAAAGGTGTCAACTTCCATGATGCTTGCTTAAATCCCTTGCAAAATTTCAAATTCTTATTTGTAATACATAAGAGTGATACTGTAAGCATTTTTTTGTTACCAAAACCCTCATTACAGTAAAGTGAGTTTGACACCCCTGTTACGGTCTAACCTGATAAACTGTCCATTGTAGTAACTACTGTCCCTGAAAGGGTTAAAACCAGTTCTTTTAAAATCTGTGCCATTCCAAAATAAAATCTTTCATGGATTCTGTAATGTCCACATTTCAATGAGAAGAAAATATCTCATAGCATGAAATGCTTCCATTTTTGCCAGTCATCCGTGTTTTTAAAAAAAATCATTTTTGGGGTAGGACTAGATAAGTTTTTTACTTCTTCCTACTCCTTTGAACATAATAATTGTGTTGTATGATGACGGATTTCTCTTTCCTTTTACAATTTTACTTACCTTACTTTCTGTCAATTTATTACTGTACTGTGTATGTTTTTATGTTCAATAAACAAACAAACAAACAAACATTTAACTTGGCATTTAAAGCGTTAAACTCCTGAATATTTTATCCCTTTGGTCAGGGCTGAAGTTAATTAATGGATTCAAGAGGAAGAAATAAAAATGCAAGTTGATTTTCTAGCAGTTTGTTTGTGCGTGTACATTTCTGCCATTAAAGTGTCGAAAGGAAAATAAATTTGAGGTCACGAGGGTTGACTCGCCTCAAGACCTTGACCATAACTTATTTTAAAAACACTGCTTTTCAGAAACATGGTTGGCTGCTGGAGCCTGAAGGAGTGAGACGCTGACAGCGAGCAGCTCCAATGGCATGGAACAACCCGCCAATCAATCGAAAGCCAAAATGGCCGCCATTTCAACACAGGACTATGCTACCAGTCGTTTCTTGCTCTTCAGCTGGCCTACGAGGACGGACGACAGTTCCACGGACCTTCCTTGTCTTACTGCTTGCTGGCCTCAGTACGGCTGCTCCGCCACAACAAGCGCGCCCGCCTCTCCTGTCCGGACAGCCTTTTATCATTTTTTGGGGGATCCCAGATTCCTCCTGCACCACGAGGCCAGATCCCGGTTCTTTTGGGATGGAACGTGAGGGCCGTGTGGCGGTCTTTTACGAGGACACGCTGGGAAGCTACCCGTATTTTATCGACAAAGACACGAGGGTTAATGGGGGTCTACCGCAGCACACGCGACTGGACAGCCATCTTCAGAAAACTCAGATGGACTTAGATGCAGCTTTGCCTACGCCCAGGTACCTCGGCCTGGGGGTGCTGCACTGGGCTGAGTGGCTACCGCAGTGGTTGAGGAATCGAGAGAAGAAGGCCGTGTATCAAGAAGCATCGAGGAACTTGCTGAAGACTTTCTTCCCTAACTGGACACCGGAGAGGTGGAGAAGTGGTCAAGGGTAAGAAGGGAGAAAGTGTGGCAATGAGAGGAGTGAATATGGTAAAAGTCGAGCTTTAATTTGTAAGTTGAGGGGTACGTTGTTTTTAGTGGATAGCTCTACTTTACGAATGCCAAAAGGAGAGATGGAATCCTTCAATGCAGTTTATTAAAAGGGGAAAAAAACATCTGCACCTCCGAACGGATGAACGAGAACACACCCCCTTTCAGTCACGAAAACACTTCCTGCTTCTCTTTAGCCAATCAGACGCAAGCAACATAAGAATGTTTCAACAATTATTAAACAGAATATAATTTAAGTAACTAGAACATAAAAGAATATAATGCTCAAATATGAAATGAAAATAATTAATAATTTAACATAAGCTTACAATAGTTTAGGAATTTTTATTATTCATTTTGAGTTTTGTTTTTGAATTGGCTTCGTTTCAATCACTTTTCAGAGTGGGTTTGTTAGTTTGAATTGGTTTCAGTTATTGGGGAAATGTTTCGTTTTAGTTGAATTTTTTTTGGTTTTAGGATTAGTTTGCTTTTTTTTTTTTTCTAACATTTTGTGTGTATGTATTGTTCAAAGTTGGATGTTCTCCGCTTTACCGCGGTTCCAGCCAGACGTCTGTGAAAAGTGAACTCGATCACACAAGCTGGGTTAATGAAACTGGGTTAAATGAGCTAGCTTGAATGCGCTAGCCGCTTAGGTTGTCTTAGCAATTAGCATTGCTTTTCCATCTTTCCTCCTCATCTCTTCGTGAGAACGATACTTGTCAGAACAGAAATGTAGCTTATTCGCCACAACAGAGGTGATGATTAGCGACTTCGTTGTGACTCTGCAACGTGTTCAGGTGCGGCAGTGCAATCGAAGCTCGTTGCTACTTGTAGCTAGCTGGTGCGACGTCAACACTGAGCTAATTGAGGCCTCGTCCTCCGTCTGGCACATTGTTGTTCCAATATAACGCTTGCATGTCCAGCCCAGTAATAATCTTTTGGGACTGTCTCGCGGTTGACTCTCAGTTTTCCAATTCCAAATGTTTTGAAATGCAAATTTTGTCTCTCGAGCTGCGATGCAAAACTGCTTATTTTGAGCTTTGTCTAAGTCATATAATATCGAATCTATTAATGAATTCAACATTGTTTTTATTAGTATTGCAAATATGCAGTTATTCTTGCCGGGTGACACAATAAAAGATTTGGTGCAAGGCAAAATTTTGACGCGAGTGGTGGTTCGGCACACAGATCAATTGAGGACATTTAGCTTGTATCCAAATGTCTGATCTTTAGGGACTCTGTCTCACTGCAAGGGCGGAAACTAAAACACTTAAATGCATCAAAAAACAAACAATACTGTACCATCGTTTTTCCAGCAGGGTTATTCAGATGAAACATAAAAGAGGCTGAGTGAAAGATTGTTGTGGACCTCCCTCTGAGTCGAGATGCAACTCTGATGGACCATCGCACAAAAAGAAACATGGACTGCTGTCAGACAAGTCATTATTTCTGGCCTCCTTGGGAACAATATGTTCCGTTCCAGTGTGCTCGAGGCAAGGAAAAAAAAAAAAAAAAGAGAATAATTTCAACATAACGCGTTTTTTTCCCCATTTCAGTTGGAGAGACATTACGTTAACGAAAACATACGATGCAACAATTGAACAAACCGATTACTGTAATATATGCGATGAGCATTTTGGGATTCTATGTTTCGGGGCTTTTAATAATGCATCCTCAGAGGTGCATTGTGTTTTATTGTTCTTGTTCCTGATTGTAAAGTGTCCTTGGGTGTCTTGAAAGGCGCTTATAAATAAAATGTATTATTATTATTATTTTTATCCATTTTTTTTGTAAGTGTAGAGCGCGCTGGATGATGGCTCAAATGTGCTTTCTAAACCTCCGCTAAAAATCGAATCAAGACTTTTTTTTTTTACTGTCAAATATGACACAGAAATACAACTCGTCTCCTGCTGACATTACAGAACATTTCTGACATATGAAACTGCCAATAGCAATTGTGGATTAAAAAGAAAAAAGAAAAAGCAAAGCTGACTTATTTCCATGCCGTTGTGCCAGGTGGACTTTGAGGCAGCAGCCCAGTCCGTCATGATGGAAACCCTGAGGGAGATAAGACGGCTGCGACCCAAAGCGTTATGGGGCGTCTCCCCCTACCCGAGCTGCTACAACGGCGATTCTGCGCTAACCGCGTTAGCAAATTACAGCGGCCAATGCCCCCCTGCCGAAAAGGCACTCAACGATGAGCTTCTGTGGCTGTGGAAACGATGCTCCGCCCTATACCCTCTTCTCACCCTTGAGAAGCTACAGGTGGGTGAAGGGTCCAAAGTGTTGTTTGGGGCCATGATCTGTTTTGATTTCCCTTCTTGGATGCTTACACTTTGACACAGATAGTGTTGATATTCACCACACAGGCAAGTAGGTGTGTCAACCTTGTATTCATTACGGGGGCCACATCATGGTTGCTCTCAGGGGTGGTGACGCTGAAAGTGTGAGGCAGTGACACTCTCTCTTCTTGTGTGTGACACTTTTTTGGGGGGAGTTTGTACTGTTATCGCTACGTGTTAGATACTCCGGGTATGTTAACGCAGGTCAGCAGCAAGCGAAACTCAATTTATTCATGAGCCAGGAAACTGAGCATCTTGCTCCTTTATTACGGTCTTCTTAACGGCGTACAGTGAACAACTGTGACATCAGCTCAATGAAATGTAGAGTGAAACTGAAATGAACAGATTTAAAACATGCATTAACATCTTGTACATAAATACAACACAAATTGTCTGGTGTTAAACAAAAGACATAAATGCAGCTCAAAGAGTGACAAACAACGATAAACAATGCGTTTTCGCGATTCTTTCGCATGCTAATTAGCTCGCTAGCGCCGACATAGCATCGTCGTTACATCGTTAGCAGTACTCTGAGCTAGCAAGTTTCAACGACAAGAACTGAGGGAAAACGATCTCCGAAACAGATTTTTAAATAATTCTAAACACACGCATACTTACAGCCATTGCTTTCGAAGGTGAAACGAAAGGAATATATCTCAGGAGGACTAGTTGCAACGACCACCGTCGGGCTTTCTGTAATGACTAGTCTGGTGAAACACGGCGTCTGCTACCCACAATGCACCGCGATAACTAAATGAATATTGTAAACACAATTACTATTAATGAAATGGCCCGAGACTTTTACTGTGGGCAGAACAGAGTTGCTCCAGAGTTGCACCGGTTTTTAAAAAAAAGCGCCATGAAGAAAAAAGAAACACACAAGTCGCCCAAGAGTGTAGGTCGCATTTTGGGGGGAATATTTTATTTTTACAAAAATGGAGACCAAGAACAGAAGAGCCTCAAACGTGTGTTGCCTTTGTAGCCATTGCATCATGGGTGCCTTCAGAAATGCGATACGTCACTCTGGCTATTCCTGAACCCATAGCATTCTTCAAATGTGCCTTTCAGTTATTCGGAATGCCCCAAGTGCTGGTGCATTACTCCTCACCTGATGTTGTGTTTTGGGGTTTTCCGCTGGGTCTGCATGTAAAAATATATCCATCTGCCCGCTTTTCGCACAGGGCGGAACATCCGGCGGGAAGCTTTATTTGTCCAGTCAAATCCAGGAGGCGCTGCGGGTTTCCTCTTTGGCCGGAGTGTCGTTCGACCTTCCCGTGTTTCCACTGGTCAACAGTGTGTACGCCTTGACCAACACTTTCCTTTCTCAGGTGGGAGATACGTGTGATTTGGATGAAAGCTAAGGTGAAGTGCTTAAATGTTTCCATTTTCGGTTAAAAAAACACTTATTGGGGCAGGGATGCATTGTGCCTGGTCAGTGGAAAAAAATTATAAAATGCCCTGAAACCCCCCCAAAATGTTTAGCATTGCCAAGAGATGTCACAAGATGGCACCAAAGCATTACTGGTACTTTTCTACGAGCCACTGCTTTGGCCCATATGAAAGAAGCTCCTCCCCTCACTTCAACATATATAGTCCCTTGTTAACAAAATACCACACGATGGCACCAAAGCACTTCTTTTGGATTAGACAAGGCTTTGCAGCCACCTTGTGGCATCTTGGCGCATTTCAGAAAGACCACAAAAAGTCTCAACTTGTGGCTCGGCAATGCAAGATGACAAACACGTTCAGTGTCTTCCGCAACTTGCTGTCCTCTTCCAGGCAGACCTGGTCAGCAGCATTGGTGAGAGCGCTGCCATGGGAACAGCCGGGGTGGTCATCTGGCAGAGAAGTGAGACCAGGACAGAGGTAAGGCAAATGCCAGGATGACATTTTGAAGAAGCGCAAACATGCGTTCGAGGAGCATGTAACCAATTTATGATTTTTGACGGGTGGCAAATTTATGTTTTGACTGCAGCTACTTTGTCTATTGTCCACATCATCTTGCAGTCATCATTGTCTGTTTCTGAATGAAAATGAACATATCGGCAATAAAATAATACAAAATGAAATCAAGTGCGCTTAAACATCACTTCCAATGTGTTGGTTTTTTTTGTCCGTCCATATGCAGAGAGAATGTCAGGACCTGGGAGAGTTTGTCCGCAAGGTCTTGGGACCTTACTCCATGAATGTAACCACGGCAACCGGGCTCTGCTCAGCCTCCCTCTGCGAGGGAAAAGGCAGATGTGTCCGTCAGAATCCAGACAGCTCCGCCTACCTCCACCTTCCGCCACCCGCCGACGTGATGGAGAAGGTGACAGAAACGGTGATTGATGATTGTTATTGGTTGCGTGTATTGCGCATATTAAGCATTTCATGTATAACGATGGTGATGTCCTTTTCGATGCCTCATTCCAGTGGAAGCCATGAATGAAAATGGACAAATCTGTTTAAAATGCGCAACATCAAACAAAGGGTAAATCCAAACCATCCGAGCTGATTTTGTATCAGACTGCATGACTTGATATAGTGCGCCGCTGTGTATTTTTTTTTCTACAGCTATTTAATGAAAATAACGTCCTACTCACATAGTTGGAGCACTTACGATGGTGAAAAATGCCTTCTACTTGTTTTAACAGTTTGAAGAAACGCAAGCAACATCGCCAAGAAATAAACGGGAAGCTCGTTTCCGGACGATTTGTCAATTTCAAATACATTTGAAGTAAAAAAAAACAAGTTTGCGGTGTAGCGCGGCGCACAAGCGAGTGGCATGTCTGCCTCACAGTTTGGGGTTGGAAACACGGCGAGCGTCTTCCTGTGTGGACTTTGCACCTTCTTCCGTGTACGGATATTGCAACACCCTTCCGCATTCCAAAAACATGCATGTTAGGTTTATTTAAGATTCTAATTTGTTGATATATTGTATGAATGTTTGTTTATATGTACACTGCGCTTTGCCAGCAACTGCTAGCCCAAAGTCATTAGAGAGAGTCTCCATACCATGTCAAATATTTTCATTCAATTAAAATGCCCCGAAGTAACAAATACAAGTCCCGCCACTAACTATTTTGTCCCGGCAGGCAGACGCAGCCAAAGCCACAGACAAGCCCGATCCAGACGCTAAGGCAGCTGAACCGGACCCAGCTGAGATGTGGAAGAAAGACTTCCAATGTCAGTGGTACAAGACTTCAGATCGGGACATCTCAGATCAGCAGTCCCCCAAAGACGGAATCTCTGTGGATGGGACGCTTGAGCAAATTTCCGGAGAGCTAGCAGGGACTTCCGCGACCTTGACAACAGATTCCATAACAAAGGGTGCCTCGACGACGGAGCCGAGTGGAAGCACGTCGGCCCCGCTGGCTTCGCACCGTTGCACCGTTTTGTTGTTGCTGGTGACTGCGCGTCTGTGTGTGAACTGACACAACCTTCAGTTACAGGACCAAACTGAAGTGCCTTTTAGCAAGACTGCGGACATATCACGCACGTTTGCGTACAACTTTCTCAGGATGTGCCAATGCGCAGTGGTACTGTAACACCTGTGTCACTTTTTCCATTTTACTGGTGGAAAAGGTGGTTGATGAGCGATCCCTAAAAAAAAGTCGTCATACCACTGCCAACGAAACAGATTCCAAATCCAAGCAACCACTTTTATTGCTGCAACACACCTGCTTGAAATAATCAGGGGTGTTATCAGGCTTCTGCAGAGCTTGCTGATGAGCTGATCATTTGATTCGGGTGTGTTGCAGCAGGGAGAGATGGAAAACATGCAGTGGCCCTCGAGGACCGAAGTTTGCGACCCTTGCTCTTTATAAATAAAACTGTATTGTATTGTATGGTATTCCTTTTGGCTTTGCTCCATCTAGTGGATGCATAGAGCAACTGCAGCCAGTATTGTAGCTTCTATCCTATGTGCCTTATAATGCAGTGCGCCCTATATATGAAAAAAGTTTTAAAATAGGCCATTCATTGAAGGTAAGCCTTATAATCCGAAGCGCCTTATAGTGCAGAAAATACAGTACATTTTTTTCTGGAGCCAAATATCGCTAGGCTCAAATTGACTCCAAGAGAGTAAAATGTGTGAGTATTATTGGAGGATAATCAGAGGGTTTAAAAAAAAACCCAGCTCTATCAATTCAAACATTCAACTTTCTTTTTCTGCACTTCCTCATTAATATCCCGCAAAAATATACAAATACTACTGCACGACACTCTTGGTGCCCCCGAGTGAATTTATTGAATGAAATATGACATGACAGTAGATGATGCCCCATGACAGAAGTAGGCGAACGAGCAACCGATTGGAAACAGCAGCCATTCCCTTTTTTTTCTCTCTTCGGTTTTATTAGCAGCTCAGTCCAAAAAGCTCATTTTGTTATCAATGAATCCCCAAGTGGATCTATTTGTTTGAGTGGTTAATATGGTCGACACTACAGTGATTTCATATCGTAGTCAATTCTTAAGATGACTGAACATCATAGAAATGTCCGTCATGGACACTTGTTATGGCATTGAACTCCAAATCTGGAGCTGCGACATTGACCTTGGCTGACAAAATATGAACAAGAACTGTCCATGCAGGCACCTGTGATATGAACGTTAGTAATTAAAAAAAAAATCTGACATAGGGGGCAGTGAAACATCAATCACTAGCTTTAATTTGTCCTTTAGGTAGCAATCAAGAAACATGGTGAACGCTTCAAAACGGCGCTTTGGCATCTCAGTAGTCCCAAGGAAAGTTACTGTACTTACAAAGTTTGCAATGTAACCAAATAAATAAAAATAAATACAAGCAGCTCTCCGTCATGCTCACCTTCCCCCGCTTGGCCTGCAGTGAAGGATGTGTGTGCCTTTATTGCATTTTATTAAAAATAGCGCCCAGCCCACCTCCAAAAAAGATAAAAATAAAAATCACTGTCCTTGGAGCAAAAGAGAGAAACATCGCCCCCATGTGGGAAGGAGAGGTTAGTGCAACCTGAACAAAGATTCCCGGACGGATACGTTTGCTCCTCAAAGTGGAGCTCAACACACTCGCGTCTTCAACGGTCTCGCAACGGAGCGATTGAACGAGTAAAATACACAAACAAGATTATCGTTCCGTAACGAGCAAGGGCCAAATCATCCAGCATGCCTGGTACTGCAGAAAGATGAGCCCGGTTGCAAGGAGTGCAGAAAGGTGGGATTACTTGCAGAGGACCTCCTAGGGGTGTGCTTGGTGTCGGGAGTCTTTGCGAAGCGTAAACGTTTGCCGGAGCTACTTGCAGATGGCCTCCAGCGCGTCCAGAGTTCGCTTGATGTCTCGGATCTGCGCCGCCAGGATGTTGATGGGCTGCATGGAGCGGTCCAACTCCTCGCAACGCGCCATCAGCGTGTACATGCCCTGCGAGGGGGACAGGAAGCAAGAGTTTGTCAAACGCAATTACGTGCTGCGTGTTAGCGTGTCTGCTTTTTCTTCTATGGAATGAAAAGAGTTGAACAAATAAATCACAATTAGAGCCTCTGCAAAGCTATCTGTGTAGCTCTCATAACTCAGCACACTTGAGTTCAGAATTGAGAAAACAAATGCAAATACAGAGCTGAAATTGCAAATAGTTAAGATAAAAAAAAAAAAATGAATAGGTTTGACCTTGTCAGCACATCGTCCTGACTGAAGTAACTGATTGATTTCCTGGTTTTGGGTTGCTTACCGCATCGCTGTTGGCTTGACATACAGTGAAACTCTACAATAAAACCTACATGGGCGAAAATACCCCCTAGTGTGAAAAAATCTTCATGCATTAACACCATTCCCACTTTCCTGCCCCCCATACAACGAAAAAAAAACCCTGTTGCGTTATATGAAATCTTTCGCTCTGCTCTTGCCTCGCGACGAGATTCACTACAACGATGTCTAATCCAACAGCGACCTCTACTGCTTTGTTTGGAAACGGCAACAGCAACCACCACACTGGTTTACACATGCGCAGTAGTCCAGGAAGTATTTGTTATTGCTAGTTTCAGACGCAGCAAGAACGTTGCATTGCTAAAATGGCTACAAAACGGACCTTTGGATGTCAAGCAGCTAAGACAAGAAGAACTCTGACGCTGGAAGACAGGGTAAAAGTGATCAAAATGAAAGACGGAGGAAGCAAAATAAAAGACATTATCCAATAAATTGATGCAAGTGAAAGTGAATGCTGATCGTAGATTTCCCCATTTCTTTCTACACTGACTATATGAAGTGTCAAATAAGTGTATGCTCATACTGATGCACTATTGGAGTAAAAATAAAGAGTACACTTACGTTTGTGTGTGCATATACACATACGTTTGTGTGTGCGTGTGTGTTACGTCTGAGATCAAATTTGCTACAGTGAAAAACCCCCTGTTGTGAAAAATGTCTTGCTGCAAACATGATTTCATTGTAGAGGAGTTTCACTGTACTCTTTTATTCCTCTGTAAACATTATTTATTGCTAATTTGCTGTTTGCTCTCCACTAAAACACAGTTCCGGTCTACTCGACAGCCAAGTAATTTCTATTTGTGTTTGGCGACGCAATACTAGCCTCGCATTGGCATCTTCTGTTCAGTTTTTTGAAAACTGCACCATTAGCTGAAAAAATATTTCTGAAGTTTGTCAGGCCTGATTTGTGTGTGCCATGTTGCATGCTTAGGCTACTCTACTCATCTGCCTTTCGTGATAACAATGCTTATTAGAAATGTAGCGTGTCAGTCGTGTCAGAATTGTGGCTGATCACCTTAATACTCATGTCCACAGATTCTCCCAGGCTGTCCACTGAGTCTCTGTATGTCTGAATGTAGCCCACGCTCAAAGCCGTCATCTAGTCAGAGGTGCAGAGAGAGGAGGATCATTCAACGCAACCGATTGAAGGACTCGTTCACTTCGCCACGAACGGTCAAGCCCTCACATTCTGGATGGTTCCGTTGAGGCTGCGCATCATCGTCTCCACACTCTGCGCCACTTCCTGAGTGTGCCTCTGCAGGTCGACAAGGACGGTCGGATCGATGGGCGGGATATCTGCCGGTCGTCGAGACAACCCTCGGCTACGGTAGATGGGCCCCGAACAATCCGCTGCCAAGAATTTCACATGCAAGACATTAGAAGGCGAAAACATGAGGACGGAATTGTGATTGTTTTGGTTTACGCTTTTCATGTCAGATGACGACCGGAGAAAGCATCCCCCCCCCCCCCATGTAAAATCATCGGGTGTGACGCAGGAAAAATTCACTCACACCGGCCCAAAAATTAGAACTCCGACAAATAACGTAAACACCTTTACTCTTCTGTCTAAGCCAGTCACATAAAGTGACAGGCAGAACAATCAAATGCTGTTCCACAAGATGGCAGAAGGAAAGTCTATCCACACATTATTTCTGTATACTTTTTGTAGCATTTTGTCCGTTTGCCCATATGAGTTTAGCTTTAGAGACAATATGTCATGAATTTAAAGAGCAGAGATCATGCCAACCCAACACTGCTATTGCACTGACACTAGTGTAGAGCAACACCAATAGACAACTAGAGAGAGAGAGAGAGAGAGAGAGAGAGAGAGAGAGAGAGAGAGAGAGAGAGAGAGAGAGAGAGAGAGAGAGAGAGAAAACATATTATAGATCACGTTACCTCATTCAATCCCAGCCATTTTCAGTGGAACAACCCCCTCAATCCCAGCGTTTTACTGGATTTTGACTGATCTTGCAAGGCCCACAGAATATGTGGTTCTAATGCTATATAAACATGAAGTTTGGACTCTCTTCTTTCAGCAGAAAAAATAAAATTTGTGTCTATCTTTTTCCATTCTTCAGCAATCGGCATTACAAAATGGTGAAGTTTCATGAAAATGGCGATTCCAGGGCAAAAAAAGGAGAAAAAGAGCTTTTTTTAACATGAGCATTTAGCAGCATGTGGGTTGAGACACTGCCACCTAATGGTCGCTTATCTGGTCGCTCGCTTTACAAGATTACGGTTTACGGTACGGTACTATATTATCTCACAGATGATTACACAGATTGCATCAGACGCCTAACGCCTCCTCCTTCTCTATCACCCAAAAAAAAAGACAGAATACACATCAACAAGTCAAGCCTTGTTTTTGAACGTTGTTCCGTACACACATTCGTTTTCGACCAACTAATGTTTTTTTGATGACGAACAAATCGGCGAACAAACTGAGCGCCACGCACTGAATGCACATTTGCTGATCAGGTACACAGTACTGTACGTCCTTGGTAGGTGGGGCCTAATTTTAAAAAGATGTACAAGTACGTCTTGCGGAATGAAAGAGTTAATGTTGAAAAAAAGTTTTGAAATATATATATATATTTTTTTTTTTAACATCACAAAAACCCGCATGTCACATATCCCCGAGAGACAAATGTCTTTGCCCCACCACTGTCATACTCACAGTCACTGCAGTCCAGACTGGGCTTTGAGCTCATCTTAATCTTCTGTTCCAAGTTCTTGGTGATGAAGTTGGTCAAGTCTCCCTCGTGACTGACAGTGCCCTCCAGCTCAAGGGCCGAGGAGATGGTTGCCCGTCGACCCTCGGTTTGACTCCCTCTGCCTGCCCCCCGGACGCCCGCTCCTACTATGGAGATGAGAGCTCAACACATTGAAAAGTGGAAGCCCTTAAGTGGTTGTTTTAGAAATCCTAGTTGTACCTCCGCACGCTCGGCTGATCTCATCCAGGCTCTTGCTGTCCTGCATCCCTCGGACGTTGCGTACCCACACCTGGGCCATGACGTGAGGGGGGCAAGGTGTGTCATCGGAGGGGAGAAGAGGTGGCGGTGGTGGCGGCGGGGAGGACGACGAGGAGGTGCTGGGGCCAGGTGCTGAGGAGGAGTAGTGACGTAAAGTCTGGAATGTCGGTGCGGGGGGGGGGGTCAAGGAAGGAAGCAGAAAGGAGTTCAATTATCAAGTCAATTACACACACTGACATATAATAAGTGCAGACGACCCCACCTCAACCTCCTTTCTCTCTCGCACAGACTCATTCCGCCACTTCTTGTCATTCTTCTCACCCTCCTCCTCATCTTGTTTCTCTTTCTCCTCCTCTCCACTGTCCATCTCTGCGGTGACAGGATGTCCTCTACAAGACGAATGCTCGGACGGCGCTTTCCCTGACCAGTCCTGCTGCAGAGGCTGCACAGCGCCCAAGCCCGCCGGATCGACTACATAGTCAGTGTGTGTGGTGTATATGTCCTCAGAGGGGGAGAGGTCCATCTCGTGAGATGGGTGTGGGGAAAAATGACCTATTCTGACATCGTCATTGATTTCGGTGTCCAAACAATGGTGATCTTGTACTCTGTGGCTCTCTGTGCGTCTCTGGGAGCCCTCTTCTGACCCCTCCTCGGGGAAGTCCTCTTTGAGTCCCACACAATTGAACGAACCTGCGATATGAGGACTGTTTTCCGAAGAGGGAGGTGTCGCTACTCCGTTTGCCATTTCCGGCACCTCTGTGTCAATCACAGGGGAGCGACTCATCCCTCCACCTGCTGGAGAAGAGACAGCATGTTACTTTTATTTTATTTTTTGAATCAAACCACATGCTTTCATTTCTTAAGTCAATGATTCTCAACTGGTGCAAGACCGACAATGAAATACTAAATAAGCACATTTGTTTGTAAATTGAGACAAGATCGTCATTGTTTCGGCATACGTAGAAGTACATATAGGTTGGGAAAGACTGGACCACGGGGCAATACTTACGTACGATTCAACGTACGTCGCTGCTGTGGGAACGGAACTCGGGTGTAAAGTGAGGACTCCCTGCAGCCAAAATTACAGTTCAATCACAATATATGGTAAATCATATCGAATTTAATTTGACATCAAAACAGTGCAACGTGCTCTCAAAGCAACTAGTCTATCTGGTTACAGCTTTATGACTGTTGTTTCGCGAACTTTATTAGCAGTCCTGTTAGCATCAAATCACATGACATCATATCACATTGTCAGCTGTGGCGCCGTCACTCAGGAAATTTAATTGAAGCACAAACCACCAAACACGAAAATATGACAGCATTGTGAGAGAAGTTGAAATGCTGACATTAAACGGTACAATGAACTGCAACCATTTAGGCGCTTTGATAGCTGCCTGTCAATACAGGCTGTCGCTCAATGCAAAACCATTTAGCATCTTAGCATCAAGTGGCTATCAGTAGCTGCCAAGGCCTCTACAAGAAAACGACGACCACATGCAGATGCGTGAAAACTGTATTCTTTATTATTTTTATTATAACAATTAGAGTTGTCTACATACCAATTTTAATTTGAAGATGTCACAATCACACTGGTAGTTTCTGCAGGCATAAAAACAGATCAAAATCAAAGTCCGTTTGTAAAACCCTTCCCCACCGAGAGCAACGGCTTGGTTTCCGCCTAAGGAAAAAAAACACAATTCTTAGTTCCGCTTTTTATTTTATTTTTCTCCACGATTAAAATGAACATTGGGAATCGCGTGTCTATCACTGCATTTTAAGAAACGTCAAAGTAATATAAATCAACTATTTTGACTTCAATAATGTACAATCATCACACACACGCACACACACGCACACTCGTACACTGACACTCACGTGCACACGCGCTCACGACGTGCCTACTTTCTGTAACAGTAATACTGTATAACCTAAAACGGATCAATTTAATGTTTTGGTTCCTTTTTTGTATGTATTATAACTTTATTATTCATGTATATCAATGACTATTTTATTTAAAATTGATTTATCATAATAGAATAAAATTCATTACTAAAAACATTCTCGTATACAATATGTGTAACTTTATTTTATTTAAAAAACAAAACATTGTAATTCAAATTACTTAATTATAAATGGTTGAAATAAGCAGCTCCGTGAGCAATTTTTTGGCCTTCCTGTGTGGAAGTTGACCTGCTCGCGTGTACTCACCGCTCGAGCTCACAGAATGCGGTATAGAAAATTGATTGATGGATGGATGGAAAAGTAGTTTTGAGATGAGTTCTGAACATTGACCACTGTGTGGCAGTATTAACAAGGTTACCCAATATATTCCGTCTTCTGGTTGGCCTCATACCTTTGTGACAGTCCTTAAACCCTCCTGGATGTATGTGCCTCGAGCAAACTAGGGTCACATGCTCATGGGTCACTGAGGCACTGCATGTTTTGTCATTTTTACAGTATAAAATAACAAATGTAGAGGATATATACAAACATGATGTTGTTTGCCTCTCATGCCAAATGGTTTGCTCATCTGTTTCACACTTGACGGATCCTGAGTGGAACCAACCTAAATTATAGGCGACAGCACTCCTGTGACCCCCATGAGAGCAACCCCCCCCCCCCCCAAAAAAAGACGGATGGATGGATTGTACACACACACTGACACACACATACACACACGGACACAAGAAAGCCACAGCCAAGATTCAAGCTCCAAAGTGGACATGCTAGCCAATAAAACACGGTGCTGCTCAATAAAAAGTCAAGTATCTATGGCGGCACAGTGGTCGACTGGGTAGCATATGTTTGCCTAACAGTGCAGAGGTCCGAGTTGACCCTGTGTGGAGTTTGCATGTTCTCCCCCGTGCCTGCGAAGGTTTTCTCAGAGTACTCCCGTTTCCTCCCACATTCCCCAAACATGTATGGTAGGGGATTGAATGCTCTATATTGTCCCTTGTGAGTGTGGATGGTTGGTTGTCTATATGTGCCCTGCGATTGGATGGTTACCAGTTCAGGGTGTACCCTGCCTGCTGCCCGAAGACACCTGGGATAGGCTCCAGCACCCCTGTGACCCCCGTTAAGGATAAGTAGATCAGATAATGAATGGATGGATAAAACTTGTCAACTTGACATTTAACAGGAGGGTTAAACTTGCACGTGCGCACACACACACACCACACGTCACATTATAAGATATGCGGATTGGAAAGTCAACTGTGCTGAAAGGAAAATAGATGACATAAATTTAAAAAAATCCCCAAATCCCCTCTGTGACCTAATAGGTGAGGCCTTCATCATTTTCATCATCTCCTTGCAATAAGTTACATGTGTTGCGCATAATAAATCACATTGACTTGCCTCTGCACCGTGAGCCCTTTAATGAATCGGCACTTGACATCATTAAAGTGAGTGGATCGCCACCGCGGCTGCTTAGGGGACGGCAAGGACGACAAAAAGGAGAAGGACGTCACCGCATGAAAGCAGCATAGGAAGGAGTGTAATGTAGCCCAGCTGCTCTCTGTTTGTACTGCTGGCTCGTTGTCAATGGGAGAGCAACCACTTGATCCCATTTGCTCCCTTTCCAGTCCTCTGTCAAGCCTCAAAGGCCGTGACAATTAACCAAACACAATGACAACACTCAAATAGGTCCACTCAATCGTTTTTGCAGTTGCCCCCTTTGAAAAAAAACAGAAAACTCACTTTGCGGTTAGTCTGACCAGTCGGCAGCTTTCGGGAAGGCCTCAAAAGTTCTCTGACGTGCCATGCAAGTGGCTGAGATGAGCATGCAGATGCCTTTAAAGTCAGATAATATATGTACTGTCACTTAGGTCCGAAAGTTTTTGGCATACAGCGGTGCTTTGAGATACGAGATTGTTCCGTAAGCCATGATTGTAACTCAAATACTTGTATCTCAACTTTCTCAATTGAAATGAATGGAAATGCCATTAATCCGTTCCAGCCTCCAACCCCCCAATGAACAAAAATATTTGTAATTTTTTTTTTTTAAATAATAAAAAGAACACTAGTCTAAACATGTTATTCTGATTAATATTGTGTTTGTGCAATATGAATTAAGCAGCAAAATCTACCAATTTTAGTCATCTCACAGTCTAAGTGCTCAGGCAACGTCCAATCACAGGTGACCTGTTTTCTGGGTTCGGTCATGTGACGTTTGCAAGTTGAGCCCTTAGGGTTAGCTGAACCCCAACACCCAGCCACTGACAGTCCCAAACAATAAGATAAAAAGTGAGTGGGATGACTCAGTGAACCCTGCCAAACAAACCAACTATGCCAGGGGGTGTCTAAGCTTTTTCGTTTGAGGGCCGCCTCCAGAAAAATGGAATAATTCTTAAACTTTATAAAAGACATGAAAGTCAATCAAGAAAGCAATTATATATTGTTTGTATTGTCAAGTTAATCTTATCAGACAAATACATGTAGTTGGGGATTTTTCCAAGTTTTTGGGGTGGCCAACAGCCTTTTATCATACAGAGTGGATCCAGCTCTGCATTTAACAACAGCTGAATCCCATCTCCACATTTAGAACCAAAAAAAGAACAAACTGTAGTAAAGTGACCATTTGTCAGTTTGTTGATGATCATTAATGTGATGTCTTCATAAATCTGCCATAGAACACAATGTGAGAGAAACCATTTTTGCCTCTAAAATTGAATTATCTTTATTCACGACAGTGTTTTGAAGATAAGTTGTGTTATTCTTTTAATCATGAACAGTTTATGTATATCTTCAAATACAGAGAAAAGCTCTGCATTATATATCCAAATTTATTCGCAGGAATGGCACTTATTTAAATCAAAGCAACAAATACGACAGAACTAGTGTAAATGCTTCATATGCCAGATTAAAGAACGGGGCGGGCTGCGTGTGGCCCACGGGTCATGCTTGCCTGACCCCTGCTATAGAGGTTTTGACGTGCGTCTTCTGTGTTGAAGTGTTTCATCACACTAATCACGTCACATTAATTTTTGACGCTTTCAACATTCACATGTCACCATGCACAAAAGCCATTTTAAAAGAGCCTCAGCACAAATGGTTCTGTTCCCACCCATCCAGTTCAGAAGAGGCACCCTGTGCCTAACAATAGACAACAATAAATAAATCACACATTTGGCTGCGTTTCTTTTTCTAAAGACATTGTTTGGTCTGACTTGGATTTATTTTGTTCAATCTACCTCTCAATGTTCCGTTTTTCAAGTTTTCAAATACAAGACAACACAGGAACATCTTGTTCCAGTTTGCAATACATACGGTCTCGCGCCGTCGTTTACTAAATCAACCAAGAAGTAGCTTGCTAGCTAACATACAAAGAGACAAACGATCAATAACAAATCAGCAAAGTTGTCCACCCCTTAACCGCCAGATACAATGATACGTCCCAATTTGTTTTGTCAGTACAATTTGAGAAGTCGTGATGCACAGGCGAGACATGCTGGGTTGGCCGACACATTTCGTTCATCTATCAGTCCATTTTCTAAGCTGCCTGTCCTCATTAGCATCGTGGATGAGCTGGAACCTATTCCAGTTGACGTTGGACGAGAGGCGGGAAACAGCCTGGACTAATGGCATTTCTTGTATTTCGACCCCGGCTGATTAACTACGACAAATCCCATAGTTACATTTCTTTCGCAGCTAAGCCCGCGGCGTCAATTTGAGTGGAAGTAACCAAATATGGTTCCCACAGACTTCACTTGAGTTTGAAAGCGAGGCAATAAGAATGCATTCAGCTTTGCATGATACATTTTGTTGTTTCAAATGCACAACTCAATCAAGTGGGTTTTTAAACATGGTGTTTATTCATCAACAAATGAATGATGGGAATTTATTGTATTTGCCCGTAGATGCCCGCAGCGGCTCCTCTTGTTTTATGTTGAGAGGGAAGAAATGTCATCTGTGCTGTATGTTACACATACGTACAGCACATTTGACAATAACGTTGTATTCAATATTCAATTCAGATTCAACAAGTAAAAGAAAAGAAAAAGTGTTTCAGCTTTTATATCGTAACACACTTACTTGTGTGTTGAATAAATTTCCAGTTAATTTATGGCTGGAAACAATTTCTAAAAGAGTGAGCACACAGTTTATGAGGGGAATAAATACACAAAGACAAAAAACAAAACAACAACTCGTGAACCAGTATTGTTGGTCTAACACTTTCAAAACTGGGAAAACTGCCATGGCCAATGACGTCATTTTTGTCAAAAACGTTCCATCACAAGACGTGCTTTATTTTACAGAATGTACATTGGATCACCGGCAACTCGTTCCCCACTTTTCCGACACAAAAGATACACACACAAAAAAAAAAACATGCTCGTTCTGTACACAGTCCAAGGACAGTCCGCTTGTGGGTCTTCTTCAAAATCCATCCGTGTTGGTTTGAATTCTGCCCAAAGTCTTTTTATGATACAACTTGATTTAGTGTGCAAGCTAAAACTGAAAAGACACTTGCCAATATGTGATAAATACTCTCATGGATCCCGACGTGGTTAGCAACAAGAATTTACAACCCAGATTGTGTTCACTTGAATTAGTGTAAGAGTAGAGATACAACAGTAAAACCTCCAAAGTACGACAATGCAAAATTTAACTAACCAAGTAAGACTCATTTTTTAGTTCCTTAAGGATTACACAATTGTTTTGCTTTTCCTTTATCATTTTGTGACCACCACAGAAGGGTACCAGTGATGCTAAAAAAACAACCAACAAAACTGTCCCGGTTGCTGAGTTCCCCGTTCACAGCGAACTTGATACTACAGAAGAATGAAATGTACACCAGTGAGTTGCATTATTATCAAGTGACTCGCCTCCGAAGCACATCGAGAAATTTCGCTCTGTACGTACGTCATCTAAATTACTGTTTTGACATTCTCTTCTTATTTTATAGACTTCAAGTTAACATCTCGGTTTTTTTGTTACCAAATCTGTTATTGCGCTTCATTTTTTTAGGAGCTCTAAAGTTAAAACATACCTCAGAGCTGTAGGGGGAGCCCTTGAGCAAGGAAGAGCTTAATTGTTCCTTATTGTGGCTGTCAAACAATCGCTCTCCCGTATACTGTCACTATTTCTTCACTCAACTCAGCTTCTTAGTGCCATTTCCGTTTAATTACAACATCTTAAATGACATGACCCAGATGTGCTTTGACCTTTCGGCATTGCCAACCTTTCTATGTACATTTTATATTTTTTCGATGAATAGTAGCTCCTTTGCAGTCATTGTACTGTAATGTGAAGCTATGTTTTTGAATTGAGTGCACTAAAGTAAAAAAAAAAAAAAAATCACATTTCCGTCAATATTTACCTTCTGGATCTGCAATATATGATGAAAAAAAAATCAGCCAACCACACGCTCGAGTAAAGCTGGAAGAAGCAGCTGGTGCTCACTGTTGAATATTTTAACATAGCATTGTATGCTACATTGCATACACAACTCACAAAAAGTTCGTCATATTCCAAGTTTCAAGAAAAATTTCAGGATGGACCGAAACTACACAATACAACTTTTATATGAATTTAATTTGATCATCTCTGACCTTTTGAAAGCACATGTCCAACTGTTCATTGTCAAACACTTTCTGTACAACTTGCTGTGTTCTCGAACAAGCAAAATTCACAACGGGTGTTTGATTCATGAACAGAGCGAGACATTTTCAAGGTCATCCATTTCAGAGCCTTTCTGTGGCTCCTCTATGTCTCTGTCTGTAGGCACTGCCATCCGTGGATCTGTTTGAAGCCTCGCCATTGATGGCGAGGAACTGTTGGTCGATTGTAACAACTGATCTTGGTCTCATGATGCCAGAAGACAAAGTCAGAACAAGTTCTACGAAATGTTAAAATGCATTTTAGCGTCATCCTGAATTTTCACCTGAAACTTGAACATCCCTATTTTTTGTGTGTGTGCATTTGATCATGCCAAAAACTGTCCATGATAATTGTCTGTGACGTAAACAATCGTGGAAAGTTGCGTGTGTAGCCCTGAACATGCAAAAGCACAAAAACGGATCATCAAGGGGCAAAACTTATTTTACATGTGTAATATGCTTTGTGTACAAGACTCCTCTTCAGTCAAAGTGTACGCAGGTGATCCTTCAGTCTGCTTTGCCACCTAAAATATCCCATCTGATGACTTCTTTAGTTCCAAAAGACTCAGTGTAAATGCTTGTCACTAAAATGTAATAAAAAGACTGCCTTTTTTTTAACATGGCAAGTGCATGCAAATGTCTTTGTCCATGTACAGAGTGACGAGAGAATTCATGATTGACGTGTTAGTCATGTTTCTCAATATCGTTGCCCGCTGAAAAACGTACATGTCAATTTTTGTCTTTTTTTAAAATGTTAACATTAAGGAGCTGTCCGCACTTCGGACATCCCGTTAGGGTTGTTATTATTTTTTTTAATGACAAAAATGGACATACAGTCAAACCTCAGTTTTCGTCCATAATCCGTTCCAGAAGGCTGTTCAAAAACCGAAATTGTTCGAAAACCGAAACCACGCTCTTTTTAAAATAAAAATGTTTACTGAACATAGTCTGCTCACAATGGAAAGCAACACGAGGAAGCGTCACTTCCTCGTGTAAGGAAGGCGAGAGGAGTCAAATGGTGCATTCAAGTGCGCTCAGTTTGTTCGAGAACCGAAATGTGTTCGTCATCCGAGGCATAAAAAACTCAAAATTTTTGGGCGAAAACCGAATTGGTCGAGAACCGAGATGTTCGAAAACCGAGGTTTGACTGTACGTGTTTTTCACAGGACAGCAACGAAATGCTTAGTTTGTTATTATTGTATGAAGTCACTGAAGAACAAAATAAACACATTTGATTTGCAACGCCTACGCTTAAAGAAATGCTTTCAATGTGTGATTTGGGTTCTAAAACAGACATCATTGAAGTATGCAGCGTAATGGGTGTAACTTAACGGTCCACCAAAAATATTTTTTGCTGCGATGAAGAAGTTTCGATGAAACAGGCATAGTGTTGGACACCCAAAAAGCTCAGGACAACCAACTTCTGTTGGGATAAATTAAAACCTTCATCATCAAGATGTTGATGTGAACATTTCAAAGATTTCTTGCTCTTCGGTATGCAACTGTACCCTTACAGTGCATGTTTCGTTTGATTCATGGATCCCTGCCTGTTTCTGGTACCGTATGACATTCCTTGACTTGTTTTATACCTACAATGAAGTGAGTCATGAATTTTTGGCCCACCCTGAACAAGATGTGTGTGTGTGTGTGTGTGTGGACATGCATGCATGTGTGGGCCTTTGCTGTGCGACACATTCAAGCGCTCCTCGGCGCTCTTTGCTGCGGTTTGCTCCTGCTCTTCCGACCCGCTACCCTCCCTCCTCCTCCGCCTTCGCCACCTCCTCCCCCCCTTCCTCCCCCGTGGTTGTGTTTTTCCCCCCTTGCCTTCTCCTTAACAGCCATCACCGCCGCGTCGCTGTGGCGGCGGCGGTTGCGCGGCGGGCGATACCCGAGAGCGCGGCAGTGCTGGCCCAGGTTCCTCGGGTGAACCAGCGTCATGGCGTCGCCGTACCAAGGCTGATGCGAGGAGGCGGACCAGGTCGATATCAGTCGCTCGGCCGAGGGGCTCCAGATCGCCAGGTGGACGGTGACGGCGGTCCAGTGGTAGCCGTGCTCCTCCACTTGGCAATGGTAGACGCCGCTGTGAGACAGCTCGGCCCGACGGATGAGGACGCCGCGCTCGATCACCACCACCTGCTCGCCTGACCTCACCTGCAGCGAACATTTGGTCCGGCGAAGAGTTGGCCAAAATCACATGACACTGGACTGCCAGCATTGTTAGCTAGAAACGAATACGCGGGAGGTAGCTCGACTTTTATGCTAGCAAAACAAAAGCTTAGCTAATATTGTGAAAGTGACAAACAAAAACTATTAAGTTAGCTAACACACACATGCAAAGCTGCACCTCACTAAGTGTGTTTTAGACCAGATGGTGATTTTCTTTTTTGAATAGCAGAAGCAGACGTTTTTTAGGCTTGCACAACATCAGCCACAACTCATTCTTGTAGCCAACAACAAACTATTCTCTTAAATAAGGCCAAATATGGGGAATATTTTGCTTCTCTAAATCTCTTGCTGTCATCATTAGTGCTCCTTGGTTCACATTCCTCCATGCGGATGTTTAAAAAAAAATTTTTTTTTAAGGGTTGTACTAAGCAGAGCCGCTGTTTTACTTTGCAAGATGTTCTATTTGCGGTTTTATGATCATCATCACACTTTTTCCTTCTTACGTGTGTTACCACTTTTGACTCCCAAGTGGTATTTTTCCCTAAAATGCCGTTTGAAGTCTAATCTGGACTGATGTGTTATGATTTTGACTTTCGCGCTATTTTATTTATTTTTTTTAAGTTGAACTGAGCATTTGTACCTGGTTTAGTTCAGGGCTGTTCTCTCCGGCTTGCTTGTACCAAGTGACGGCAGCGTGCCTGGATCGCGGAAGACATTCTAAGTAGGTGCTGTTGCCCTCGGCAACCATCATCAACCTCTGCTCGGCCTCCACCTGCAGCCCGGCTGGCAGAGAGCAAAGAAGAGATGGAAAAATATTCGAGTGAGTCCCCGTGCCAAACATTTGCAAGGAGATCCGGAGCAAAGTGCAGCTTTTGTAATTGCACCAAAATGGTTTCTACGTTGGCCCATGCCTGCCGCCTCCAAGCCATTGTTCGGAATTCTCCCATTTTAGCAGAGGTGGGCATTTACACCTGTCGTCTGTAACTAACAAGCTCCTGTTTTGACAGGTGGATCGACAACTGACGGTAACTTTGAAACTCTGATTTGAAGAAGCGCCAACAGAAGTGATTTTTGGCCATAACGTGGCCCACCATGAACCCGAAAAACAAAGAGCAGTTTGGGGACAAGAAACAAGGAGAGGAGCAGTAATCGTACAATAATTATATTTTTGGTGTAAAATGGTCCAGACTGTTTCTAAATTATGTGATGTTACCCTTGTAAATAGTTTTTTTACTGACGGTCTTAAATTAGCGGCATGCGAAATGGAATTTAGCGATGAAGGAAGCGCGTTAAAAACATTGATGATGAATGAACAGACTGGGCCAGCCAGAAAAAAATGGCAGAGTGAACATGACGGCCTGCTAGGTCTGCCGCTGACGGAAGTTCACTGACGTGCCCACCATTACATTTTATCCATTTTCCGAACCGCTGTTGCTGGATATTGTTATGTGACACACACACAGAGACGAACAACCATGTCCATTAAAATTTTGCCCACGAGCCTTTTTTTTGGAAAATAGAGCATTACCCGGTCCTTGTGTTATTTGTTATGTGACACACTGACATTACCTCCTTGTCTGACACATTGAGTTAATGGATCCTCGTCCTCGCCCAGGTGTCGTGCATTCCGCCTGCAGAAAACAAAATATCACATTCCAGTCTTAACGGGACATTTCTAACAGGATGACAAATCGCTTCTGGAAATGTGCTCACAGCATTGGAGCAGCAAAACGTCTGTCGCGCTACCATGTCCAAAGTGAGTCGTCCACATACGTACTCTTACATGATGGTAGCCTCGAAGTTACCAAATTATTTCAAGGAAATTTGTCCGCCCAACCCCTCCCGCACCCCCGTCTCATTTCCATGTGTTTTTCATGACTGGGGAAATTCTGTAATCAGCTCCCAGACTGTTCATGATGTATGGGAGCCATGTACACCAGGGGTTCCCAAGCAGAGCTCCAGTACATGGTGTGAAAATGTAGAATTTGACAAATGAACAGAAAGTTTCACTTCGCCGGAAATTGCAACTTCCATCCATCATCCATTTTCGACCGCTATCTTGTTCTCTGAGCTGGAATTTGTGCATATGACAGGGTAGGCATTGGGCGAGGTGCCACTCAACCACAGGGAAGATTTCAACAAATAACCACTTAAACTGATACGCACATGGGTATGTGCGAGTCTTCAGTTAACTGAATATACATGTTTTTCGGAACATGCTTGGGCGCAAGCGTGCGAATAACACGCACATTCCAAACGGAAGGGCATGAGTCGAGATTCGAATAGTGAACTTCAACTTCAAAATATTTCCAATTATTTTTTCATGTCATGAAAAACGCAGGGCAGCCCGGTGTCAACCGGTTAGCCGTTAGCGTGTCGGCCTCACAGTGCAGAGGTGCAGGGTTCGATTCTGGCTCCAGCGTTTCTGTGTGAAGTTTGCATGTGCTCTCCGTGCCAGTGTGGGTTTTCTCCGGGTACTCTGCTTTCCTCCCACATTCCCAAAACATGCATGGCAGGCTGGTTGAACACTCTACCTTGTCCCTAGGTGTGAGTGTGAGCGCGGCTGGGTTGTTTGTCTATGTGTGCCCTGCGATTCGCTGGCAACCAGTCCAGGTTGCCCCCCGCCTACTAACCGAGAACAGCTGTGAAAGGCTCCAGCACACCCCGCGGCCGTTGTGAGGATAAGCGGACCAGAAAATGGATGGATGGATGAAAAACGTATCTTAGATATATTTTCTGTCTGTTATTCGGTGGATGAATAATTTATATGATGTAAATATTGGCCTTCTCCACTTTTAAATGAGGCCTTAATTTTATTGGTGGTTCAATTAAAAAAAAAAATCAGGATGGGAATCGCTGGTGTGTTCTAGGAAATTTCATTGTTTTCCTCATGGCCTGACTTGATTGGAGCACACAAAATGTGTGACCGTCACACTAGATGAGGCTAGGGGAACACAGAGGGACATGGGGGGGTCCTCATCATTTGCCTGGCATATTTTTACAGCCCTCTTTATTAGATTGGGAGTTGGCGAAGAACAAGGACAGTTAAAACGGGGGCAGACAGAGGCTGAGTTGGTGGGGGTTCTGCGGTGGTGGAAAATGTTCACCAGAGAGATCTGAGTTCAATCGTAATCTAAACCAGGCTTCCAAAAGGGCAGGGCTGTTCCACACAAGTCACGCCTCATGTGTTTCGCCTTAGCTTCTCAAAATTAAGACCACCAATGACAAATCCTCTGCGCTGTGACTTCCGACACATTGGCAATAGGGCTCGTACCTGCGCACGGTGGGCATGTAAGGGCTGCAGGCGTGTCCGTCCCATGTGCAATACGGATCTCTGGCCAGGCAACACTCGGCGCAGGCTTCACCGTAGAGCTCGCACTGGTACAGGCCCAGCTGGGAGACCCCTTCCCTGGAGCCCACAAACAACCACTGCTGCGTGAAAGGGGAGAAGGAAACGTCACGATGCGGCCTAATAGCAGCAAACACGGGCCAATTTAATCATGAACATTTCTGTGTGTGTGTGTGTGTGTGTGTGTGTGTGTGTGTGCGATCTCTTTACAACTACTGTGACTGGGGTCAGGTAACCATGGCAACTGTAATTGTGGGTGCAGAGATGGGGTGGGCGTGTCATAGTTTGCCTGCCTCATTGGTTGAGTGAGAAAAGTATGCGTGGTCAGTTTTTGTCTCGTCTGTTACCTTCTTCCTAGAGAGCGCCATGGCAGTCACTGGTGATTTGCGCTGTGAGGAGAACACACAAAACAATGACAATCACTAGAGAGAAACTCAAAAGACGACACCGCTGCGCTTCGGCATGGTAATTTGATTTCATGCCGTAGTGAATACACTTATTCCCAAGTGTTACAGTACATGTACCGCAAAAACTATTGGAGCCAGGCATGTACGCTGATTTGACCATAATATATTCATGCATGATGGGAGAAAAATGCAAAGGCTTATTTCATTCCCTGATTTAGTTTGTCTGATGGTTAACACACAGGCAAAGAAAAAAACAAAAAAGTGGCAATTGGAAAAAAAATAAATACATCTTGGCTAGTGAACAAGAGCCTGCACAAGTTACCCTTTCAAGGCCTTCTTGACAAAATAGTATCTTTTAATTGGCTCAGTATTCAAGGATGGAATGGGACAAAAAGGCATTAATTACAAGACAACACGGACAAGCAGTTCAAATAACTTAAACAAAGACAAAAGTGATGCTTGACACTACAGTGATCCCTCGCTATTTCGCGGTTCGTTTATCGAGGCTTCGGTGCATCGCGGATTTTTTCAAACATAGTAATAAAAAAAAATTTTTTTTTTGAAGTAGCAAAAATCAGTGTCTAAGTGTTGTTTACATGCGTGCTAGTGTGTGTGTGTTTGTGTGTTTGTGTGTGTGCGCGCACGCATATGTTAGTGCACTCTGTTCAAGCGCGAAGGTCCACGTGGGGCACGTGTGTGCGTGCGTGCATGCATGTGTGCACAGGTGCGTGTATGCGTGTTGCTGGGGGAAAGAGAGAGAGAGAGAGAGAGAGAGAGAGAGAGAGAGAGAGAGAGAGAGAGAGAGAGAGAGAGAGCGTCTGCTGCTGTCGCTGTGTGTGTGTGTGTGTGTGTGTGTGTGTGTGTGTGTGTGTGTGTGTGTGTGTTAGTGCGCTCTGCTCAAGCGCGAAAGCCCTTGAGGCATTTTTTTTTTTTTAATACAGTATGTTTATTGGTCGCTACTTCGGATTTTCCGTTTTATCGCAGGTGGTTTTGGTCCCCATTAACCGCGATAAACAAGGGATTACTGTACCTGGAAAACCTCCAGCTGCTCCAACGTGACCTCCTGACTTGGACCGTGCTCTCTGGGCAGGTGGATGGCCTTCAGCACCAGGCCAGAGTCTGCCGCAAAAAACATCACATTTTAACCCTTTCGGGGACAGCGGTTACTACGGTGGACGGCTTTATCTATCAGGTTATCAGTTTACAGGGTACATGAAAGGGTTAAACGATGACAAAACGCGGCCCCTGGAAAAGGAAAACACAAATATATTTAAAGAACTGCGCTGAGTGTACCTGTGCCGATGAAGAGGACATCGTAGGTGCTGTCCACGGCTTCTACTCTGTCCACCAGCAGTTTGCTAAACTTGTAGTGAACACCCACTCTGACAAGGAGGGGGCGCTCTCCCAAGGGCAACACATTTTCCTACACAGGCGCAGAGATTTTTGTTCAACTTCAGCACGGTATCCAATGAATGCTTCGTCAGCTCCCTCATGGGGTATTTACACCAAGACACAGAGTTAGTCTCATGAAATAAAACATGAGTTGAACCTCCAGCAGCGGGTGAGTCCTGCTGAAGAAGATGACATCATCAGGATATTCCCTGGTGGAGCTGTAGCTTCCGTATGTGCTGCTGGGACACTGCGATTGGAGAGGGAAAAAAAAAAAAAAAAACAAGGTCAGAGAGTCACTTTTAGGACTTCCACTCTACCTGCTACATGTCACTGGAATCACCCACCATGGTGGTAATCATTTTGTTTGCGTGTGTTTCAAGGCTGATGGGTGTGTCTGTCAAATTGTGCTGAACCGAGATTCTCGCCCATGCTTTGGCCCCCCTTACCCTGGAATATTAGATGTTATTTGTATTTCTATTTCTCTTGTGCAAAGTGGAGGTTATATATAGATCGACTTAACAACAAAGAATAGCTAATGTGTTTTGTTTGTTTTTGGGTCTCTCGCACAAATGATTTGATTAAATTAAATTGAGAGCGCCACTTCTGCGGTGGGTGGGCAATTACAGTTTATTCTTGTACGGCAACAATAAAAGGGTGTTGCCCAGGTCACACACTCCATACATTTTATACATAAGCGCCTTTCAAGCCACCCAAGGACGCTTTACAATCAGGAACAACAACAATAAAACACAATGCGGGTTGAGCAGTGGTAAACACATTTATTCTACTTCATACAAAATAAATAAACAATGAATGCCCAAATCTTCTGGACTTAAGACACGGGTGTCAAACTCAAGGCCCGGGGGCCAGATCTGGCCCACCACATCCTTTTATGTGGCCCGCGAAAGCAGGTCAAACATCTCAACTTCTATGATACTTGCTCAAATCTCTACCCAAATGAAAAATTATCATATGTAATAAATAAGAGACATATTGTAAGCATTTTCTTGTAACCAAACCTGTCATTCCAGTAACTTAAATAGTGGAATAAACCGTTGTTATTGACTTTTTAAAAGTTGGTTTCAGTCATAATGGCTCTCCAAGGGAAATGGTAAATAAAATGTGGCCCACGACAAAAGTGAGTTTGACACCCCTGACTTAACATGTCAAGTAGTCTCAAGTGCGGCTAGAATGGCCTCGTGCAAGTACATGGTCAGAAACAAATTGTGATCATACTTCATGTACTCGTAGATGAGTATCATAATCGGTATATTATCAATATTCTACTTTGCTTGTTAGCAGAATGATACCGCAATAACTTGTTAGGCACTTTTCAATTAAACTCATTCAGTACCAGCTAATTCTGGACCAAGTCTGAAAAGACGTTTAAAAACATCTTTGGGAGTGAATGAGTTAAACACTCGGCTCTGGTCAGCTCTACGAGCCTAGTTGGTCATTACACTTAAAAAAAAAAAAAAAAGTACCGCAGGAAGCAGAGAAAACCACACTGTCATTAGTTAGAAAGAGACTCTGACATTTAGAGAAAAGTGTATAAATTTAAAGTGCGTGTCTTTGTCTCCTCCCACATTTGCTAACCCTAACATTTCTCAGTGAATATTCCATACATCTCGTCAACAAGCTGGAAGCATGTGGAGGAGTTGGGCATGTTCTTTGAGAATGATCATTTTGGTACGGATGATACAGCCTTGTTGGAGGAAGGAATTCCACTGAGTGGCACGATATATAAAGGCGAACATCAGGACTGAGGTTTGAGTATGAACTCACAGTTCCAGGACGTGGGTAGGGCACCTTGCCAGTAAACTCTGCCCACTTATACTGCGGCCCTTCTTTGTGCAGAAAGTTTCCTTTAAAAGCCCGAACCACATCCTCCATTCGGTAAACACACACGGCGGAGCCATTCAGGATATCGCTGATAACAAAGACAGAAAGAGAGATCACAGGGGAAAGAACAGTCAGTTGATAGTGTGTGTGTGTGTGTGTGTGTGGGGGGGGGGGGGGGATTGCAGTCTGCATGAAAGAAAACAACTCAGATTGAACAGTTAAAAAAAACCCCCCAAAAAACAGGCCTTCACAGTATGAAGTAAATGTGGAGCTGTGTGAGTCACTTTTTTCCAGCAAGTAAAAAACACAGAATGCGCACCAAAGTCCATCTTGAAAAAATGTTCTACTTTCGGCACATCAATCGCCATCGCAATTGCACTGCTATTTGAGTTGTAGCAAACATTTTTGAGGGCCTTTCAAGTTGGAAAATGTATACGAGCAGTGAATTCATTTCGACAACAACAACAAAAATCACCTAAAATCAAACTGAAACAATTTAACGGTGGAAGGAGAAAATATTTCAGGGGGAACACTATATAAAATGTTCAATAAGCCCCAAAAAGAACTACAGTACTTGATTTGCACGTGTGCGGTCATGAGTGTGTTATCAAGCCCTTTCCATTCCCCTCATGCAACGACCTTGATGAAGCGATGCGGTTTCACCCCTCCCTGGATTTCTGTCAGTTGCCGCTGAGCTTCCACAGACTTTTTTTCTCAAAACCCCGAAGCGGACCGACTCCCACCACCCGACAGTGTCACCTGTCTTCACACTCGTGCTGCTACTGATTATTCCAACAACGTGTGAGAGAAAACTGGGAAAGGATTCAAGGTCCCCTGAGGTGACAGTGATGTGTAACTTCACTTTCAGGCAATGTGGTAGATTTGTTAACCAAAGACATGGTCAGAGGCGACACGAGTCATGTCAATAAATGTACCGTGCTTTCTGGATTATAAATCGCTCCGGAGTATAAATCGCACCAGCCATAAAATGTATAAGAAAGATGAAAAAAAGTCCTCGACCAATTCAGTTTTCGACCAAAAAGTTTGAGTTTTTTTATGCCTCGGATGCCAAACAAATTTCGGTTCTCGAACAGACTGAGCGCACTTGAATGCACCATTTGACTCCTCTCGCCTTCCTTACACGAGGAAGTGACGCTTCCTTGTGTTGCTTTCCATTGTGAGCAGGTGTGTTCAGTAAAGATTTTTATTTTAAAAAGAGCGTGGTTTCGGTTTTCCAACAATTTCGGTTTTCTGGAACGGATTATGGACGAAAACCGAGGTTGACTGTATATAAATCGCATTGGAGTTTAAATCGCATTTTGGGGGGACATTTATTTAATAAAATCCAACACGAAGAACAGACATGTCATCTTGAAAGGCAAATAAAAATAAAAATAAATGTTAGAACAATGCGCTGAATAAGTGTACGATATGCGAACGTGGCAAGACGCATCTACAACGAACTGAGATCGTGCCTGGTATGCTCACGTAACATATTAAGAGTTATTCAGATAACTATAACATAATTAACAAGCTAACAAGTTTACCCATTCATCAGTGTCACTCCATATCACCAAATCCAATGAAATCTTCATCCTCGGTGTCACTTTAAAACACAATTTCGTCGCGTGAATGTGTTCAGTTCCGGAGGTAGAGAAGCGGCGCCTCCTCTTCTACGTCGCTTACGTCAGACTCATCGTCGACTTATCAACACAGGCCGAGAGCGCCCTCTTGCGGTTTAATGTGAAAATAACATGTGAAATGACAGTGATACTGTAGTGTGTTAATAATTTCACACATAAATCGCTCCAGAGTATAGCCAAACTATGAAAAAAACTGCGACTTTATAATCTGGAAAATACGGTAGTTGATAAACACCAAATGTTCCAAGCCATTTAGGAAAAAAAAAAACCAAAACGTAATTTTTGTGTGTTTTTGAATACACTGTAAGTAACTATGAAGAGTCTGAGTAGGAGTAAACACAACATGAAGGTTTCTTGGCTGTTCCATTGAGATTTTAGACCACCAAAGTAGGATATGTGGTCTCGCCATTGTGCTCCCCACTCTGCATTAGTAAGGGGAGATTCTTTTGAATCATACCCTTGACCCCACTTCCAAGTGCACTTTAAATTGAAACATTTCATTTGATTCTTCTTCGGTGCGAGCCGTGGCCATGTTTTTGTGCTTACATCACCGATGATAATCATTCTGGCATCACGGTCTTTTGGCTTAAGACTTGCATGCGCAAAACTGAAGCTGAAGCAGTCAGTCTTGTGATGGAACAGAGTCCAAATTAGGGGGGGAAAAAAAAAGAAGAATAAAAATATTTTGTATCATACTTGGTATTAAGAGGAAAGAAAAACAAAACAAAACAAAGTGCCTTGCCATGAGATATGCCGTGTGACCATAAGGCAACAAAACGCTACTGTCACAGCACGATCAGTAATGCTGGTGACATAAGCAGCATTTCGTCGCATGAATGTGTTCGATTCAGGAGCCAGTGGCAGAAGGTCCTGCAGCCAGTGTGAATCCCACAATATGTTGCCTTATCGCTGCGCCGCGCACACACTGAAGTGCGACCGTGGTGGGAATTGTCACAGATGATCTCTTTTGTTGCGCTGGGTGTCGAAATTGCGGGACGCGTTGCTCATTTGACGCGTCTCCATTCGCTGCGTGCCTTCCTTTCAGTACCTTGACTCACCCTCAAAGCTCTCGCTGTTTGTGCAATCCTGAAGCTAAATATAACAGCGGCGGTTGATCAATACACATGAGTCAGTGTTTTTTGGGGGTTTTTTTCCCCCTCTCCACCCTGTGTAATCTCAGATCTCTCCTCGCAGCGTGATTTCTTGCCGACTCCCACCCACCATCATGCTGGCATTTACCAGCACGGCACGCAACACAATTACAAAACAGTGTTGAGTGGTACCTTGAAGTGGTAAACAGGCCATAGATGAGTGGGTTCTTCTTGTCTTTGCCATGGAGGATGAAGACGTCCTCTGTTGTTGAGAGAATGATGAAGAGCAATATTAGGAGGCAGAATTGTGAAACGCGGACATGAACAATCGGGTGGAAGGCGATTTTGGATATGCCCACTAATCGTCAAGTTTACATCATCCGCAAGCGCGAGTTTGTGCAAGACTTGCGCTGGGCATGAAAACAGGGCCCATCATATCAAATAATTTGATTCTACAAGTGTTTCATCAAGGACTGTCGTCCCCTGCACTTTTCCACCTGCGCCCCGTCTATGAAAAAAAATAAAGAAACTCCACCCAAAATAATGTGCCAGTTAGCTCCAGCATGCCCGCGATGCTCGTGAGGAGAAGCAGTTTGGGCAGTGGATGATATGTTAAACTACTAGATGTAGAGTAGATCAATTAAAAATGTATCCATATTAACCATTTCGAGCACCCTGTAACTTCATAACATGATAAGCTGTCCACTGTAGTAACCGCTGTCCTTGAAAGGGTTAAAAATGGCCTTTTCTTTTTTTTTTTGGTCATATGTCTGGTTAAGAAGTGCAGTCTTATGTGGCCCCCTGGTAGTGCTGATGAAATATTGTGGCCTATGTATTAGGGAAAATGGAGATCACATATTTATTTCAAGGGTGTCAAACTCATTTTTTTCCGCGGGCCAGATTTTAGTTGCAGTTTCCCTTCGAGGGCCGTTATGATGGAAACTATGTAAAAAAGTCAAGAATAACGGTTCATTCACCTATTGTTTAAGTTACTGAAATGAGGGGTTTGTTCACAAGGAAATGCTTACAGTATCACTCCTATTTATTACAAATGAAATTTTACATTTTGGTAGAGATTTGAGCAAGCATCATGAAAGTTGACATCTTTGATTTGCTTTCGCGGGCCATATAAAATGATGTGGCGGGCCAGATCTGGCCCCCGGGCCTTGCGTTTGACACCTGTGACATATTTTGTGCTTTTATCGCAGCTGCTATTGCTTTGTGCTTTATTGCATTAGGTAACAAAATGTCTGCACATGTTATCCTACAAGCAAAAAAACCAAACAAAACTTTTGTGTTTGGTTACATCATGACCAAAAAAAAAAAAGATGTACAATACTGTAATTGAAGCTGATAATGTTTTGAGTCTGCTTTGCTGTGGTCATCTGGCGGTGTGGTGATGTAGCGCTTGTGTTATCGTAAGGTCAGGAATCATTTTGAAAATCCCTTCTGAAAGCACATCTTTGTTACAGAAGCAGAGCTAAAATGCAAAGAATGCAGGGACCCATGCAGCACTCTAGACTGAAAATTCTGTTAGTACCCCTCCCTCCTCTACTCTGCTCCTCTATTCTCTCCCCTCCTCTGATGGCAGACAAAAAAAAAAAAAAAAAAAAAGAGTCTTGCTACTTCCCACATTCCTGACGTTCCTTCTGCTTCAGGTGGCCTCCACGGACCCATCGGTCCCTGGATGAAAGTTAATCTCATCTCAAAACACACGCACGCATTCACACACTCAAACTTAGAGGGGATCTTTGGCTCGTAAAACGTCAGAAACGTTAGTATGGGAGTTACCGTGAAAAGTTAACCACTGCAGTGCAGGTAATTAAAGAACTGGGAAAAAAAGGTGTAAAAAAAATAAAAAAATAAAAATCACGCTCCCACGAAACATGGAAGACAACTTGCTACTAAACAATCATTTATCATAAATTCTGCCAAAATATTTCGGAAACCAAAATATTAATTCATTCATTTATTTATTTATTTTTTTGGACTGGATTTATTTCTATGACAGTTTATGTTATTGCTATGCCACCGTTCATGTGTTGTGAATCGAGGAATTGATGAACAGTATATCTTGCTGATAAAAACTGGACAGTGAAACTGCCATCTGACATAAAAATAAAAAGAAATAAATCATCTCCGCTGGACACCTCCAATTTTTCTATTGAAAAATCTGTCAGACACCGTCGCCAACAATGTTTTAACTAACAATTAACCATTCCACATTCCACACTGTTATACAAGTTATATATATATTATATATTATATTATACAGTGAAACTCCTCTACAACGAAATCTACATGGGTGAAAATACCCCCTAGTGTGAAAAAATCTTCATGCATTAACACCATTCCCACTTTCCTGTTTCAAATTTGCTACAGTGAAAAACCCCCTGTTGTGAAAAATTTCTTGCTGCAAACATGATTTCGTTGTAGAGGAGTTTCACTGTATTATAGTTGTATATTTGTCTATATATATATATTATATATATATATATAATGTGTATTATAATTTGCTTTATTTAAAAACAAAACAAACAAACAAACAAAAAAACAATAATTGTAATGATGGAGCTAGAGGCCTTAACATTCATAAAAGTCTGACTTTATTACCAAAGTGTAAAAAGAAAGAGAATACTACTTTCTGAACTTTAAGCATAAGCGATGACAGTCTCAGGGGAAGTTGGGTGACATTAGAGTCTTACATTCCGGAACTTTTCTCATTGCATTCATCTTTGATCCCCTTATGGAAGTTGCTCCTTTTTTTGGAGAGGACGTATTTAAAAAAAAAAAAGTCACAAAAAGACGAAGATCAGCTTCGGCGTGACGCGACGTATGCATGCATGATGTGAGTGTATGACCAGAGGGTTTATGGAGGTTATGGTACACTGTTTTTTGTAGTGCTGTACTGGAAAATTATATTCGATGGGACTGTGCACAACGAGGGGCCGGTGTAAAAAATAAACACAGAGGTCCAACCTCTACATGAAAAAAAAAAGAGTCTAAATTTAAGAAGACGCATACACAAAGCATTTTTCTCCCTGACGTTAATGAAGACATTTCTCTTGTTTACAGTTCAGCCTGTCAAAAAAAAAAAAAAAGTACTTTTATCAGAGTTTGACAAGTTTAAATCAGGTCTGATTTAGTGCCGCTCTGCCTGATTTCTGCCTTCCTGCCATCCTGATGATTTATTATTTAACTTCAGCAAATGTACCGGTAACACGACCTCCTTCACGCAGGAGAGAAAGCGAAGCAAACGCACAGACATTCCTCAAAAAGAAATACGTTCACAAATAAAATAAGGGGGATTTTGCTTTACGACCAGTGGAGTGTCAAACGAGGTTATTATCAATGAGGCAGAAAACTGAAATCCTTGGACACGCACTGGTCCATCTTTCAAGCACACCTGAACAATTGTAAGACATCTGGAATGACCGCTTGAACCCAAAATTTTCATTTACAAAGATAATTAGGCATTTACAGTCGATCAAACTCTGTGGGATTTTCATCCGCTAGAATTCACGAGAAAAAAAAAGCTGTCGAGTTAAATATAGCAGCAGCAACCTTTTTTTTTTTTTTTTTGCTGCCACGGACCGGTTCATACAAGAACATCCATCCATCCATTTTCCGAACCGCTTCATCCTCACTATAGCCTATCCCAGCAGTCTTCGGGCAGTAGGCATGAATTGGTGCAATAATAGCTACACTCATACCTAGCAATTTAGAGTGCCCATTGCCATGCATGTTTTTGGAATGTGGGAGGAAACCGGAGCACCCGGAGAAAAAACCCACGCAAGCCCGGGGAGAACATTCCACACAGTTCGTACTTTTGAAGCCAACGTATGACTATAAACATCAATTTTCAATAATAGAATAATAATAGCAAAAACATAAGGATTTTTATAATACAAAACAATAGGGGGCGCTCTTGGTCAAATAAAAATTCAAAAATATATGTACAGGTTATACTATGACCATTTTGAATCCTCGGAACACAAAACACTGAACGCTTTTAAACGCGATTGAAAATTTGGCGCAAAGGTGCGGGCCTATTAGCTATGCTACATGAGAAGATGTCAAAATGTCAAAAAGCGTTGCCAGTCTGATCGAGTGTCGTTTTACACCAATACAAACTTCAACCACAATCAAATATTTACTGGAAAGCGTTTATAAGGGTTTATAATTTGGCAAAGTGCTTTTTCTTAGAGCTTCTGCAAATAAAGTCAAACCTCGGTTTGACTTTATTTGCCTTCTGGAACGGTTTCCGTTCCAGAAGGCTGTTGGAAAACCGAAATTGTTCGAAAACCGAAACCACGCTCTTTTTAAAATAAAAATATTTTTTGAACACGCCTGCGCACGATGGAAAGCAACACGAGGAAGCGTCACTTCCTCGTCTACCCGAGGAAGCGTCACTTCCTCGCGTAAGGAAGGCGAGAGGAGTCAAATGGTGCATTCAAGTGCGCTCAGTTTGTTTGAGAACCGAAATTTCTTCGTCATCCGAGGCATAAAAAACTCTAAATTTTTGGTCGAAAACCGAATCGGTCGAGAACTGAGACGTTCGAAAACCGAGGTTTGACTGTATAGCATTCTTATTATTATGACAGGTGATTCTAGTTTATGTTTTTTAATATGACACAGCCGTCTGACACCCTCACTCGGGAGTTCCTTTGTCTCAGTGTGTGTCCTCCTTTTTTTTCCACTCTCTTTATCTTCTGATCAGGTGCCGAGCCCCCATCGCTTTCTGCTCAAATCCACCTGGGCTTTCTCAGGACCCCCTCTGGGCTGCTCTCGTTTTCTTTCTTTCTCACTTTCGCTGCGAACCCGCATATCCCGCCCTTGTCTTCCATCCCTCCCTCCTTGCCGCTGTCTTAATCATTCTATCTTCCCCATCCATCTGTCTGTCTGTCTGTCTGTCTGGCCTATTTTCTCTGGAGAATTGTTCTTGTGTCTTCTTCTCTACACACACACAAAAAAAATCCAGTTCCCCCCCTCAGGGAAGATAGTGTTGTCTAGCCTGCAGACCTGCGGTCTCAAGCCTATTTTCTTTCTCCTCCTCATCCTAATTGTCTCGCCTTTGCCCCCAAGGCAGGGACCCCAATTCCGCCTCCCTCCCACCCAGTCACCATGAATGCCAACGTACAAAACTTCCTTTTGTCACCTTTGTGGCCACACTGCTAATGCGCACTTTCATTGTCTTCTAGCCCCATCAATAGACTCACTTCCATCTTGTCTGCTCCTTTAGTCCTTCAGGCTATTGGCCTTATTTCTTCAATCGCTCCATATTTTGGTTTTGGTCTGATACATTTTTGTGCCCTCTGGCCATGGCTGATTTCATCTACTTGATGTCTTCAACAAGCTTTCCGCCACCTTACAAGGACGCTAATGCTAAGACACGAGGCTGTTTGATTCGTTGGTTTGTTGTTCTGACTTTCACCAACAAAAAAATAGAACAAAGTTTTGTGATATATGATCAGAGAACACTTGATATCACAGTAAATTTCCAGGCATATAGTGCCTTTTTTACAAGAAAGAATACTTTCACTGCCTTGATGATCACTGTTCACTCTTAAATACTGTCCAAAGAAAACCAAGTACCGTATTTTTTAAACTATAAGGCGCACCTAAAAGCATTGACGTTTTTCTAAAACTATGGATCTATGGATCAATATTGTGATTTCTTGGACGTAGTATTTTAAATATTCTGGAAAGCGCTTTGTTACAGCTGCAGCGGTTGTGAAAGCGCTATATGAATAAAGCTGTATTGTACAGCCAAACCTCGGTTTTCGACCATAATCCATTCCAGAAGGCTGTTCGAAAACCGAAATTGTTCGAAAACCGAAACCACGCCCTTTTTAATAAAAACAGCTTTACTGAACATGTCTGTTCACAATGGAACGCTACACGAGGAAGCGTCACTTCCTCGTGTAAGGAAGGCGAGAGGAGTCAAGTGACGCATTCAAGTGCGCTCAATTTGTTCGAGAACCGAAATTCGGTCGTCATCCGAGGCATAAAAAACTCAACATTTTTGGTCGAAAACCGATTTGGTCGAGAACAGACGTTCGAAAACCGAGGTTTGACTGTATTGTGTTGTATTCCTTTGGCGTGGCTCCATCTAGTGGATGCATGACGCAACCGCAGCCACCATTGTAGCTTCTATTCTATGTGCCTTCTAATGCGGTGCGCCCTGTATGTGAAAACAGTTTTAAAATAGGCCATTCATTACTCCCAAGCGCCTTGTAGTGGTAAAATACGGTAATTAAAAAGGTATTTTTGATTTTTTTATGTGTGAAATATGAAAATGTTTTTGTGAACGAGAAGTAATATTCGAAGGTGTAAATGTGTCGACACTAATGTATTTATTCATGAGGACATACAGACCGCACAATGTTGTTTTTGTCCTACACATCACCTCATAAAACGTTCATGTCGCCCCGGCACCTCTGTGTTGTTCTCCTCCTTGATCCTCATTAGAGTGTGTTCCAAGTCATGACAATTAACCCCGATCCTCCCTGCATCGCCATCCCCCCCTCACAGCCTTTCTGCTTCATTTCACATGCGTGTCTTGTTTGAGGGGGTTCAAAATACCCTCTGCCCAGGTTGGCGCCATCCCCGGTCCTTGCCTCTGGTTTCATCCTCCTCCTCTATCTTTGCGACGAAACATGTAAAACGTTTTCTGGATTTATTGATCTCCTCCCTCCTTCGACCATGCCTTCATCATCCTTCCCTCCCCTTCTCATCTTATGTTAGATTATACCTTTGACCGGCTCCATAATCAGCTCTGTGTGGAGGAGATAGCAGGCTCAACTCCCTTCCTCACCTTCTGGCTCTCCCTCCTTCTCCCTCGCGAACCTCCAACTCAAGCTACGGCTTTGGCACATTTCCCGCTGTTCCTTCCTCCTCTGGTCGTCTTGTCGACACCCCGCGCTTGAACCTCCACCCTCTCCCTCTTGTCCTGCTTCATTGTTTCCCCTCTTCACCTCCTTTGAAAGCCCCTTTTTCCACCCCGTCTTTTTCTGGCAAGCTGCCGCGTTCCGCCGCTCTATCCTTCTGTGTTGCCTTTGCAAAAACTCTTCCTACAATTCACACAAGCGATGATGGATAGGAGAAGCCGAACGCAGGCCTCAAACGCAATCCATCTTCCTTGTTATAACAAAGCATCTTTTCATGCCCACTTTATGGAGAAGGTGTTTCGGCGGTGAGGTAAGAGAGTATTAAACAATACTTGACAGAGTAATCTGACAGTGTTGCTGTTCTGCAGGATGACTCATACATGTAAATCCATTTTTCATCTCATGGCCTCTTTTGCCTATTTCTCCTTGAGTTCTTTTCTTTCTCTCTTTGTATGTTCTGGGGAATATTAAATGACATATTTCATCACAGTGAGAGTTTGTTTTAACCCTCGCATGCACCCAGTCACATGATGAGCTGTCCACTGGAGTAACGGCTGTCCCTGAAAGGGTTGAATTAACATTGGAGAAAAGTTTGCCCTTGATTTTGCACGCTTACATTGAATGTATCGTCTTTTTAGTGATAACGCAAAGAGAAAAATACTCATAGCAATGGAAAACTAACGTTACCTAAACATTTGATTATGAACAATAGTCACTTGTAATTATTTTTGCACATCCATTATTATTACGATAACAATATTAAAATGCTCCTTGAAACATTCCTGGTACAGAAGTTGCATGAGGGCAGCAGTAAATTTCCATCCATCCATTTTCTGAACCCCCTTATCCTCACTAGGGTCGCGGGGCGCGCTGGAGCCTATCCCAGCCGTCTTTGGGCAGTAGGCGGGGGACACCCTGAACCTGTTGCCCGCCAATCGCAGGCCACACATGGACAAATAACCATTCGCAGTCACACTTAGGGACAATTTAGAGCATTCCGTTAACCTGCCATGCAAGTTTTTGGACTGCGGGAGGAAACCGGAGTACCCGGAGAAAACCCACACAGGCACGGGGAGAACATGCAAACGCGACACAGGAAGGCCGGAGCCGG
This sequence comes from Hippocampus abdominalis, assembly GCA_018466805.1. Taxonomy (NCBI): domain Eukaryota; kingdom Metazoa; phylum Chordata; class Actinopteri; order Syngnathiformes; family Syngnathidae; genus Hippocampus; species Hippocampus abdominalis. The sequence continues at coordinate 28,351,869 of CM031694.1, read as the reverse complement.
AATCGAACCCTGCACCTCTGCACTGTGAGGCTGACCCGCTAACCAGTCGCTCACCGTGCATGTCCAACTTCGGTCCTCGAGGGCCACTGTTCTTCCTGTTTTAGATGTGTCCTTCCTGCAATGCACTTGATTCACATAGTCAGCTCATCACCAAGCAGGGAAGAAGCCTGCAAACAATCCTGGTCACTTGATTCAGGAGATTAGCTGGAGAGACACATCTAAAACCTGCAGGACATCGGCCCTTGAGGACTGCATTTCGTGAACGATGCTGCAGAGCTTCACGTTTAATTTCACTTTGATTACTCAAAATAAAAGTATAATTTGTGAGTCCCCAAAAAAAAAAAATGGCTTCATTTTTGTGTTAGTCACACAAGGTTGGAATTCTTCTTCAAACACATGCTCGCTATTTTTTTAAATTTGGACCACAACTCGAGAGCCACATATTACTTCTTTGCAAAAACAGCAGACAATAGCTGAGTAGCTTTCACGTGTCTGGTAACACTTACCAGAAGTCAAAAAAAAAAAAAGCAGTGAGAATGTCATCTACAAGACATGAAACAGTAAACACACCCGACTGTCTGTGTTTACGGTTCAGTGGACGTTTGACTCTCAGTTCCACGTGTTGCATCAACACTCGCAAGCACATGAGTGGAAACAAGTGAGTGCATGCAGTATGATTCCAGAATGACGTACCGCAATCTTGTCCCATGGGTGGGTAGGGGGAGGGGGGTGGGTGGTGATCACTTAAAATGAAAGCCAACTGTATCGTCCGAGTATGCATTAAGGCAGGGGTGTCAAACTCATTTTTTGTTGTGGGCCATATTTTAATTACAGTTTCCCTTGGAGGGCCGTGATGACTGAAACTATATAAAGAAATCCAGAGTCATGTTTCATTCCATTATTGTTTAAGTAACTGTAATGAGGGGTTTGGTAACAAGAAAATGCGAATACAGTGAAACTCCTCTACAACAAAATCATGTTTGCAGCAAGAAATCTTTCACAACAGGGGGTTTTTCACTGTAGCAAATTTGATCTCAGATGTACCGTATTTTCACGACTATAAGGCGCTATTAAAAGTCTTAAAATTTCTCCAAAATGGACAGGTCGCCTTATAATGCGGCGCGCCTTGTGTATGCGCTGAGTTCCAAAGCCTGACTGAGAGCACGTCTGGCCGACACGCTGGCTATATAGAGAAAAGGCGGACGTGAGAGAGGACAGGCATGCGGAAGTCCGCCAATGAGTGAAGGGTGGGCGTGTAAGAGGATGCTAAAGGCCGGACGTGAGTGAAGTCCGCTAATGAGTGAAGGGTGGGCATGTAAGAGGATGCTAAAGGCCGGACGTGAGTGAAGTCCGCCAATGAGTGAAGGTAGAAATGTCATTCATCCATCCATCCATCCATTCATTTTTTAATTCGCTTAACCCGGGGGTCGGCAACACGTGGCTCTAGAGCCGCATGCAGCTCTTTAACGACATCTAGTGGCTCCCTGGAGCTTTATAAAAAATGTTTGAAAATGGAAAACGATTTTGATAGTAGGCTAATATAGCACAAATAGATATAGATACAAGGCGGCCCGGTAGTCCAGTGGTTAGCACGTTGGCTTCACAGTGCAGAGGTACCGGGTTCGATTCCAGCTCCGGCCTCCCTGTGTGGAGTTTGCATGTTCTCCCCGGGCCTGCGTGGGTTTTCTCCGGGTGCTCCGGTTTCCTCCCACATTCCAAAAACATGCTTAGCAGGCTGATTGGACACTCTAAAATTGTCCCTAGGTGTGAGTGTGGGCGTGGATGGTTGTTCGTCTCTGTGTGCCCTGCGATTGGCTGGCAACTGATTCAGGGTGTCCCCCGCCTACTGCCCGAAGACAGCTGGGATAGGCTCCAGCACCCCCCGCGACCCTCGTGAGGATCAAGCGGTTCGGAAAATGGATGGATGGATGGATATAGATACATGTTGCAGCTCCGAAAAAGGAGAGCTGTGGTGTTGGATTTTTAAAACACACACTTTATTTATGCTTTTAACAGTCTCGACAAACACAGAAACGTCTACTTCTGACTCCGTGCCTCTTTCTTCTCTTCAACTCGAGAGGCGTTCAAAGACAGCCTCCGAAAAATGGAAATCCATGATCACTTCACTGACACTAAGAAAAGCGAATATAATGCACCAAAACAAAAAATCAAGCGAGGAAATCACAAAATAAATTATATGGAGGCGTTTGTGAACACACAACAAAGGAATGAAGAACAAACAATTCTGAGACAGTCCATTCTCCTACATATATACAGCATGTGTTTCCTTCATTGTAAATTTTATAGAAGGCTTTTATTTTTTTGCGGCTCCAGACATATTTGCTTTGTTGTTGTTTTTTGTCCTATATGGCTCTTTCAACATTTTGGGTTGCTGACCCCTGGCTTAACATCACAAGGGTGGCGGGCGTGCTGGAGCCTATCCCATCTGTCATCGGGCAGTCGGCACCCAAAAATGGTTGCCAGTCAATCGCAGGGCACAGATCGACGAACAACCATTCACAATCGCACCTAAGAACAATTTAGAGCAGGGGTGCCGAACTCATTTTTGTCACGGGCGACATTATAGTTCTCGGTTCCCTCTGAAGGCCGTTACGACTGTGAACCCAGTTCAAATGTCATCACAACTTTTTGTCCGACGCCTCGATTCTCGTGAACATGTTGCATTTGTAAACCTTCGCAGTAACATCGATGTTATTCCGAGCCAATATTCCTCCCATTCATCCAAACGATGTTCTACGAGCAGCAGCGCCGCGTCTATTCCGAAAACCGTGTAAACAGTCCTGCATTAGATGAGTTTGACACATAAACCCAGAGGCGCCTGTTGAGATTCACGGCCAAATATGACCCGAGTCACATGTTGGACTCTAAACAATCCACAAGTTCTGCAAAAGTCTTTAAACATTTGGTTGCGACATACACTTGGAGGTTCAAAAGCCAGCCTGGTCCCCATGGCCTACATACATGGAAATGGCCTTGACCCCTGAAGTGAAGGGTTATGGGAATGCTTCTGAAGGAGGTCGCTTGGCGTCACCTGACCACCTCACAAGCTCACACAATCACGCATATAGCCAGGTGCTAACCGCTGTCCCCCCCCCCCCCACCCCAACCCTCCCCTCCCCCACCCCACCATGAGGGACCAGCAGATACCTCCGGGCTTCATGGAATTTGTAGTGTTTCTGTGCGGCTAAGCGTGGCATAAACAAAGCACTGACAGCATTCTTAACCCGATGGCTTAATCCCCCCGTGTAGGGTCTTTGCGGTTTTTACAAGTGTTTGTCTTGTTTGTTTTCTCGCAAACAAAGTTCCACGCCATTTTTATCAGATGTGTCAAACAGAGCCACGGGGGTCTGCCGGGAACGAAATATTAATGCTGTCCGAGGTTTGAAATTTGAATGCACTTGCGTGATTTTGAGTGTAAGCGTTGACATTTCTTGTGAGGCGAGTGTGCCCACATAAGGATCCGACCATGTGCAAGAAACAGACATGGTGCGTGATTTATTCAATGTCTTAATGTACACACGTGCTCATTCAGATGGGAAGTGTGTGTGTGCGTGCGTGTGTGTAGGCACGTTTAGTTTTCAACAAACATAAGGGTCCTGAAGTTTACTTTGTGCGTCCTCTGTTAACAAAAACAGCAGATAAGAAACCAGTCCTGTCTCCACACACTCCGAATTTACATGTTTTCTCTCTGCGTGTCTCTACAATGTCTGTAGAATGTAATATCGACATTGAAAATATGTATGCAGTTCCCGCAGTCCGTGATTTATGGCGTGAGAGTGAACTATTTGAATCCAGAAGGAATAGAGTGACAAATATGTAGAACGTTGGAAGTGAAGGTCAATTTGTTGTGGTTGTTATCAAGTAGGGTTTCTTTATTTATTGAAGAAATTGAATCAAGCCTGATTTGTGGTGAAGGGCATTTTGCTGGGAGACACGAGTTACTGTAAAGACAGTTTCCACAAAGTCATAGAGAGCACTTTATGGAATTCTATTTATGGATGATTACATCTCCACTCTTCTTGATTCATTCACTCGACATTCGTGTGTGTGGATGAAAAGGAAAAGTTGCCCCACTTCGTGCCTGCAATAATTAAATTGCAAGACCCTGCGACCTCATAGACAGGCATGAGTAAAAACGGGCGCATCTTGGTTTTTTTTTTTTTTTTTAACGGGGCAGGTCAAGGTTATCATTTTTGCGATCGCGTTGCGCCTCGCCAGGCATTCCAGCGGACGGAGCTGCCGCGCTCCCGGCGCGTCTGACAATTTGGTGAAAGAAAGTAAACCGTGCTCGGCGTCAAAATGGATTTATATTCATTTTCGTGCCAAGGCAAGTCTAGTTTCATCTGTTTGTGGATTTGGTTTAGACCGCGCTATGCTTCTCTGGGCGTTCTGGCAGACGGAGCTGCCGTGCTCCCGGCGCATCTGGGAATTTAGTGACAAAAAAGTCGACTAGATTTTAGACTTGCACTTTCTTTGTTCTTAGCTCAAACTCATTCCCATCCGTCACTGCATCTGAAATAAATAAATAGATAGATAGTTGTTTCAGAAAGTGTATACCAACTTTTGGCCCACCCTGTCTATGCTTGTTAACGCCGCATGAACCTCTTAGGGATGGTCTTTCACATACCCATTCAAATATAAAATATTATTCAACTTTTTAACGTTTCAAATTAAATTTGGGGAGGGGGGGGGGGTTGAATTATTGACTTTTGTTCTCCTGGTTTGATGTAAAAATTTATGCAATTGCATGCCATATTAAAAGTCCACTGTGTAACCAATGCCAGGTTTGTCTTTGATATTCTATCAGACGACTCCAGCAAATCGTTGCAGTTTTTCTTAAACCACAGACTGAAGGAAACATCCTGCATATCAAGCAAAGTCTCAGTGAAGACACATCACCATAGAGATGCTCCAAACCACACACGCAAACCTCCCCCCCAGAGGACACTTCTGATAATGAACAAAACCACAGCTACGAACTGTTGAGGTCAGTTGCCATGGTTACTAAGGCAGAGGCACGTTGGCCGACCAAGGTGACCGACACGGCTGTTGATCACCGTGGTAACAGCAGAGCTATTCCGATACACCAAAGGCTGGGCTCGTGCACATTTTTTTCACCAGCAAAAACTTGTTGCTCATCATTCCTCATACTCCAAAACACGACATCCGTTTAAAAATAATTCTATGAGGTGAGGGCGACCAAGGCCGTTACTGCGACGAACAGTCAAAGTCTGACGTATTTTAGTTTTACTGCACATGTGAGGTTTTATGACTCATTGTACTCACGCAATTGGTCAAAATGTGTCTGCAGGCCATCTGGTCCTGGGACTGAGCACACCAAACGAGCCTTTTGGAACGTGCTCCACTTGTTGACCAAACTCCTCTGACCTCCAATGTCATTCTGCAAACAAAAACACAGAAAAACATTTGACGTTCAAACACAAAATATGGCGTGTGATAAGCTATTCCGACAAACTCTGCCACATTGTCAAGACTTTCCAAATACGCTGACCGAAGGAATGTTACAGGCTGCTCAAAGTCAAACTGAAATGCAACTCCTGAAATCAAAGTCATGGTACCTAACTGAGCATTGAAAGACCGTACTTGCTCAGTGTGTTTCGCTTTTTCCTTGTCTTTTTGGGGCATTTTTGGGGGGCACCCCTAGAGTTAGTGGAGCAGTGATGGCTAAGAGAAAAAGTGTGATGATGGCCATAAAACTCAAAATGGAAGTTAATAACACATTATGGAAGCGTGGCAAGCACACTGGCTGCTCATTACAATGTGGCTCTGTTGGCAATAATTTAATATCAATCATAAAAGTACAAAAGAAAATGCAGAGAAATTATCCGCCTTGTCTACGTTTGTGTTCATCACACAAAGTTGAAAAATAAATAAATATATATATTTTAATATAAATAAATATATATTATATATATTATATATTATATAAATATATATATATATATATAAATATATATAATAACTATATTATTTATATATATATATTATATTATATAATATTATTATATTATATAATATATATGATATATTATATATACTGTATATATAAATATATTATGTATATATATTTACAGCACCTGACGTATTTTTACACTTGCACTGGTGACAATGTAAGCTTACTTTAAAACATTGCATAAACTCTTGCATGTTTATGATGGTGACACTCGGAAGACCGGATTAATCCAATGCATTTTTCTCAAAGGAAAACAAATTGTTGAAACACAAACAAATTGGAGGTTGACCAACAAACACAATGAAAAAAAAAAAACCCCATCATGCGCACATATCAACATTCAATAGCCCGAGAGCAAAAAGAGGATGCACCGCAGATACAGAGACAGCGACAAACATAAACAGTCCAACTGTATGTGTGATTATCTACCCGATGCGGTAGGAACGTCCAAACAAAACTTTCAACAAAAACATACACCTACATAGACTCAGACACATCCACGGCGAAGCACGTATCTGACATGTGCAGGCGAACACTTGAAAATACGCAAGCAGTCTGGGGCCGTTAGAAGCATGTCAACAAATACAGCTGGCATCAATCGTTTTTTTGTGCGCAAACATCTCAGCACCCTACCTTGCACACCCGGGCCACTCTGGAGTAGAGTACCTTCCCGGCGGCCCCTTCTGCCTCCTGAGCGCGCTCGGTGAAGAACACGTAGACCTTATCGTCTTCTGGATTATCAGTTTCAGACAGTGGCGCGACCCGCACAAAATGGGCATCTGGCAAGCGAGGGACAGGAAAAAAGAAAACATTAATCTGTTGCGCAACCTGTTACTGATTACATATTTACATGTAAGAGTGCAAATGCGATGGCATAGAGGGAGAGAAGGAATGACAGAAGCTCATCTTAAGCGCAGCAGAAAATCATCTTGTACTGTATCTCGTATCAGCAGCAGACGACGGCAATACGCTGATCAGCATTCAGGAGATGGTTTGACATCGATTGACTCGCATTGATAGCATCACTCAGGTATAACATTTTACAATGCTTACTATTTTCATCATTGTTTACTCGACATTGGCTAGATTAAAAACAATAAAAAATACAAAAGGGAGCGGTGCTACGATATTATTGGTGAACAAGAACCGCAAACATTAGGCTAGCATGATTGTTGGCGCGTGGAACTTTTAATGTTGCTACTTACTGTGGCCATTTTTTTTATTTTCTGCTGGGATATTTTGTACTTTTTGCTATGTTATGTCCACACATTACTTTCCTGTACATGTGTACTGTTGACATTGTCGACAATTTCAGGTGCGTAATAAAGCAACAGGTGGTAACGCAAAACTGTGTGGCTCCTTTGCCAATCAGAAGCCTGAAGATTGGCATTTCTGGGAAAAGACAGCAAAAACGATTGCTAATGATCGAGGAAGTGACTTATATGTCAACTGAAATGAAGCGGAATAACTTCTGTGCAGTCTTTAAATCACACTTGAAAATTCCCACGAGAGACGCGGGCGTGCTGGAGCCTATCCCAGCTGTTTTAGGACAGTAGGCGGGGGACACCCTGAACTGGTTGCCAGCCAATCGCAAGGCACACATTAAAAACCATACACGCTCACACGCATACCTCGGCACAATTTAGTGTTCCAATAACCTGTTACGCAGGCTTTTGGAACGTGGGGGGAAACCGTAATACCCGGAGAAAACCACACAGGCACGGGGAGAACATGCATACACCACATAGGAACGCCATCACACTTGAATAGTGACATGAAAATAAAAAAATAAAAATAAGCATAAAACAGAACCAAAATAAAAAATGAAAACGACAATAAGAATCGTATCATAAAACCTCCAGTTCTTTATGATATACCGGTACTCTAAATCGATCAAAACTATCAGGAGCCTCCGATCAGGTCGATTCCAAGGAAATGGTTCATGTTCTTTTGAATTACATAATTGAATCTATGAAAATATTTCCGAACTTCCTCCCAAAAAAAAAAGTTTGGACGAAAGGTAGGATGCATATGTCGGGAAAATACGGTTGCGACTTTAAAGATGTGTTGCCCTTACCTTGCAGCCATGTGGAGTCGTATTGCTCGGTGCGGATGACATGCCGGTTGCCAAGACTACGGAAGAAGGCAGAGTCTCTGCTCATGAAGTCTGAAGTAATGCCAGCATACAGCTCACCATCTACACAAGAGAAAGACTTCAGCTCTCATCCACCACATTTTTTTCAATTCTACTCCAAACGTCGCCGTTGTGGTTAGAGACGCCAACTTACCGACGATTGCCGATGCTGTTTTCTGAAAAGGGTCGTACGGACATTTGCCCTTTCCGCATTCTGTTTGGCTGTAGGAGAGGGTCTGGTGTCCTGACTGGAGACCCAAACGGAGACATGGGTCATTTTTGTATTAAATCTACTCTATGAATGAGAGCAACAAACACACACACACACACACACACACACACACACACACACACACACACACACACACACACACACACACACACACACACACACACACACACACAGTTCCCACATGCTAGTAAATGGCAAATTGGGGGTTAGTAGGCTAAGTGGAGGGATTTTAAAATGTGTCAAGACCAGTCTTAAACCAGCCAGCGCCACCAGTTCCTCTAAGCAGCATGTCTGAACACCTGCTCTGATCTTGCATGGCCTTTCATGGGATTAGCTGGTCCCTGACACACACGCACACACACACCCACGCACACACACACACAGTTTCCTTGACCACACGGTCACACAAGTGGCACGGATTTGAACCTCATATTTTTTTCAGAACACCATTCATATCATTTCGAATGTATCTTTTCAAACTGTCGATAAACATGACAAAAGCTACAAATACATTATTTCCCTTAAATTGGTTAAATTGACAGAAATAAAAAAAAAAGTTGTTTCGTATTTGCAAACTAATTGTCTACTTCCAATAAGAAACTCATCGCCCTCTCAAACTGAGCCGTACCTTATCACATCCAATCTTAATCCCTCGGAATCAAACCGAAACAAATTATAACACTTCAAAATGTAACGTTCGATCGATCCGTATCACGATACGTATCAAAAGGTATTTATCGGCGAGATTCAAACACCTAAAGGGATGACGGTTACAGTGAAACTCCTCTACAACGAAATCTACATGGGTGAAAATATCCCCTAGTGTGAAAAAATCTTCATGCATTCACACCATTCCCACTTTCCTGTTTCAAATTTGCTCCAGTGAAAACCCCCCTGTTGTGAAAAATGTCTTGCTGCAAACATGATTTCGTTGTAGAGGAGTTTCACTGTACATTCAAATTTCAAAAAATGGGACGTTTATTTTTTTGATTCACAGAGAGGTGAGACTGGATGAACTCTGGTCCATGCATGCCATAGGGGCAGACACCACAGTCACACTGCCTGATAGTCCTGTGCATAGGGGCCATTGCTGGAAACAGGAACACACACATACAGACACACACACACACACACACATGCACGCGCACACAATCATGGCCGGACTCTCAGCAACATTGTTTCACACACAAGAAGAAACCATTTAGAGCTGTATTCTCATAGACAGCGCTCCTGTGCTTAATTGTTCAAAACTGGCGCATCTCGATGTTGTTGCCGGCGCAACCCTTGTGTTTGGGAATTTAGTAGCATTTGTGCCATGCTGGGTGCTCTGGCGTACTAAAGGTATTTTCTTTGACATGTTGAAAGGAGACTAAACTTTAGGCCAGCTGATAACAGGTCTAAGTTGTGGCCCAGGTGGTGTCATGGTGAATCTGGCCACAAGAAATAATGTGGCGGGCCAGATCTTGATTTTGACACATGTGGGTTACGCCATGTTTTTCCAATAACATGTGGCCCGAAAAAATCCACAAAACGTTTTTGAGCGTGGCACAACAAATTCGCACAACCGTAATAATACCACAACCGTGTGTTTGCAGTCATACCTGTCGGAAGACGCCGGTGGCTATAAAAGCACACCTTGGGTTGAAGGCCCCTGTGCCACATACATACAGGTGAGTCTTGTTGAAGGGCTGCAAGACTCGTAGGAAGTTCGCACACTCCATCTGGATCGAGAAAGTCACATGATGTCGATCTGTTCAAAACTGAACTCTTGTTCAAAAAATGAATATCTTATCATCCAAATAAGCATTTGTTTCTCTGTTTGACAGCAATGCAAGTTCAGGTTTCAACCACACAAACAGGGGATTTAAAGTGAGGAGGAGCAACACCTGTTTTTAATTCCCTCGAGTTGCGTGAGGGTTGTTTTTGAGAGCTGTTTTGCTTCCCGGAATAAATGAAATTTTTGACTGTTTGATTTATAGTTAGGTGAAAAGATGAAAAATCTCTCAACTGATTCCTGTCACAGATCTATATCTGCATTGACATGTATACAACAAATAGACGGTAAGTAATACGGACGTCTGTGAGTGTGTTTGGGTATGCTGATTCACCTCTGGATCCTTTCCAGCCATGAGACATTCTTGGACCCGGTCTGGACTGGCAGGCCAATGCAACTGGAGAGAGTCAGAGAGAAAGTGAGATTTAACGACCGCTTTCACTGCTCGCTTAACATTTCACTTAACGGGGCTCTGGCAGTGGCAGGTGCTTTATGAGGAGGCAAGTCGGCATGAGTGGAACACTAATCGAGAAGAAAGAGGTCAGGAGGAGAAGAGGCAGGGCTGTTACCTCGGCAACCAGCCTGACGACTAATTAATCAGCCGATTAACTGACTGCACTGACTAATTGAGCCATTGCAATGATTTAGAATGTACAATTATTTCAGGTATTACCCATGAATAAACACATCAAAATTCTCCCAACTTGGCTTGGCATCGTTTGAGCACCATGCGCAACTCATAATGGGACTAGAGCAGTCTTGTGGTTTGGTGGATTCAAGGATGGGCTGTAGTTACCGGTTTAACTCACTTCTGACAAGTCGAAAAATCTTGTCAACGCACGCACACATAAGAGTACGTGGGCTCCAGTTGAAAAGTTCGACAGCTTGGTAATAAAGTGCTGACACTACAAGCAAAAATATCGATAGTGTCTTTGCAGAGCGCTCGCATGGACTTCGCAGTTCGCATGAAAATAGGACCCCTTTGCATCAACAATCTTGAAAGACCAAAGCCTGATTGATTCGGATTTGACTTTCAGCAGTCATATTGAATCAAGCACTAAAGCCCTTTACTATTTCTTTACGGCCCTCCTTGGACACAAGTCCTTTTCTTTCTCTGTAAGGCAAGAAGACCAACACCACGTAGTTTATCACAACACAACACGAATCGATTGGGCTCCTCAGAGTTTCAGATTTCATCAGGAAGCCCAAAAAATACAGTGCATATAGGCATAGTGTTAATGCTGAGGCCAGTCCTTCCCCTTACGTAAAAATCAGAGACCAATGCAGTTCAATCTTGACATGGTGACGAAGTACAGACCACCTCTGCTGTGCACAAATTATCAGATTGGAGCTCCTTTCCCAGGCAACTTTTAAAAACGTCTGGGAGGAAGATCTCTGTTAGTTGCCCAAGGACTCAAGCAAAATGTTTGTTTTAAGTGCTTCAGCAGATGTGAGATTAGTATCAATAGTTCTCATGGTAAGGCAAAATGGCATAGGTTGCAACACAGATACTTGAGACAACAGTTGTTCAAACAAGTCCTATGGAGGGGGGCCCTCATAATGCTGAGCAGGAAAACCTCCAACAACATTCTACATTCTTTGGTTCTAAATAAATCACAGTACCAGGCTGAGCATGCTCCAAACAGACCAGAAGAAGCTTATCTGTGCTTTTATCCTCAGTAGACTTGATTATTGGAATAGTCTTCTGGCTGGACTCCATCAAAACAGCATCATAATGCTGCAATTTGGTTCTGACCAGAGCAAAGAGATGAGAACATTTTACTCCAGGATGAGAGGCTTTACATTGGCCCCCAGTCAGCTGTTGAACAGGTTTTAAAATTCTACTACTGGTCCATCAATCACTGAAGGGTTTGGATCTTGGATAATTAAAGAAATGCTTATTGGATATAAATCCAGAAACGTTCTGATGTCAGCTTCACAGTTCAATTAGTGGAGTCCAGAGTTCAAAATATAAATGGTGAATCGGCATTTCATCGTTATGCTGCACTCAAATGGAATAAACTACCAACAGAACTGAACTCTGCCCCAAGTGTAAATGCTTTTAAATCCAGGTAAAAAAAAACTCATATCTATGGTCTTTTAAAGCATTTCTATATATTTTTTCCAAACTCTTTAATTCTTGTTTTTCTTAATTCTTAATTCTCGTGTTTTCCCCCTTTGCTTTCAAATGTTATCAAATCTTTTATTTCCAAATGCCTTTAAATGTTAATTATGTGAAGCACATTAATTACCTTGTTGTCTGTGTTTCAATCTGACTGACAGGAATTGTAATGTCACGCGAAGATTTTAAAGAACCCGATAGTGTATTTCTTTGGGACCCGTTCAAAGCTGAAGTCATTGAAAAAATGATTTTCCTTGGACGCAGCAGAGGCAAGGGAGGAATTTAATTTTGTCTGCATTCCGACAAAAGCACAGCGTAAGCATTTTGGCCCGGGTGCCAAAGTTTTGCCGAACTTGTTTTCATCAGAAAGCTTATCCACACAATTCCCTTTCTTTCCTCTTTTATCGCAACGCATGACAACTGTTGATAACTGACTGCCATCCATGTATGAAACTCATAAAATTTTGATCGTGGGTTGAAAATGAACAAGACCATTGAAGATGCTCATCGACTTTTAAAACTTAAAACGCAGTCACTGTAACTGATAAAGTACTCTACAAAAGTGATGTCATAACAAGTGAGGGTGCCGTCAGGAAACAATCTTGGATGTCAAGTAATGGCTCCCTGATGTAGTCACTGCAGCACTGCCTGATGGATAGCCGATTAGATTAGAAACCACAGTCAGCCTTATCGCCACATACCACACACTGGCAGGAACCAGCATGGACCACCGCCAAAGGATTCTCACCATGCCAAAATACCATCCATCCATCCATTTTCTGATCCGCTTTATCCTCACAAGGGTCGGGGAGCGTGCTGGAGCCTATCCCAGCTGTCTTCGGGCAGTAGGCAAGGGACCAATCATAGGGCACAGAGAGATGAAGAACCATCCGCGCTCACACTCACATCTAGTGACAATTTAGAGTGTTCAATCAGCCTGCCAGGAATGCGGGAAGAAACCAGAGCACCCAGAGAAAACCCACACAGGCACGGGGAGAGCATGCAAACTCCACACAGGAAGGCCGGAGCCGCAATCGAACCCGGTACCTCTGCACTGTGACGTCGACGCGCTAACCACTGATCCACCGGGCCGTCTGTCAAAATACCATTTAATGGAAATGTACCTCTTTGCGGGGAAATGACTGTCAATGCACACTGGGGGTTTTTATTCTTGACTAGATTCTAGACTCTGTATTCAGCTACACTCGAGTGTAAAAACTAGCGGATCCTGATTTTTATGCCAACACAAGCCTGGATGCGCTTGTTTGGGAATCTTGTTCATGGAAATGAGCAATGTTGGGCATTCCGGCATAACAAGGACACCTTTTTTGTACTTCACATTCCTGACAATTTGGTGGTTAACGCAGACTAAACTTTACACCTGCTGGAATCGGATCTAACTACCGTATTGGTGCCAATATAAGACGGCCCTGATTATAAAACGATCCCCTCTTTTTCAAGACTCCAGTTTGAAAAAATACTTTTTGAATATATTTGAGATATATTATATATATATATTTATTTTGCCTCATTCAAATCTTAATATCTGAACATTTAAATATGTAAACTAAAGTGCAATCACATTCGTAAATGAATGGCTTCTGGTTTTTGAAATGTAAATGACATCAGAACTTCTCCTCAGCTGCCGGTTAACCTGGCCGATCTTCGACCCACTTTTCTCCAGATTGTCGCTATGTTTCTCTTATTTTCTTCTCTTTTCTTTCTTACTGTTTTTTATTTTTATTTTTCATGCAACCGCTATTTTCATTTTTATTCTTCATGCCAGGGGTTCACTTTGGCCTGGGGAGTCAAGTTCAGCATTCGCTTCAATGATATATGGCGCCATCTAGCGTCGTGAATGGGTATAATGTGTAGACTCTGAATATAAGACGACCCCCACTTTTTCAGTCTTATTTCAATGCAAACAACGCTGTCTTATATTCGGGCCAATACGGTAGTTGGCGCAGGTAGTGAAACACAATGTTGGTGAATTCGAACTTTGGGCAGGCAGCCTTTGAGCTTCACGGACAGGTGCGGGGGATGTCATCGTATTTGATTCATTAATAAGACAACAGCGTGCAGTGAACTCTTTGAATCATTCCAGAAATCTATTCATTTGACCCATTATGACTATGAACTTTATTGTGTAATTTTTCAAACCGTCCTACTGGCCGCAGCGCATCTATGGAGGGCCCGGGGGTGGTTACACACAGACAAGTACAATCCGAGTGGAAGCGCCTCCTTCAAAGATCTGTGATCTCCCGAGCCAATTTTCGATCATCCTCACATGGAGGTCTGCATGCAGTTCCTTGTAAATGTACTTTACCTGCCATGACCTGCTGCGGGAGACGAGCAAACTAATTTATTCTCTTCTTCCGCAGTGTCAAGGACCATCAGCGCTCCACTCGCCCTCTGCATTGAAAGGGAATGAGAGGGGCTGCTTCGATTGCCGGCGAGTCAAGTCCGAATCCGAAAAAAGAGTCAAGAATTAAAATTTCAGATCTAGTAGAGTTTAAAATGGCCCAAATACTGTAGTTAATCATACATAAGTCAACCTTGTATAAAACATAAGGAATTCATGTTTAGTTTTTGTTAATCTGTTGATAACCATATTGATTATTTTCTATGGTATGATTCATGTGGGTGGCACGGTGGGCGACTAGATAGCACGTCCGTCTCACAGCGTGCAAAAGTGCAGGGTTCGATTCTGGCTTTGGTGTTCCTGTGTGGGGTTTGCATGTTCTCCCCGTGCCTGCGTGGGTTTTCTCCGGGTACTCCGGTTTCCTCCCGGATTCCAAAAACTTGTATGGCAGGTTAATGGAACACTAAATTGTCCCTCGATGTGAGTGTGAGCATGGATGATTGTTTGTCTCTGTGTGCCCTGTGATTGGCTGGCAACCAGTTCAGGGTGTACCCCGCCTACTGCCGGAAGACAGCTGGGATAGGCTCCGGCATTCTCACGACCCTCATGAGGATAAGCAGATTGGAAACTGTATCGATGATTAATGTGCTGATTTTTTTTCCTGAAGTTTGATGGCAATATCCTTGGAAGAATACACATCTAAAACTGTCGGCTTTGCATGTAAACACCGAAACTTGCCAACGTGTGTGATGAACTTCAGATCTAGTGATAAGAAAGCTGTAACGATCACATGGAGACCTGAAAAGATGAAAAGGCTGCATATGTTAGCAGAGAAAAATAAACGATCATGATGACAACCTGGCAACACAGCGGGGTTGTACCACCACATGGGAGGGCGGGGAAAAAAGGCCGCAGACAAGTTGGAACATCTTATAAACAGACTATAAATATGGCACATGAGCCCCTCGCCGGCACAGAGTTGAGTTATGTCTTGGATGTGACTATCTATCCTGGCGCTGGCTGGATGCCTAGCAGACTGGTTGGTTGGTCAGCTTACTCTTAGCTGTTCGTCCGCCTACCTGCTTAGTTGCTTGGCTCTTTGCCTGCATGCGCTTCTCCCTGATTGTAAGCATTGATTTTATGCGACAGCGCAGCGCTGTCTCTGTCCTTGCTGTGACCCTCAACACATCCTGACGGTTCTGGCGGAGCCATCATCGCGTCCGGCATGTTAAAAGCTCAAGCATAAAACTTAAGTATTGACACACGTACAACTGACAAGGGGTCTCCTTACAACTAGTTTCGGGCCAAAGTGTTTATGTTCATGAGTACTCAGTGCAGCCGTAAATCGTTCCAAATTGATTTCATGACAAACGTTTGATGACTCGGATGTTAGTGGAGCCAGAGAGAGAGAGACAGAAAAAGAAACGTGATCTTCACCATCCGGGTTCGGAAAAGGAAGGGCTCACTCAGCACATCCTGCCGCAGGGTATGTTTAAGACATCTGGTTTTGGTGTCTAACAACTCGCTCGAATTGAAATTATTGCCATGAAATTGTGAAAAAAAAAAAATCAATAACTTCAGTGATTACGTTTGTATAAAAACAAACAAACGAGCAAAGTGTGCACAGCTTTCGACCATCATTGCGGTTGCCAGATTCTCCTCCTTCTCCATGTTGATGTGAAACAAAGCACGATGTCTCCGCCAAAGTACAGCTCGTTTTCTGTAATTGTTCTCGACTTCATAACTCTGCCAGTAAAATGATTATTGGTGAAAACGTGTTGCGAAACCTTCTGTAACCAATTCCTTGGTGAAGAAATCAAATGACGGGCTTTAAATCCCAGCTAGTTATTCACGTCACACACCGTGTTGGACATTGTTTTCTGAGGGGACAATTTTTGGGAGGGGCTGTTATCCGCCTGTGCAAAACAAGGCGTGGAATGAGTTCAAGTGATTTTGCTGTGAAGGAACTTCAACAGCATGCCACAATCTTGGCGAAAGCTTTGAATTTCACTCCCTGGGTCCCAATACTTTTGTCCATGTAGTGTATGCATAGAGCCATGGAGCAATTAACTGGAGGCCATGGCGTAAAACAAAAATTCAAATACAGTCAAACCTCGGTTTTCGTCCATAGTCCGTTCCAGAAGGCTGTTCGAAAACCGAAATTGTTCGAAAACCGAAACCACGCTCTTTTTTAAAATAAAAATGTTTACTGAACACGTCTGCTCACAATGGAAAGCAACACGAGGAAGCGTCACTTCCTCGTCTACCCGAGGAAGCGTCACTTCCTCGTGTAAGGAAGGCGAGAGGAGTCAAATGGTGCATTCAAGTGCGTTCAGTTTGTTCGAGCACCAAAATTTGTTCGTCATCCGAGGCATACAAAACGCGACATTTTTGGTCGAAAACCGAATTGGTCGAGAACCGAGACGTTCAAAAACCGAGGTTTGACTGTAATTGATTATATTAATCGTTTCAACAATGTTTTTTCCACAAACTATGATCCCAAAACACTCCATATCATTTTAAACTCAGCTTGCGACATTTCCTTTCAAAATGGAGGGCTTACGGATAATTGAGGGTGTTGCAATATACGTCGCCTTTGCAAACTGTAAAAACAGCAATAAGAAGACCTCTGTCGTTTGTTCGCTTGAGCTTTTTAACAGCCACTCAACAGAGAAGGAAAAACATACATAACACATGCATGCGGTAAAGGCTGACAACTTGGGATAGGGCCAAATCCTCTCCAACCCAAAGATCTCCAAGCGGTTGAGAAGTACATTATCACTTATGTACAGTACTTCCTTGACACCAGTTACTGCTTTGGTCAGAGATCATTCTTTTATCAAATATGAACATTACCGCACGCAAATATGGCGAATGGGCCAAGCTGGAGGGATGAAAATGTGTAAAATGCGAGAATTCATCATGCTGAGTACCTGCATGTGGAATGAGGAAACAAGATTTTTTAAGGTGGTTTATTAGCCAGACCCGACCCACAGGCCCTTATTTTCATAGCTGGCGCAAGTCTAGCGCTAGGTGCGGTATAACTGTGCTCTTGGGTGCAGTTTTTGTTTCTTTTGATAGTTTCGTAAAAATGTGCAGGTGGCAATTGGTATTTGCGACGTTATGGGAGTGAACAGAGCCGACTTGCTTTCCAGCAAATGGAACGGTTCCTCTCATTCCCTTAAAATCCAGCGCAGTAGGAGGTGCATTGGTAGAAGAATAAACTGACTCGTTAGAATCCATGCAAGAGATTGACACACAAAGTACGTCTATAAGGACTTGCAAGATCTCCACTTGCGGGTGATTTAAAGTTGTCTGCTGTGGAATGTGTACTTGGAAAGGGCCTTACCCTCCCGATCGTGTGTCCATGTGTGACCCTGACATCCACCACAGACCTCCGCAGATCTCAGAATCTGTCTCCCAGTATCTCGATCAAATACACGAAAATCGCGTTTCACCACTTGCGCCACAACTTAGACCTGCTTTTAGCTGGTCAAAATATTTATGCGTCTACTTCATGCCACCAAATTACCTAACCCTTTGTTCGCTGGAACGCCCCAAAAATGGCACAATGTGGTCTGCCAAATTCCCAAACATTCTAAAGAAGGATTCCACCCGCACAAAAATCAAGATGTGCTCATTTTTACACCCAAATGCACATGTGCTGTATATAAAAATAGTGCCCCAAATATCTAAATCTGAGGTCGGCGTGCATATTTCGTGTGCGCATCACCATACATTGCAAGGTCAACACCTACCTTGCGGGGGTTCTGCGTGATGTCATCCATGCTGGTGGACAGCAAGTTATCTTTCATAGCCACATAAAGATGCATTCCATCTTCATCGGGCAGCAGGGAGTGCAGGTCTCCCGCCTCCAGGGGCAGCGTCAGCAGGCGTCCATTCTGGATCAGTTCTATCGAGGGAAGACCAAATAAGCACCAAGCACAATGGTTTCGATGCAGCCAACTGGAGACATTTTGTCGGATAACCCTGGACTTTTCATTAAATGCCTGCTACTCTCTGCAGCCGAGTGAATGACTTATGGAATTACAGTATAAGTTAAATGATGGATTTAAATGGGTTAAATACGTTTCTGATACACCGAGAAACAATTTTGAATAACAGACAAATACAAAAGGCTTTAACTGCAGTGTACTGTATCTTCATACAGCGGTCTTGACATGTCAACTCTGAGAGCTAAAGTGCTGGAGATCAACTGCTCGCCCACCATCTGCTGGCATTGCCTGTCCATTCTTGCATTCAGCTAGCAAGTGATTTATAACAAAATGTATTCAAGCTCGATAAGTGCACGTGCCTGCCTATGCATACACTCCAAATTCCAACATGACAGTGAGAGCCTGAAACGTCTATCCAATTACACACATGGTTCTTTTTAACAGCCAGTTCAAATGCTTTGTACTTTGGATACGACCTGGAAAAGGTTTGATCAAATAAAGTCAAGTCGAGGTCCTTGCAAATTTGCACCAAGATATACTGTAGTCAAATTCAATTGAGGTCAGTACGTATGCAACCAGATGAGGCTTTGAAAGATCCAAATTATATGGCGAGCTGAAGTGAACTGCCCTATGTGGTAGAAAAATGTGGGGTACACCCTGAAATGGTTGCCAGCCAATCGCGGAGCACACACAGACAAACAACCATTCGCGCTCACAATCCCCCTTAGGGACATTTTAGAGTGTTCCCATCACCTGGCATGCAAGTTTTTGGAATGCGGGAGGAAAACACAATACCCGGAGAAATCCCACGCATGGACGGGTAAAATATGCAAACTCCACACAGCCTGCCGACATGCTAACCAGTTGACAACCGTGCCACCCCGGTGTTGTTTTGTGAGTTATTCGTTTGCTTTTCACGGTTAGTTTTAAGGTTAGTTTTGACTCAACTGTTTTTACAGCGTAGTGACAGGTAGTTCAAATGATTCTTGTCCACTATGTGCTCATGGAACTTCTGTGGGTACGCACAAAGTATGAAGCGATTACGGCGGATTCCTCAAGAAAGCACATACAGCGATCACGTTGAGGGATCCAATTTGTACAACCAAAAGTTCCCTTATTATAGTAATTCACTCATTTTCCATTGGAGAACGTCTCAAGGAGTGTTGCCACCAAATAATTAGCTATACTTTTGTTTCTCTCGATTGCATTTGAAAAGGACGGTTTCTAAAATGTGCCCCCTCTTGCAGACAACCTGGGCTTCTTTGTCGATGGGCACCCTGAGGGCGTACCGCCGGCATCGAGAAGGATTAAATATTGATCCAAAAATGCCTCAGGTTCGCCAAGAAAAAGGATCGTCAAGCAGATGTCTGGGCTGCAAAGGTCAAACTGCTCTCATTTGGATTCATACAAAATGGTATGCCGAGATCCCAACGTACACGTGCATGGATTTTGTCGCAAAGAATTGAGAAATTTGTCTGACTTTTTTTTTTTCTAACTCTAAAATTGGTTTGCTGTATTATCATAATAGCTATCTCTTTACACTAAATTGAAAGTTGAGAATGTTAAAGAGGACATCTTGTAACAGATTGTGCGTGCAGATTACATTGTAGGAAAGAGATTGTTGTCGTTTAGAGCAAAGGGGGTGGGGAGGGGGGTAAAAAAAAAAGGACAAAATCCTTTCAGCTTTCAAACCAAAACCTAAAACATGAAACTCACTGAATCTTGAATTGTTGTTTTTTTTTTTTGTCTGGTTCCTCGCCAAATCGATCACAGTGTCTAACATGGCGCATTGACAAAGTTCCACAATGCAGTCCAATTAAGCAGCTACAAGCTGCGAGCCCATGTGGGTTTGTTTACTCTTTCTAGCTGCGCTGTAATTTTGTCACTCACAGAAGCGACAATCAGAATCTGCGGGAGTCCTCTATTTTCTATTGGCTATTATGTGATTGAACCAAGCTTGGGGAAATGGTCATTGTCCTCAGTGATTCAATTCTATGATTAAAAAAAAAAAAACTGTATGTGGCCCTTTTGTGATTGTGCTCATTAATGTGAGTGAAATTCAGTCGCTCGCAGGTCAAGGGGAAGAGACAGAAGAGGAGGGGGCACAGCAGGAAGGTAAGATTAAAAAAATAATAATAATTAAAAAATTGGGAGGGGTTGACACAGAGGAAAAAGTCACAGCGAGATGAAAACGGTCTGATAGCCGTAAGGCTGTTCGGAGATAAGAATGCCAAAATGTGACGCGGGGGATGGACAGATGAAGGGGGAAGAGTGGCCGAGGGGAAAGGCGGACCAAAAGCAAACCTGATGGACATGATGATGAAACAGTGATGGATGGCGATGAGCTGGGTGGATGGAAAATGAGAAATGACAGGAGGTGATTGCGAAGGAGAGAGCGGCGACGGGTGCACGACAGGCGTTAGAGGAGGATTGAAAATGAAGCGGGACCACGTGGAGAAAGCCAAAGACCGACTGCGTGGCGATAATGAGTCGCGGCGTCGAGTGATAACAGGGCACAAAGTGAGGCACAGGTCGGTGGATTGAAGAGGATGGGGGGAGATAATCAAGGTAAATAATTAGGAAATCACATACGTGTGTGTGTGTGTGTGTGTGTGTGTGTGTGTGGGTGACAGGATGATAAATTGGATAGTTGATGGGTGAGGGAGGACAAAGAAGACAGGTTGACTGTGAGGAACAGTCAATAAACCGAGAAAGACAGAACGAGGGGTGGGAATGAAATTATGATGGGGCATGATTGGGAAATTAATCATATTACAGAGAGAGATGAACAAAGCTCTGCAAAAAAAAAAAACAAAAAAAACTAAGGAAAATAAGCGTACTCGAGAGCGCTTGACTGAGGATGAACGGTCATATGATTCACACGAGCACCCTTTAAGCGAATGAAAATAGAAGTTGAGCGACAGGTGTGCCAGCACGCTAACAAACAACCAAAACAATACCACTCATCTTTAGCAGAGATAATAGCTACAATTATATTAAAAATCTGGGCGGGGCTATTTACATTCTACACAGTCGGTATGTTATACCAATCTGAGAGACGCTGAGGAGAAAAGTGATGCAAATGTACTAATCAGGAAACACAACAGGAAGAGACGATAACGGGTAAAATGGAGAGATGAAAGAAAAACAAGAAAGCAGATGCGGTGCTTCAGTTCAATGGGAAAAAACTCACCAGGTACTTCGGGCGAATGGTCCGAGTGGTAAATTGCTCAATTTCATGCAGATTTCAGGTTCATTACACTCAGAGGGTGACTCGAGAGCATAAAAAAAATGGGATTGCGGTTCCTTTTTTTGTTCACTTTTAACATCATATCAAACGTTTGCAAGGTTACCCACAAAAGCTTCATCCAACTAAGAAGGATGAAAATGGATATTTTGTCCCTAACGATCTCTCTCTTATTGTATCGGTAATTAGAAGGATTATTTTCAGAACAAAAAAACATTATTCAATAAGAGAGAGCGAGAAAGAGAGCGAGAGAAAAGAAAATGTCAAAAAAGGGCCCTTTGTTTCAATGTTACCCAAAAATCCCCACCCAATGTGGCCATTTATTTTAATGGTGTATTCCCCACTGCCACAAAGTGTTACTTGGAAAACATTTCAGTAGCATTGCGCAATCCCCACACCCCAACCCCACCCAAACAAATTGTAATGAACATAACCACCTTGGAAATGGTCATAAGTTATACATTAACCTTCTAAAGGGATTTGATTTTCATCCAAAATGATGACGCCCAAGCAGACCTTCTCCCTCGGAGACATTTTGTCATCGGAGAGGTGGAATATTTCGTCATGTCAGGGAGTTAGCGTGTTTCACACCTAAACATGAAATCGCCAAACAAGGTTGGGGACTTCTTAATGTGTTTTTTTTTTTTTTTTTTTTGCAATTAAATGTCAATTTTGTGATCGTTGGGTGGTGCTTTCCGAGAGTTTGTCAGTTGGAGAGTGCGTTTTTTGGTTGGTTTGTTTTCTATTGGTGACAATGAGCAGAGCAAAACCCAAAGTACAGTTTCACATTTCCACTTGAAGGGAGAGCATTTATGAAACCCAGCCTTGTCCCAAGGAACCAGACTGGATCTGCATATGCAAGCATCCGGCAAGTCATCTGAATTACAAGCGCGCATGCCACAAGAGCAGCGTGACCTTGCTTTGTTTGATATAAAAGCTCACTTTAACTGAACCTGAAACCACCTCTGCAGTGGAAACATCCACAACATCCCAATAGGATCTCGTGGGCCACAAAAAAAAACAAAAACAGACGCCACTCAACCCATCAAAAATCCTATAAAAATGTCATGTTTATTGACGCTGTGTGTCACTGAGAACGGCTTTGGCAACATTCACAACTGTATAGAAATTACTGTGAAACCCCCGAATGTGAATGCCACTGAGGTCATGTGAATCAGAATTGGACCAACATTTCTGGCACTCAATCACACAAGAACTTTCAATCTTACTTGTGGAGACTTTTTTGGCATACGGCGCAAGATGTCAATGTATCTGACAAGAGCTCATTTAAGCTAGCACAAAGAGTGACTGTGTTATGTTGCTTTTACATTTGTGACAAGATTGCTCAAATCACCTTTGTAACATTTTATGCTGTCATCATTTTCACAAGACAGGCTTTTTGTATTTACGTCATACCCTTCAAGGCACTGAACACACTTGATGTGGTTTTCACAGCGCGCACGTCACGGTAAAGCGGGGCAGGGTTCATGGTAGCATGACACGACTTTGCCCGCAATAGTTACTAAGTAGCTAGCTTTAGTTTTTTGCGTGTAAAATAGACCGCGGCTCTCCAACAAGTATTTGTCACAATTGTATCAAATATTTTACTTGTGATACGGAGGAGATTATAGATGTGACGGTTAGCTTTGCTATATTTCATTTCAAGCTAATGTTACTGTACGTACTCCAGTCCTATGTCCGTTGCTCTGCCATCTTTGATGTGCTAAGATTTCTTGCTCTTGTCTCCCTGGAATTGCTCAATATCCACAAATAATGGTTTGGTGGACGAACACACTGTGCTGTGCCGTGCTCAATGATACTCGTACAACAGTTAAAAATGCTAACGTGTACACAAACATGTTAGCAAAAATGCTAACATGTATTACCAATGACAACAATTAGTTTGAAATCGGGAACAAATTGGAGAATGGTGTTCCTTAACAAATTATGTGAAGATATTCCACTGCAGGCGGCGCGGTGGGCGACTGGTTTGCACGCCGGCCGACTGGTTTGCACGCCGGCCGCACAGTGCAGAGGTGCAGGGTTCGATTCCGGCTCTGGCCTTCCTGTGTGGAGTGTACATGTTCTCCCCGTGCCTGTGTGGGTTTCCTCCCAGGTTCCCAAAAACATGCATGACAGGCTGATTGAACACTCTAAATTGTCCCCGAGGTGTGAGTGTGAGCACGGATGGTTGTTCGTCTCTGTGTGCCCTGCGATTGGCTGGCAACCGGTTCAGGGTGCCCGAAGACGGCTGGGATAGGCTCCAGCACCCCTTGCAACCCTTGTGAGGATAAAGCGGACCAGAAAATGGATGGATGGACATTCCATTGGAAGGAGACAATCAAATATATGTTATATTTCAGATTACATATATACTGCACAGCTACATTATTTACAGTATACAGACAAATACATGTTTGTAAATGACATATTGAAACATTGACAGTGTACATAGGCTAAAATTGGGGAACAATAAAGTATTTAACTGTATCTTTTCTCCGACCTGAATTAAGAATTAAACATTTCATTTCATGTATTGACATGAATATCAATCTCCATAGGACTCTATCAACATACTGAATTACAAATGTACATACTAAGAGATGCCAGTGTATCTACATCCAGGCAGACAAATCTTTTGAATTTCAAACATCCTACTAGTGTCCGAGAGTCCTTCGCAAATTAATGAATTCATTTAGACCTTTGAGTCCGACAAGCCGAATCTGTCTGACCGGTTCCAATCCGTCTGGCCCTCTTTATCCTAAACCAACAGATTCTTGTTAACAATTTAGCTCAGTCAAATGGCTCCCATCTTGAGCTCGCCACCATGAATGGCTTATTCAGAATGAATACATTCTTTCCTCTACCCTGCAAACACACAAAACACACACGGCACGGCCGTACGCGCTACTGACTCAGTCGTGGAACTCAACAGCTCCAGCCGCCCCACCCTGACTCCTGGGAAAGTTGCCGTGGCAACAGAAGCCGTGCCAGCATAATTTGGGAGTGTGCGTGAGTGATGGGTCGAAGGCCTCGTAGATCTAACCCCCTCCCCTCCCAACACCGCTTCCTCCCCAACCCTTAAATCCAAATGCATACACTCCCAAGCATAAATTGAGGGATTTGACCCATGACAACTACCATCAACACTGGTTAGAATATTAAGTGTTTTAAAAAACATGATGGTTGACTTTGATTGTTCTGAACTCCTGTATCATGTAGATATGGTGTGAGCAGAAATAATACTGCCTACGGAGGTTTACGTGGCAAGGGTCTTGGTGGATGTAGCTCTGTTTCGCAGAGTTCAAGTCATAATTTTGACTGAAAATTTCAACTTTTTGGTTGTGGCGTGACAGTGAAGACTTTCAAACGGCACACAGAGAGGCCTGACAGTCAGGCGTCAGAATCCCGAAGAATAATATATACATCCACAAGGAAAACTATCTCGCCAATCACAGCGTGGCAGACTTCCGCGCAAGTATGCCCTCTGAGTACGGACCATTCTTATCAGCCTCAAGTTGACAGCAGGGTTCAATGAGGGTCATGACCTCTGATCCCAGCCAATTGCCCTCTGACCCCTGTCACTCTGAATCAAAGTTGGGATATAAAGGAGCAGACGCAGCGAGACATAATCCGAAAGGCCATCGCCTATTAGGACATGCGAGCACACAAAGGCAGTCATGCACGGTGGGACATTCATGAATGGCCACTTTATATTCGTTTAAGTGTCTATGTATCATACAGTGTGTGCCGCCATGAGCGTCCGCTTGATGTCCGCGCGTGTTTATTTCACATTCGAGGGTCGATGATCTCATACGCGGCGAACATTAGATGATTGACAACCGTTCATGGGAACTCTGATGGGCCTCGACGTAATTAGAGCAAATGTATGGCGTGTGATGCAGCTAAGAGCATTCCTGCACACACACACACACACCCACACCCACACACACGCACAGACACACACACACATGCAGTCAAACCTCGGTTTTCGAACATCGGTTCTCGACCAATTCGGTTTTCGACCAAAAATTTCAAGGTTTTTATGTCTCGGATGATGAACAAATTTCGGTTCTCGAACAAACTGAAAGCACTTAAATGCACCATTTGACTCCTCTCGCCTTCCTTACACGAGGAAGTGACGCTTCCTCGGGTCGACGAGGAAGTGACGCTTCCTCGTGTTGCTTTCCATTGTAAGCAGACGTGTTCAATAAACCTTTTCATTTTAAAAAGAGTATGGCTTCGATTTTCGAACAATTTCGGTTTTCAGCCTTCTGGAACGGATTATGGACGAAAACCGAGGTTTGACTGTATTCACATTTAATGCCAAATAAAATGTTATCAGATTATTTCATCAATCAATATAAGAATATAAAGAATATTTGATAGAATACATTGTAATGAATCGAAAACATTTTGACTCACTATAAGATTCAACAAATAGACATCAAAAAGATTTATTTTTCACCGGGCTACTACATCACAGTGCAATTTAGAGGTGGAACTATGAAATGATTAATCGACAACTGATCAATTATTCAATAAATTTTTGGCAACTGAGAGCTCGATTAGAAAAATTGTTTGACCATATTAGGTAAAGTTGCTTTTTTTCCCCCATAATGCAATGGGATATTGGGTTGCAATTGTGTCATTCGGGGGAAATATATTTTTTCTGTAGTTGCTCCATCAAAGTGATGAATCATTAATTGTGATATTGTGCTTTTAATTTTTATTGCATCGATTTTCACTGGAAAGAAAAGCTTCCTTTTCCCTTATGCCTCGTAAAAAGGAGTTGCTGCTCAGGGTGTTTGGCTTGCCCCCCGACCGCTTCATTGATATTCAGTTTCACAAGCGACATTGTTATCCTGCCATTTGGTTGGGAACTCTGGGTTTTTACTGCAATTTCATCAGAGAAACAAATATGCTTGCAGTTGAGCCATGTGGCCTCAAATGACATTCCTGTTGTGTTTATCTATCTGCCTTTTTGTCACAACACAGATGTGAGGAACAAGAATTATTGTCACGCTACAACATTCGACAAGAACATGACACAGTGGTTTTGATGAACGTTCCCGAATGTGAGATGCATATGGCTAAAATCCATCAATTATCACCTCTACTGTCCAGATGAAATTGGGAGACATGCAAGGCCAGAAAGTCAGTCACAATCACTCAGTCTCATGTTTGTACCATTTCTAAATCAACTTCTTATTATCTTATGTTCACACTTGCATGGTAGCTAATGAATAAAAAAAGTTTGAATCCGAACCCCTAACCCTAACCCTAACCACCTCACCCTAACCCCCTTAACCTTAGCCTCCTAACCCTAACCCTTAGTGCTTAACACCTAGCCCCCTGAACATTAACCCTAACCCCTAACCCTATCCCCTTAACCCTAACTTCAGACCCTAACCCATAATCTTAACCCTGACCCCCCTGACCCTCTAACCCTAACTCAAAACCCTTAACCTCTTAACCCTCACCCTAACCCTTATTACAAACCCTAACCCCTAACCCTTACCCTTGCACTAACCCCTAACCCTAAACCAACCCTAACCCGCTAACCCTAAATCTAACAATTAACCCAAACCTAACCCCTAAACCCTAACCTTAACCCAACCCCTAGTTCCTTACTCCAAATCCTAAACCCTAATCCTAACCCTAACCCCTAACCCCTAACCCAACCCTAATCCCGAACTCTAACTCTAACCCTAAACCTAACCCCAAAGCCTAAGTCCTAACCCTAACCTCCTAACCCTAACGGTCACTCTAACTCGACCCCTTAACCCTAAACCAACACTAACCCTAACACTAACTCTTCACTCTAACCTTAACCCTAAACCTAACTCCTAACCCTTCACCCTGACCTTAATCCTAACCCTAACCCCCTAACCCTAACAGTCACTCTCACCCTAACCCTTAACCCTACCCTGAACCAAAACCCCTTCAAGGTGATTTTTATGGCACCCTTCTCATTGGTGATTAGAATTACTGTTTGTCGAGCGTTTTAGTGTTTCCGCATGACTATTTCAGTGGTTAAAGCTGTTAAGAATGACAAATGGTTAATGAAGGCACTGCCCATACGATACAAAAAAAGTGAGCGCTCAGCCTAAGGATTAAGATGAGGCAAATAACCTCAGCAGCAGTAAACAGAAAAAAAGAATGCAAAAACTATTTGTGAGCACTTTGAGGGACAACTAAAAGTGTGCAATGAGGACTGCGTTTGCAGTGCAAATCGCTGCCCATAACAAAGCAGACTCGACATTAAAGATGTCAGCACGTGCTGCGTTTGCAACGACTTCATGCGAATGTTCAACCTTCTCTACTTGTACCGTGATGCTTTCTTGGAAGATCTGCCAATGCCGAATGTGTGTTTACAATAGACATCACTGCCAATTGCTTTAAAAGTTGTATTTATGCCTCTGACATGAACATTTACCTTTAGAACTAGTTTGGATGTCAGTTGTGACTGGTGAATTTCGATCCTGTTAGTCAAAGCGAACAGGATGTCACGGTGACAGCTATGACGGCGCAATGAGGCGGAAAAACACGGCTCGGAATCTATGAAGCGTATGGCGAGTGTCAACACGGCTTTTTCCATGCTGGCATCTCTTCAATGCGTCAGAGCGGATCTGACAACAGAGTCCAGAACAAGTGGGATGTTTCCTAATTTGGTTTAGCAGGCGGCCTGGACTTGTTTGCTTTGATTTGATCGAGAGTGACACATTTTGAGGGAGGCAATTTTCCAAACTTTCCAAATGAATCAACGTGTCACACACCTTTATACGACAAGTAAGGACAGTCCAAACAGTAAACACGTTGCGGTCGAATTGGAAAAGGGTTCACTGTGAAATGTAATTGACATACAGGTGCGGTATTCTACAGTGTGCACGTGGAGCCGGATAAACAGTACCTAAAAGAGCTTGTATGGAGCCCCATTCGGACTCCACGTCCACACGTACATGACTATTTCTTAAAAGGTATGTTTTCTTCGCTCTGGGTGAAGAATTTTCTACATCCACAGGCATGAAAACGTCTCCTGGCTGCAAGTCCGCCCATAATTGTCCTTGCGTGTGTCTTTGTGCAAATCTGGACAAGTATTTGGGCAATCGCTGCCGCCAATTTAACATCATCTCTCTTCTGTGAAGAATTTCAACAAGAGAGTCACGGGGGTGGCGGTGCTGGTGCCTATCCCAGATGACAACTGGCGGAAATAAACTACACCCTGAACCGGTTGTCAGTCAGTCGCAGGGCACATATAGAGACAACCATTCACACCCGGATCCACACCCTCACTGAGCGGGACCCGATCCCACGCCTCCGGCTCACGAGTCAGGCGAGTGCACCACTACACCAGGGGTGCCCAACCTTTTTTGACCAAAGATCTACTTTTCGATTAACCAACCTCGCGCGCACACTTACACACGCATGCCCTGATGAGCGATAGCCCCTAAGATGAACGAAACAGAAAAATAAAGTAGACACAAGAGTTTATTAAAGGGAAATCA
Organism: Hippocampus abdominalis; assembly: GCA_018466805.1. Classification (NCBI taxonomy): domain Eukaryota; kingdom Metazoa; phylum Chordata; class Actinopteri; order Syngnathiformes; family Syngnathidae; genus Hippocampus; species Hippocampus abdominalis. The sequence continues at coordinate 28,322,539 of CM031694.1, read as the reverse complement.
CTGCCGAACTCAGTGGGAGACCTTACGCAGAAGCATGTGATGCACTTTTAGAGCCTGTTAACGATCATAGCTCACGTGTACCGTTTTAAAATGATTCTCCCAGCACTCCAGATTCCAACTCTTTGCCAGTGCCCTCGGTGAACAGCACATGAAACAAACTCTGAATGAGAATAATAATAACAATAAAAGATATCACGCAACCACTGCAATTGCAGTCTGCTGATCGCTAACAACTTCTGGTGATGCAGGTGACGTGCCACCGTAGGTTTGACCTGTTTTTTTCTTTTCATTTATTTTTTTAAACACTTTTTGTGAAAGTGAGACTGATAGGACGCTAAGGGTGCAGTGTGCACTACACAAAAATATATCATTTTAATAACACACAGACACAGACACACAAATGTTTTGGGTTGTTTTGTTTTTCTCCCCTCAATACCCCTCGCGATCCACTTGGGACCAGCCTGCGATCTACCGGTCGATCGCGATCGACGTATTGGGCACCCCTACACTACACCATCGGCGACTTTTTGTGTGTGTCTCTGGGAATTATTGTCAGAGGTTATTGATGTTGGACCTGAGATGGGGAACAACACTCTCTTCCACACAAGGTGGGGGTTCAAGGTTATGGGAAAAAAATCACGTTTTTTTCCATCGTCATCTCATCGAAGCATGTCTGGGATGTGAGGGAAAAAATAATATCTTGTTTACTGACTTTCATGTATTTCTACATCTGGGCAGACACACTTATCTGAGAAATTACACTGACGATGTGTGTGTGTGTGTGTGTGTGTGTGTGTATCTTTGTCCGCCTGCCGGTCTATTTACTGGGCCCAAGGGAACTCTAGTGTCTGGTGCAGCATTCCCGAGGGGTGGAATTTGTTGGCCGCGCCACTACTGGAGGGGTACTGGTAGCGGGGGTGAGGAAACCGGGGCATGTTTCCTGTGGAAATGGGGTTATCACTTTGCCAATTACTAGCGCAATTACAACAGGAGTCTTGCAGAAGAAGCCTGGGAACAGTCTGCGGACCTTCTCCGCCGCTTGAAATAGGCCCTTTCAAATCATGCGCAGTACATGAAATGACCGATTCATTCAGAAGTTATGTCGTCACTGCTTGTTACTTTTCCCTTTTGATCAACGCGATTTACATTTCTTTGGTCAGTTTCCAACAATCAGGTGTCATTTTTCACTGAAAAGTGTATGAAAGCGAATCACCTCATGAAGAAGGGGCTATCCCCAGTATGTGTTCATCCAAATTAGTATTGTTGATCCTGGAGGAGTGGTACCCAACTGGTGTTCCGCTTTTGTAAAGGTCACTGTACTGTTTGAAGTGTCCAATTAGTTCTGGTCATTGTGACCTTACATGAAGACTAACATTAACAAAGTTGGATGCTTTCACTGTTCGCGCAATGCCTCCAATGGTCGTCTAATTGCAGACATGATGCAATTTGAAGTACTGTCTCATCCGCTGACTCAATATAAAAATAAAAATAAAAATCTTTCATTTCCAGGTTACAAACCAAAAGACAAGCAATACAAAAAATAAATACAAAAATAAATAAAATAAATCATGGTGTCGTAAGAGAAAAATTTGACAAAGGATTACGTACTAAAGAATAATACAATACTTAAAATACAGTAGTACAAACTCCTGTACATATGTACTATTATATTTACAAGCCGATTCCATCATAATGAGCGACTACTGCATTTTAGACATGTTGCTTATTAATGTCCCACTTGAGCTCGCAACATTCCTACTGGCACACAGACAGAAATTCAACTGCAGACCAAAGCCACAGCTGGCAAGTCTGTACTGTGTCACCAACAGGCCAGACCCTTGTGCACAGCTTGAACTTTGACCTCAGTTCATATGATTATTCATCATCATCATCATCATCATCATCATCAGATTGTGCAGGCTGACTCCCAGCCAAGCACAGCACAAACTTGTCAAATTTTAGGGCTAACCACTTGCACTTGGTGGAGAGCACTCATTGCAAATAAAGGCTGGCTTTTTTGAAGCTCAGGCTAGTTGCTATGGACACATTGATGAGGGGGGTGTTTTGCTCATTTTGTACAATATTGTTTTCATGATAGCGAAACAAGAATGGTTGTTGTTGTTGTGCTTTTAAATTTTTCTTTGTGGTACACACTCTAAACATCTCCGATCACTTAAAATTGATTCTGAATATTTGAGAAAAACTCATTTCCATTATCAGATTTTTCTGCCTTTTGCCCAAATGACTTTCTTTGTATTCTGTTTGGCAAATCAACGTGCCCACCTGTTGCTCTGGTCTGTGCGTGACAGTCTGTATGACAGATAAATTCTAAATATAGATTTGCTTCAGAACTCGAGTGAATAATATGGTTGAAAAAAAACACATGTTAAAAAAAATCATGCATTAGTGAGGCCTACCACAAACTGATGATTTTTTTTCCCTTACGAGTAGAGCATGGGTGCCTCGTCTCTAAATACAGTAAAACCTCGGTTTTCAAACGTCTCGGTTCTCGTCCAATTCGGTTTTCGACCAAAATGTTTTTAGTTTTTTATGCCTCGGATAACGAACAAATTTCGGTTCTCGAACAAACTGAGTGCACCTGAATGCACCAAGTGACGCTTCCTCGGGTAGACGAGGAAGTGACGCTTCCTCGTGTTGCTTTCCATTGTGAGCAGACGTGTTTAGTAAACATTTTTCTTTTAAAAAGAGCGTGGTTTCGGTTTTCGAACAATTTCGGTTTTCAAACAGCCTTCTGGAACGGATTATGGACGAAAACCGAGGTTTGACTGTATATAACTTACTTGCTATTAAGAGGAAAAAACATGAAAAACAAAGTTTTCATGCTGTAATCAATCTACTTCTTGCCTCAGCTTTAACCCATACAGGGACAGGAATTAACTACAGTGGACATCTTATCATGTTATCCGGTGGATGAAAGGGTTAAAGCAGAGTTGAGAGATCCATGGACACTGCAAAACTATCCAATAAAGCTTGTAGCTAAATCGGAATTTTTACTGTGACTCAAAGACATTTGAGTTTCCAATTTGTGATGAATCCCTTCCAAAAAAAAAAAAACAGACCAGAAGATCTGAAAAGAAAAATCAGTGTACACTAGACTTGCTGATAAGACCATTTCTTTTTAAACAGGAAAGGGAAGGCCAACTTCCAACCTTTTGTGTCACTTGGCAAATCTTCCCATCATTAAATTTTCTTGAGGTTGTCTCTCGATTACATCGCAAGAGGGAAGTCAGAATGGTACAGCTCATGAAAGGCTTGACGAGTCGAAACAATCCCTCATGTCCAAATAAGAGTTGCTAAAGATGTGTCAATCCAAAATTCAAACCCCGACTAACAAATCTTCCTTGTTTGATGCTAATGTCATGGACTCCATTGTTTGCCTTAGTAGTGGAAACAAAATGTGTGCAACATCTGACGGGGAAAAAAAAATGTGAAACTGGACTGATAGAAAAGGAATGGGCAAACAACCAGACAAGGAAAGAGATCCAACTCAAGATTACAAATGGGGGTAGGGGGCAAATTGTACTAAATTGATACTTCGGGGAACTGGAAGCAGTGTGAGGCTTAATTTTTACTTAACCGTGTGCTTTAGGCTAAAGATAGCCTCCGAACACCAGAAACCTCAACATTACACATTAAGAGCATGCCGACTGTTGTCTGGTGTTTTTGTTGTCAAAGCAAGAGTCCAGCTAGGCTGACTACTTGCTGAAAGAAAACGGGAACACGTTGTGACCCTGAAATAAGCTTTTTCATATACAGTGGAAGAGTTGGAACCTCAAGTTACAATTTTTTTTTTTTTAATTCCGTGAGCCCGTTTCTAATTTGAGACATTCATGAATTGAGGTAAGGGTTCCCATTTAAATGAATGGAAACGCAATTAATCCGTTCCAGCCCCAAAACTAAATTATACTTACTTTTTTTTTTTAACCAGTGTGTGGTTCAAATTAAATACAATGGAATATAGAAAGAAGTTAAACATATTATTAAGAATAATTAACACAACATGATAACTAATTTATGAATAATGTATTGCTCATTAATTGAATTGAATACAACTTTATTGTTTACTGTTAACTTGAATGAAGGAGGGAAACAGTGGAGGATGACAACTCCTTTATTAAAAAAGTCCTTCCAAAATAACATGAGGAAATCCAGATTTTTTTTAAAAAATCAATCATGCCGTTTTCCTTTTTAATTCATTGGCTGATTTTGGCATTCCCATCCAGGAAAACCTGTCTAAAGTGGGATGTCACATTCCAATTTCAAAGATAAATTTGTAACTAATTTGTTTTGACCATCCATCCATCCATTATCTGATCCGCTCTCGACAGTACTTAGCTGATCGCAACACAAATGGCCCCTAAGTGATTCACTTCTGACTTCATAAGTTATTAAGAAACTCCACCTCAGTGATCTTCTGTAGCGCTCCACAAGTTTTACCCATTATCAAAGGGTAAGAATCTCAAATTTGCTATGCTTCTTGTCTGACTAAATCAGGATTAGACACGCTGGAAAATGGGTTGCCTTCCTTACATAACTTTTGTTTTGCTCATACGAGCCAGCAGCTGAATTTGACTTAAATGGGCACTTGAACAGTGACAAGCAATGGCCGCGCAACCACTGGGAACTCCGACCATTAAAATTAATAATAGAGACTGTCATGGTGTCACATCACCGTCCACGTGAATTGTGCATCTCAGCAGCAGCAATTTGCAGCAAGGGAGCCTGCAAAGAACTGGCCTAGATAGAAACACATCTGAAAGAATAAATGAATAATGAAACAAACTCAATATCCTGATATTGTTCTGGCGTTTGTGCTTTACTCGTACGCATCAGAAAGAGCTTGGCCAATGAGGATGACTATTAAGTGAGAGCGTGATTATCAATAGATTACCTGTTGATTAACCATGGTGGAAGCAAGAGAAGCAAAACGGAGAGACCTCGTAGGTCACAACGAGCAGAAGTACTGTTGATTCAGTCTAAAGGAGTTTGTGTCATAAAGAGCAACATGATGTTACTTATCATTCAAGTTGAACTAGATCAACACTGTGCTACGGCACAAATCTGGACAACTTTATTCTGCCCTATCGAATAAACAGAGGAACTAAAAACATTCCAACAGAATTAGCTCATCCTTTTAATTCATTTTTTAAATAAAGAAAATACGTTAAAATGTCGACCTCTAATTCCCACAATTGTTGACCAATCCTTAACAGTGTGAAATCAACAGCGCCCCTGCTGGAAGCAGCAAAGTGGTGCATTCAGTTTTTGTGCACCGTTAATCAACAATTACGTACACCAGGGACGTGCGGTCAGGGGAGGCAGGTGAGGCAGAGCCTCACCTCTGAATGCACATTGCATTGCGCAATCATCACAAACTGGGTTGATACATGCAACTGGCTCGTCGTGCTGCTTGCCGTATATCTACATGTCGCAAATATAATGTTGAGCTAATTGAATAAGCTACCCTTTTTGGTTTATATATATTTGTAAATCTGAGACGAAAGGAGTCAGTGCCTCACCAGCCATGAATCTCACCGCACGCCACTGACGTACACACATGCAATCAAACCCAATGCTGAAGATTAATACTTTTCATTTGTAAATGTTTATGCCGTGTATGTGCTGCAGTTGCTTTAAGGGTTTCTTTTTCAGGCCAAAATGAGTACACGGCAGCTGGGTTGTGTGTCTTCTCAGCTTTGGTTTCAGGGACAACAGAGCTTCATGATGCCCCTCTATGTAATCCAAACAGCCAATTTGTAAGGGTGCGATGGATGCATGGAAACAGCTGTTTTGGAATTCTTCCAGATGTTGGCTTTCCAAAAGAAAGTGTCCAGTGGACATCTTAACATGTTATCAGGGTACAGGTTATCATTATTGGTGCATGAAAGGGTTAACGTATTCACTCCCATGAACATTTTTATTCATCAACTGGAGCCCAACCATTAACTGCCCCCAGTGTACTGCACTCGATACTGAACTGAATGTGTTAATGTAGATCTATTTTAGTACCGTAATATATCTCAGTAGGTTTTTTTTGTTAGCTGAAAGATTTTTTTTTTAAACACCGATTTTACAGTGGGAAAAGAAACGGTAGAAACCTCACCCAAGGAGCAATTTCAATCCAGTCACTCATTTATTTGTCATTTGGGCATTTGTCCAGAAAGCGACAACAGGATTAGTTTTAGCGCCCGCGTGAGAAGCAGTCAGTAGATCACAGGTCAAAAGCTGACATCTTTGCTCTTTTGCCCATGGAGGGTCTCATACAGAACAATTGTAACAAAAACAAACCTAATTTCAAAATACTGTACACATGATGTAATCATGAGTCAATTGATTGATTAATCTCTTCAGGAGTGTTGAGGACATCCTCAGATTCTCATGCGATGATTGCGCTATGCTTGGGCTTTTGTTGGTCCGCACAGGATCTGCAATGAGCAAGTGCGTATGCGTGTGTGCACATTAGGAGCCTCTCATTACTGTGATGAGTCACAAGACTATACTTTGTTTGTATGCAGCGTATTAGCTTGTTGTGTGCATGTATGTGCATGCTCATATGATGCAATAATGAAATACATCGAATTTTGAGTTGTCTGTATTTTCCCAGCCACAACGAGACTCATAAAAGCAAACAAAAAGACCCTGGAAAGTGAATGCTTTGAAGTTATAGCACTCTGTCTGCATACTTAAATCATGTTCGATCATTAAAGAAAAAATAATAATAAAAAACAAACTCTTATTAACTACGCTGACATTAGAGAATGCGGCGCCGATTCCACCGTTGGAGGCTAGTAGCTAGCAGCTAGCCGCTAAGCAAGTCAGCTGGTAGGAGCCGTCAGACTAGTTACAGTAGAACTCTTCTACAATCAAATCATGAAAATCAAGATTGTTCATTATTCAACGCAGTAAAACTCTCTCTAGAAATTGTTTGCACAAAATTTTTCACAACAGGGAACTTTTCACTATAGCAAATTTGATCTCAGACGTAAACACACACACACACACACACACACACACACATTCACAACGTATATGTGTACTCTTTATTTTTATTCCAATCTTGCATAAGTATGAACAAACACTTATTTGATTTTGTTTCACACTAGTGTTAACAATAACAAATGCTTCCTGTACTACTGCGTATGTGTAAGCCAGTGTGGTGGTTGCTGTTGGCGTTTCCTAGCTAAGCAGTAGCAGTGGCTGTGGCAGGTTGGATTAGACTTTTGCGGTACGCTTGTTTTCGTTGTAGTGAACCTCATTGCGAGGCAAGGGTGGAGAAAAGGATTTTGTATTACGCAACAAAGGGACTTTTTGTTGTAGGGGGAAGCAGTAAAGAGGGCATGCATGAAGATTTTTCACACTAGGGGGTATTTTCGCACATGTAGGTTTCGTTGTAGAGGAGTTTTATTGTATTTTCTCTTGTGTATCCACAATTGTTCTTTAACTAGGCAAAAGAAAATTTTTTTAGGTGTCATATCGAAAACTCGATTATTCAATCGAATTTTCAGTAGGCTATCCAAATACGGTACGAAAATAGCTGCAACCCTAGTCAAATGCATCCACATGATGGTCAGGATCTAGTTTAAAGAAAGTGGAAGATTTGTCTTAAAAAGTGCACTTTTGTTGAGGTTACATGTGGCTTTAAGTTTCTGCCACCCAAACACTGGAGCAAAACCAGCAATCTAGCCAAAGCCTAATGAGCTCCATCCCAACCATGTTCTGGCTCGAAAATATTTCTGGTTTCACATAACAAAACAGAAGATGCTCACTCTCTTTGATCTTCATCCGCAACTAACCCTAATCTTCCACTACTCTTGTGCATGAAAGGACCACAGAACCCAACCAGAACAGAACCAAATTAGATTAAGAAAGTCTGCCATCTAAATGGCACGCTTGTGAGAACAGCTACTCGGGATGCGCACAAAAGTGACTAATCGGCCGATTGTGTCTTGTCAATTGTGTGGAATTTTGTCAATCCAGCAATCATATTAACAAGGGGAGGAGGGGGCTGTGAATTCATTCTCAACAAGTTTGCTGACTAAAGGAGGATGACACATTGCCACCGGCTAATCAGCAGGTCAGCCACGGGAGCCTCTTGCTATGCACAATTCCTTGGGGAGGATTAACTGTGCGAAAAAACACATCAATGACAGAGAAAGTGAATTTCTCTTATCCCTGCCCTGCGTTTCACTTATGACCATTCAACTACTACTCCAATGAGGACAAATGCTGTAGAAAATGTGTGTATGCTGAATAATGGATGGATTCTCAGCGTTAACCCCCGCAACAGTTTTCAGCCTCTGTGCCGACTTGTCTTTCTCATATTCCTCAACAAGAACAAGTAAGCTGCAGGAATTTTACTTAATACGCGGTTGTTTGTTCAATATGAAGAGTTATTGTTATCAATAAACAGACCAAAATAAAATACACCTCTGTTACCAAATAATATATGGACATCAATGCCTAGGTACGCTTTTACTTTGAAATTGTTCTCCGCAGCATGATGCGGCGTAATGGCTAACTTGACTCGTTTTCCAGAAAGCGGTTGTGTCCAAATCTACAGGCTGCGTCCCCCCAATGGCGTATTTTCGGACTTTGTTGCCGTCACAAACTGTTGATAATACCATGTTGTCCTGAAATAATGTTCAATCGCTCATTAGGGGCGCTAAACAAAGGACTTACTTACACTGACACTGTATTCTACAGTGCTAGCCATGCTAGCAGGGCTAGTCAAGCTAGCAGGGCTAGTCAAGCTAGCAGGGCTGGTGGCGCTCAAATTAATAGACCTAATTGACTTTGCCCAATTGATGCTAACAGCCTGACACGGTTACAGTTCCGACTGACCCAAATTTATGGGGAGGGATTTGTGTAAATTCTCACTTATGTTTCTAGAGAGGAGAATAGAGTACTGCCATACACAGTTTCAATGTAAGAGTAAAATGCTGATTGGAAAAGTGTTTGTTGTCTTCTGTATCTTCAACCAAGCACAAAAAAACTTTTTATATATTGTGACACTCGATTATTCGATTAGAATTTTTCTGTAGGATATCTGAACACCAGAATATTCGATAGCTACAGCCCGAGTATCCTTGAAGACAAGAGATGGGAGGGGTTGATTTCAAATCATGAGTTGCATTTTTTTTTTGCATGAAAAGCACGATACAAATAAAGTTCGAGTGACTGATTGAATATTCATGAAGCCAGACAGAGGTTTTTTAGTATTTTCAACTGTTTTAGCAACGAGTACGGAACATAAATCCAAATGTGTATCGCAGGTGATATAAACAAAAACTAGAGCCTAGATCTATTTGTCACTACAGCAATTACACACACAAAAAAAATATTTTCTATCTGTTGGAGGAAAATTATGATGAAAAAGTGGTGATAGGAAGGGAAATGACCACTGCATGGAACTCCCTGAGAGCGACAGAATGCATCCACACCCGCCCACACGTGCACACACACAGTCCACTATGCCAATACAAATCACAACAATATCATCTTTTTTTGCTGCTTGTAATCTTTGCAAAGATGAACACGCTGATCTCTGTGGATACATTAAGACACATTCTACCGGGAGTTGTTGAAAGCAATAAGGAGAAAATTACATCGGCCACACTCCATCAACTCCTCGCAACCCCACTTCTGCTGAAGCGACTGCATGTACATGCCCACTCTTCGCATGTTCACATGCCGAGATGCCATTAAAGCTTAATTCCCACCCGGAAGAGCTGAAATGAACATCTTCATTTCACAGTAATTTCTCATTCGACTGCCTAAAACATGTCACCTTCTTGGGGTTTTTTTTTTTTTTTTTTGTGGTAATAATCAGCCACTGTCGAACTCAGTGTGCTCATGAAAATTTAGTGCTAAAACATAAAAATGTGACCGTTTGCCAAAAACATGATTTTCACCAACCTTTTATTTATTTTTTCTTGTGAGCTCAGTGTTTCTGCGCAACCCCCCACAGCGTCATCTCCTGAACATGCCCAAATGCACTGAAAATGCCAACAAACAATCTTAAATCAAGTATTGTGAAATCCTTCAAGTCGAGGGAGGGCACGCTTACAATTCAGCTCTTCATACTACAGATCTCGACTGTGCTCTGAGAAGCACCCACATGATGATTCAACGTGTTTGTGCAGTGTGCCACACACTGGCACAAGTGAACGATACATAAACCCATGACAAAAACTGATCATCTCCGGTCATGCATTATACTAGTGGAGGTCGAATCGGCTCGGGGCCAAGGAATAATGAATTTGGTGGTGATGCGTGTCATTATCTGATTTGTGCCATCAGATAATGATTTCTTTGTCGCGCTTTTTGAAATGGTCACAGCCACTTGAGTCTAAATCCTGAAGGTAGGTGGGAGCGGTCAGGAACTCAACTGGGTGGGGGGGTGGGGGGAAGATGGGTGTCTTTAGCTGTCAAGCTTCATTGCTAAATTGCTTGCCAAAAACAAAAAAAATCTGCAGAGATGAGTCCATGACGACCAGGGTGGGGAACTTACAAGGTGTGGACCATGACATAAAGTTTGTGGGTTCTCCACTGTAAAATTATGTGATAAATAAAATCTCTGATGAAAATCCCCAGCAAGTGCTCTAGGATATATTTGAATATTTATTTGATTGTTGAATGACATTTGATCAGTGTCATGCAAATGAAAATGCAATTTGTCCCATAGAAATGAGGTTCTTCACTCTGGACTGTCCTTTTACTCTTTTAAACATAATTACATTTTTTTTAAAAACAAAAAACTTGAATTATGCCCCATGTCCAAAATTCTCCTATTCAAAAGGAAAACAAAGCTTTGACACAAGACTATACATAAAGACATCCATGCCCAACCTGTGATGTAATATAGGATACGGAGAGATGGAGTGACGGATGTGTGAGACCGAAAGAGATCATATACAAGTGCGGGGTATTTTTTTCTTACCGGAGTGTGTGAACTGCAGTCGTGGCTGGGATGCTTTCCAAGCCCCTGTTAAGGTGGCTCCGAGGTGGACTAGAAGCACCACCGTCGCCGGTCCGCACATCCTCCTCCGCCTCCTCCTTCTTCTCTTCCTCACACAAGAACACCCACTAAGTCACAGTCTGGGTTCCACAGCGGACCGATTTGGGCAATTCACGACTGGCCAAACTCCCAGGTGCACACACCGTAGCACCAAAGTGGTGCGCCGTTAAAATAAATATATATACAATTCATATATATGAATATATTCGTACAGATAAGGAAATCCAAATGGAATTTGAGTCCTAGGCACAAAGATGCTGTTTTAAAATAGTCCCAGTGAGCAGGGCGTGAGTCCAAATCCTGGAAATAATTTAGCACTCCAGGTCAGCATGTAGCAGCACCATCTGTGGACTTGTGTCTTTGAGTCGTGTGCGTGTGTCTGTGGGGTGTCAGAGATGTGGTGAGAATGTATTCCAGGGAAGGAAAAAAAAACATTCAAATGAAAAAAACATGTCGTCTCAACGCTGCCTCCTCGCAGCCTGACAGCTCTCTTCTGCTCTGTCTCTTATCCTTTCTGCTCCCTGCATGTGACACTCTCTCGCTCTCTTTCTCTCTCTTGCTCTCTCTTTCTCTCTCTCTCTCTCTCTCGCTCTCTCACACAGACCCGTCACAACACCCAACACTCGTCACTGCTTCACGGAAAAACGGTCAAAATGACAACTCATTTTCACTCTTCCGTCCTCACATATTATTCCATGCCAAGCAACTTTCTCAGCATTAAACTGTTAAAAAAAAAAAGCACTACAACCTATTTTATGAATGACTATGTTCTGTCAATCAATCACTTGAAAAAGTGAATACAACATACATCATAATAGTCCTCACATGAAAAGTTAATTGGAACACAAACAGTAAAAGTACCCGACATAATATATCCATATGACAGCTATACAAACGATGGAAGTCAATGTGATTATGACCTCAACCTTACGTGTGGGTCATAAAAGGTTAACCTGAAACTGAGAATCTGGCAAAAAGGTCCAATACAAAATTCTCACTTGTCGCACAAATGTAAAAAGAAGTTAACCTCTGTAAAGCAATTGATCCTCTAGTCCAGGGATGAACGATTAGAAAACTAAATGGAAAAAATGCTTTTTAAAAATTATATACGTATGAAATATTCAAAATACATTTGGGAAATCGTGAAACAATATGATTTTTTTTTTGAAAATTATGAAAGAAAAAAATTTGAATTTGTCAGTGCCGAACTGCAAATATGCAGGGGCTGACTGTCGCTTTACGTTGTAAAATCACCACTCACCACTTGATGCACGGAGGAGTGAGAGAAGAAATGTGTCACATGTAAGTATTTGACAATAAAGATGACCTTGATTGATTCCTTGATGGTCTTAGTTACTGCCCTATACTACAACGTGAGTAGGCCAAGCGATTTTTTGCAGGTTTATTCATTACAATATATCTTTATTTATAATTTTGGAATGATATGAAGGACAAACATAGATGTCAGAACATTTAAAGTGAGTTCTTGCACTTAATGTTGGTTTCTAGTTTAGCAGTTTTGTGCCATCGTTCAATGGTAATTTTCATGCAAGAGAGCCTATTGCACTGGAAAACAATTGTATGTGGTTGTTCTGTATCAACAAAAATGAAATACATGAATATTATTTTTTGGGGGGTTTTATTGCAATTTGCATGTATTTTGCCCATATTCACAACAGCACTTTTGTCAGAGACCCGGTAAGGAGGTTTGTGGTCCTATGTGGTCCCCCAGTAGCACTGATGGAGAAATTGTCGGCCCCACCACCAACATTGAAGTTGCTCCAGCCTGCTCTAGTCTACTGTTCTATTTTTTATTTTTTATTTTTCTTTGAACACACCTGTTGGAGGGTTTTGGAATGAATGCAGAAAGAAAGCCACAACCACCCAAAGGTGGGGGGAAAACACAATAGAAATCCATAGTGAATAATTTGATGCTTGTTAAACTGAGGTTTGACAAGATATGCTGATAAGTGACATCATCTGAGACAATTGCACTCCACAGTATGTGCGAGTCAGATGTTTTCCCTGAAATGTTAAGTATCAATTCTAAATTGTACGCCGAAGGGGCATTTCTATTTATAGATTCCACTGATGGTAAGTGTGACAGACAGGTTCTTCATACGTTCAGTTTAGAGCAAAACATTTCTCGCTGAGCCAAAGTTTTTCATCTTATGTCTCATATTTCCTGATAACCCAAATGCAATCATTAAAGCCTGTGTCTGGGTTTTCCGCTGCTGTTGTTATTTCCGAGACGTAGCAGCTCACTGGGGTGCGGCAGCACTGCGTACATTCTCTCAAGTTCAGTCGCAGGCTTGCAGGGACGATTTATTCAATTCACTGAAATAAAGAATGAATTTAGGTTGAGTACAAATGAACGAGTATTTATTCAGCCAACTTGTTTGCTGTATTTTTAACGAAGGCTTGTCTTGGGAAAAATATGGTCAGTTCAATGATATGATTTTATTTGTATAATTAATATAATATTATTAATATATACATTAATATTATATATTAATATATAATTACTATCTATATTTATCTATATTTATCTCATATAGGGTTATATCTTCGGGCATCTTCGGGCAGTTATACATCCATATATAAGTGCCCATATATATAATATATATATCTGCACTGTGATCTTATCTATATTTATACATATATATATATATATATATATATTTATATTATTTATATATATTATTATTTATAAAATTATATTTGTATAATATATATGTATAATTTTATAACCTGGTGCTTAATCCATCCAAGGTCATCCGAAATGAGATGAATTTGTTTTTATGGTGAATGAAACCGCCCCCCTTTGGAACTGTGCATCATGTCGACTAAGACGCTCCTGTTTTAATCATGACCGCGAAAGGTGGAGCACTCACTAAATCTCCACACTTCAGTCCTAATCCCAGCTAGTTCTCGCAGGGCACACAGAGACGACAACCATCCCCGCTCAGCCTGCAATGCATTGGAATGTGTGAGGAACACACCCGGAGAAAACCCACGCAAGCCCGGGGAGAACATATCACACAGGGAGGCCGGATGTACCCGGTAAATATACGGGCCGCCTCACTTCAGCTAAATAGTTCTCAGTCTGTTGGATGTAACATATGACATGTACAAATATTCAGCTCAGATCATTTGAATAATTGATTCTTTAGCTGCTTCAGTAAATAGCACGTAGCCAAGAACAAAATGGCTGAAAATCAGACACACGGATACTTTCTCTTTCCAGCAATATCAACAAAATGTCATTTCGGAACATGACAACTCTGCAAACTCTTTCCTGGCTTTTCATCAATAAGATGGATGCCAGCCATCTTGCAACTATGATTTCCTTGAACTTCCTTTCATTTCATTAGCCATCCATCCATTTTCTGACCGCATATCCTTAAAAGGGTCGTGGGCGTGCTGTCTTTGGGCATTGATTAATTTATCTCTACACCAGTAAGACAGATAAGGTTGTTGAAATGTGACTTCAATGACTGCTGAAAGACTAGCTTACTCTGATGATGCAGTAACTACAATAATGAACATTGATCAATAAATACCTCTCACTGTCTATAAAGTAATGTAACATGTCTAAAAAGTACTTGAGAATGGGTTGTTTATTGTTTTACTCATTTTTAATTTCTTTTATTTCTTCTTTTATTTCTGTGCCAACCAAAAGGGAGAGTGCCATTAAAAATAGATATACGGTATATACTTATATATATTTGTGAAAGTGGTTAGTACAAACCAGTATGAGAAAAAAAACATCGTCTTTCTTTAACTCATCTTGTACCTCTAATTTGACTCACCGCGCAGCAGGGAAAAAGCAACAAATCAGAGACAGAAGATGTGACCAACGAGCCTCGTTGAACTTTTTTCGTGCACTCGGGGCACACTTTCACGGCTTTGGACTGACTTGTTTACTTGGACTTCAGAAACATTGCTGAAACTATCATGGAATATCCATCTCCAGTGAGCAAGAGTGTTAAAGAGAAGATTTTGGACAGATTCTGAGACAAAACAAGGGTGAACCTGCATTTCAGGGATGGAGGGGACTTGGGCAGCTGAGAGGATTCAGAAGTGATGCAGAATTACCTAATTCTGCTTTATCATCCATGTTCCCATTTTTATAATTGATTCAAAAACATAACACAGTCAAAGCTCGGTTTTCGTCCATAATTCCTTCCAGAAGACTGTTCGAAAACTGAATTGTTCGAAAACCGAGACCATGCTCTTTTTAAAATAAAAATGTTTATTGAACACGTTTGCTCACAATGGAAAGCGACACGAGGAAGCGTCACTTCCTCGTGTAAGGAAGGCGAGAGGAGTCAAATGGTGCATTCAAGTGGGCTCAGTTTGTTCGAGAACCGAAATTTGTTCTCATCCGAGGCATAAAAAACTCGACATTTTCGGTCGAAAACCAAATTGGTCGAGAACCGAGACATTCGAAAACCGAGGTAGGACTGTACTTCACAACTAGTATTAGAGTAATACTTTTTAAGCCCCTCTCCCACTGAACTGCAAATAATTGCAAGGGTTTTTGAAGGTAGCGAATGTTGCGTTCTCGTCAGGGTTCTTCAGGGTTCAGTCAGAGTCCGTCTGGATTTTTTTTTGGTCACATTTTCAAAGTTTCCTTCTGACAAGAAAAAACACTAAAACCGATGGTGAAAGTCCGGCGATCATTTGGCGAACATTTGCGACCTTGAATGAACCCTGACGAGAACGCAACATTTACTACCTTTAAAAACACTCGCAATTGCTGGCAGCTCAGTGGGATAGGGGCTTTAGAAAATAAATCATGCTACCAACATAGCAGCTGCGGAAAACATCTTGTGCGCATAAGTGAGGGGCGGGGCTTTGGTCAGAGACTCATTGGGCAGGGGGGGGATTGTGATCAAGTGAGGTAACATTCAAATTTAGCAAGCAGTTTTAAAACTGATGACTCCCTCTTGAAGTGGGCTACACACGTACCTATTTTTATTGTCAAGCTCAGACATGAATGGGGAGTTGGGAAACATCCTGTGTGTGCCAAATGCCTTTTCCGTGTGTGTGGTGCATTCAAGACAATACATCGTACCACACACGGAACAATGAATGTCTTAGTACCAAGGCTGACTAATGAAGTGGTCAAACCCAAAACCTCGTTACTTGAAGTCACCACGAAGGAGACGAAGAAAACAAGAGAATGTTGAGCTGCTTTTTTTTTTTTGGCTTGTGGTTCGTAAAAAAAACCCCAACCGCGCTCACACTCAAACCTCGGGACAATTTAGACTGTTCCATTACAACCTGCTATGCATGTTTTTGGAATGTGGGAGGAAAACGGAGTACCCGAAGAAAACCCAAGCAGGCACAGGGAGAACATGCAATCTCCACACAGGAAGGTCGGAGCCGGAATTGAACCCAGTACCTCTACACTGTGAGGTCGACGCGCTAAGCATGGTACTTTCCTGAATGCAAATAAGAATTTGGGGCAATTTATAATAACTGTTCCCGAAGATATTGTGAGGGTTACAAAAAAAACGGGCGGAGTATTACAACTTCAGGCATATGTAGCATCAAGTTGGATTAATCAGGTAGCACCAAACTTAACAGTTTCATACAATAGCCTTTGAAGTCGGTGGATAAACAAATTTCACCCAAATCCATAATTCATGCTTCATGTGACACATTTGCTCGGTGTTCTACAATGAGGGTTTTCAAATGTAAAACGGATACCTTGACTCAAAATATCAAGGGAATGCCGTGATACTCTAATGCCGTAATTTCAGATATTATAACTCGCGTCTCCTAAACCATCAGGTCATTATGACGAGATAATTTGTGACCTGACCACTGGGCCTCTTAATTACAACAGAAAACCTCCCTGCCACTCGAACAAAAGACCTCTGATTTTCTCGCTGACAAGTGACATCCATTAGTCAACCGGTGTGTGAGCGCTGGCTGTGGAGATCATTATCGACCTCACATCTCACCGCTCCCATTCTACATGAAGCACACAGACACTAACACACACTTGGTTGCCGTGCACATTCCCTATGCCGCGAGGATTGAGTGTGAGCGCTGCGGTTAATGAGCTCCCATTGTCAGCAAGTTGTTCTGTTTGTTCAGAAGCATGAGGTTTGTCTCCCTCTGATCCCAAAGCCAAAGTGTCCACTTTGATAATGCAAGCAAATTGATTAGCACTGTGCCTGCAAAAAAAAAACAACAAAAAACCACCCTATTTATATACACACACACACACACACACACACACACACACACACACACACACACACACACATTTCTGATGGCGTCAAGTAATATAGCCGTGTGTGAAAGAAAATCATAACCAAAAGCTGAAAAAAAAAAAGACTAAAAAGGCGAGGGGACTTTCCCTGTGAATGTGTTGCCATCTTGTGTCGTTGCTCGGTGATCACTCCACCGAGGAAGACACCGGGCGCTTCAAAGCAAAGACATATTTAAAACGACGCCTTTTTTTGCGGATGGGTGGCTATTGCGATACGTCAGCGCAATCGCCATCTTGTATGTGGAAGTGATGACATAAACTCATGCATGTCCTGAACTTCATAATGCTACATTACACCAAGTGCAAGGTAATGCTTCCCGTTCTCCCATTCACACAAACAGTAACGATTTTAAAAAATACAACAACAAAAAAACAACTGCGTATATGCGATCACTTTACATCTGACAATTATCAATGTTTAGATGTTTATGATAGAAGGTAAGCAACCCAGTCTGTATTTTCTGACATTTTCATGAATTACAAATGGTTTTCACAGTTACTGTGATGTTTATGTAAATATTAATTTTAAATATTTAATGTCTGTCTGCAATAACCAAATCCTCGAATACATGTGTCGATTTAATGAATAAATAGCAACAATGTTTCTGTTGAACTGATTTGTTTTTACATTCAATCACTCCTCTTCTGGAAGCTATTTCCCACTGCTTTAAATCTGGGATGAGAATTAGGGAAAGGTGGTTGACTGGTTAGCACATCTGCCTCACAGTACAGAGGTTATGAGTTTGAATCCGGCCCCAGCCTTTCTGAGTGGAGTTTGCATCTTCTCCCCGTCCCTGCATGCGTTTTCTCCGGGTACTACGGTCTCCCAATGTTATATTTTGTCATTCATCTATTCTTCTTCTTTTTTATTATTATTATTATTATTATTATCAAGGTAATTCCACGCAGTCTTTTCATGACTGCTTACCGTTTAGTGCACCCCCAGACAGAACACTGATGAGGCAACAATGCTGAAGTGTTGACAAAAGACTGCTACAAGATGGCGGACACCCTGACGTATGACTTGGCCAAGAGGCCAATTTATACGTCAACGATTGAAGGGAATCAACGCGCCTTTTCTGTAATGTGCAACTTCTACCACTAAAGGTCAGTGTAATGCCATTTAAATTCAACCACCAACGTCAACGAACGGTACATGTATACTGTATTGATAACGCCAAGTTCGGCAGTTTCGAGTTGTTTAAAAGGCATAATGTCACGTAAATCCATCCATCATTATACGACCCGCTTATCAACGGGTATAATATTATGTTGTGTTGTATGTTATTTTATCATGCATTTACTCTGGGATCTTTAAAATGCAGTCACAGGGCAGGGAATCGCTGTTCCTCTTTTGACCTCCTTTCTTCTTAAGTGTTTTAATTGGTTCACACAAATATTTTGAGAAATGTTATGTATGATTTTCGGCGTGGCTTTTATAATCACAACCGGCACATAGTTAAAACAGATCTAACATTCCTGTAGAGTCAAATTATATAGCATCTAGAGCGCATCCAATGACACAGTGGCAACACTTTCAGACGCAGTTATGCCAAAACTGCTTTCTCAGCCACCTAATTCAACTGCATTGGCGAGTACCCAAATCCTGTTTATGCCTGCAATTAGTTAATTTACTCTTTAACCCAAATTGTATTTTTGTAGGTATAATGACATTCTTTTTCGGGTTTTTTAGATTCAGTTCCCAACTGATATATTTACTTTACATTCCTGAACAGAAAAAAAATGTTTAATGGTTGAATGAGACCTGCGGGCGTCTGTCGTCAGTGTTTTCCACGACAACACTTGCCTTCTCGCTGCGGTTTATACAAGCCCCGCCCCTTATAAACTTAGCCGTTCTCCCATTGGACAGTTCGTATGCAGTGCGTTCGATTTCATTGGATATTTTGAGGAGGTGGTAAGCAGATTGGTTAAAATAGATAGGTTGGAGCAGGGCTAAAAATAGTCTGGTATATAAATCCTGCCTTCGGTAGCATGTGGAGCAGCATACACCTCGCAGGCTTGAGGAGGAGGAGGAGGAGGATTTGGATCATTAGGAATAAATAGAAATAGAGGAAGAAGAAGAGCCAAAGCCGCAATCCGCAAAAGCAAAGCAAGAAGATAGGGCGAGGTGCATTGAGAATGAGAGAAAAAAAAGAACACAAATAGCAGCCTGGGTTTAAGATCTCTGCTTCAATCCCAGCTCAAGTGTTCCCCTCTTGGGCGCTGTGCGTCTTTCACGGTGTCTGACCACCACTTTGGGTGGAGTAGGCAGTGACGAGTCTGACGACCTTCCTTCCGGCCTGTGGCTTCACTCTTACAGAGCCCTTAGTCATTTTCCATAAGTACAACGGTAACATTGAGACGAGCAAAAGGCTTCACGGTCATCATAATATAATTTGAATTTGCAGGTTTTTAATGTGTTTGACTTGATACTGTACTGCGCTGTGTGATTCCAACAACCAAAAAGTGCACTATTGAAAGGCTCTTTATGAATGATTTTCATTATTCAGCAGCGACCCACTGGTGTTTTTATATGGGAGAGGGTGTAGCACTAAGCACTTTTAGACTATAGTTTTGTTCAACAGTTGTAATTTACAGGAGCATTATATTCAAGGATCAAAGAATGTGAATAAAATCCCAAGATTTTACCTGGACAAAATGGAATCGTGACCGAGTACAGAAAATTGTGCTGTTAATTATTTTGAATTTGTTTATTATTTGACAGCACTAAACATGCTACTCCATGCTGCTAGCATGTTGCGCAAAGTGAAGTAGAGATATAGGATAGCATTTGGGTTTATCATATTATAGCGGACCGCTTTTAATATCCTTCCAATACAATGCAGTCATTTTGGTCTATATCGGATCCGATACCAATTATGGATCAGACCATCTGTAATGGTAATGTGTTATTACAGCTAAATTAACACAAGAATATATACAGGATAAATACTTAGTAAATGTAAAGTAGCTAACGTGTGAATATGTTATTATAACTGAGCAACATTGTGTAACTTGACTCTTGAAATTTAGTGGGGACCTGCTTGATCTTTACCTCAGTAACATTGTATAATATAGTTTTTAGATCCATTCAGGTCCAATTAAATCTGCTGTTACGAGGCAGAGTTAAAGGGCTCAATAACTGCCCCACATGCCAATGGAATAAGAGGCTACGCTGTTTTAATGGCAAACTCAGAATTACTCAGAACTATTTTTAAAGAAGAGCACATACTCCAGGTGTCATCAAATCTGTTTCTATCTCCACTCGACCATGATGTACCATTCAAGTGATGTCTTCCCATGTAACGCCTCCCATGGTTGCACTCTCCCTGCAGTTTGTGAATATGGCTATGCTACATGTCGCACCCTCCCACACAGGAGCAAATTAGCTCACCTTTACATCCCCCACAAGCTCTCTCTGCAGCACAGTCATCGGTCAAGCGTGTGAGTGAGGCTTTGCGAAGCATTACACTCTTCAGTCAGCAACCACCTCGCCCTGGTTTGAATAAAGACTCCCCTGCATTGATTAGAAATGAAAAAAAATTCATTTTCCTACACCTTTAAAATGACTACAACTGGAGAGCAGGGATCCCTGGTACTAAAATTGTATACCTTCCAGAATCCAATTTGTCCGGAAACCACAGATTTTCTCCGAGCTGCCCCGCTGTTGGTGCGGGCCAATCACAAGGCAACATTGTCATTTGAGGTCTGGATATGCGGCGGCGTCGAAAACATTTCTCGGTTAACAATCGGCTTGGTATATAAATAATAAATAAACACAGTGTTTTTTTTCCAGGCGCCCTTTATCTGTATATTTACATTGCAAAAACTGTCACTCAACGCCATCATGCCCACTGTGCCAATCATCGAGATAACAAGACTCAGCCGGTCAAAACAAGGCGCATGCCGATGACGACATTATCATCCATTGCCGAATTACGTCGAAACAATATGGGGTAAAAACATTTTGGTAGGCGTGCGTGTGTTGGGGGTGTCATGCTGATTTCTGCGAGTGGGGCATATAACGTTTGTTGGTTGCAAAAAAAGCAGACAAAGCAGACTTTGATGAGAAGTTGGCGACTTTGCGCCTAATAATACTCTGTACCTAATGGTCCGTAAAATAGTTTGTTTTCCTTTTTTCTATACGGGACCAGAATAGTTTCTGTAGAGCGAACGTGGTGTTTTTTTTTTAGATATCACTATCAAAGTAGATTCCATTCACCAACTTTTAGAGTGACAAAAAGAGTCGGATCGGGATCAGTCGATCTGCAGTCTTGGTATGGGTATCAGATATTTGAAAATTTGAACACTGCCAGAGATGTACAGACGGTTGTTTTTTTTGGCTTGGTGATAATCTGCTTCCTAATTATTATGACAAATCATTAACGTGATCAGTGTCTTCCTTTCATTCGTCCTTTATCATCTTACTAATAGTATTATATAATTACAAATAATTTGAGCAAATTTGTTAATTCAGAATTGTGTATCAAATTGGTAGCCCTTCACATTAATCAGTGGTAATGTCCAAGTAGCTCTCACTTTCAAAAAGGTTGGTGACCCCGCTCTTCTTTGGTATGACCACAAATTTTTAGCACCATGTAGTAAGATTATTCCATTTAATGTTATATTAATTGAACATTTGACCTGTGAAAACCATGTTAAAATCAGAGGTTTAAACCATTACATTACCAACAGAGACAGTATTATCAGACCTAATATACAGTGTATTTTCAGCTGCAAATGACTCCCCAGACGTGATAAGTGATCAGATTTGTGTTGGTTTTGTCCTGAAACTGATAGAATGGTGACCAGATGTGTTTAAAGTCCCTTTAGCGGGAAATAAAAGGGCTCAGATTGAATTAACCCATACCATAAGTGTTTTGAACCCTTTAGACAACTGATCCAAAAAGAAATACGATCCCTCTGGTGAAGCTTTCTTCACAACGAATTAGTATTCAATCAGAGTCCAGTGGGAACATTAACAATAATGCCGCCGCTTCATAAAACCTCTCGTCCATCACATTACTCTGTGCGTCGATTTAGTAGTAAGAGCCGAGTCCGTCCTCGACTCAGAACAACAAAAAGGCTTGGGTGTTATAGAAAGTAATTTATTACACAAACCAAAGCTAGTTTACAAATACAATTTCCAGTCCTGTGTGTGTATAGTTTAGTATGAACAAACCCATAATTCATATTTACAGACATTGCATACAGCTTGGTTTTCCTCTTCTGACTTCAGCATCCAGAATGTAAGATTGAAACATTCATTAAAAGAAATAAAAATGATTTGTATATTACAAGGAGGCGTTTTTTTTTGCACTTTCAATTTGCATTGAAAATACACATCTTAATCCAGGGTCCAAGCAATAATCCAGCCTCTCTCCTGTCGAAAAACATTTGGTGGGACTGATTGACAGATTCTTAATCACCAAGTGTAAAGTCAAGTAAAGCAAGCAAAAATAGCCGTCCGCTCTTGTTCTGCCCGTTTTTTTCTCCTTTCTTAAATACCGACAGACAACATAATACATTTAAAAACAAAAGCAGGAAATAAAGTGTAATCTAACAATACAAGAGTAGGTTCCTGGAGCAAACTCATCCTGGTAGGCCAGAAAGAGGAACTAGAGGGGTTCTTTTATTTGAGCCAAAAACTGACAGGCCACCATCATCGTTTTTAACCAAATACCACTAACAGCAAGCAACCAGGTTGTGAATTCAAATTTGTCTCGATAGTGCTGAAGAACACAGTTTGTTGTTTCCCCCAAAAAGGCTGTCATGCAGTTTTGTGGGTCGGCAGGTAACAACGCTTGAATAATAAGGCATATTCAATTGTTAAATGTGCTTGTGGCTGATCCCAAGGACCCTCTTAAGCCTCTTTTACACGGAGAACCTACAAAACTGCCGCATCTGAGCTATAACAGAAGGTGCAGCAGCAATACAGCCCACTGCAGTCAGACATTTGCTTCGTAATTACGTCTGGTCTGACGAATGACAAATACTTCACAGTCGCAATTACTTCCACAAAACATGACAGGAAATGCGAGCGTGGAGTGCTAAAGGTTAGCGTGGTCACGGCTCGGTTCTAACCTCTGAAGTCAGAATCCCGGACTCAACATGTTATGTAAAATGGGCTTCAGATTCTGTTTAAATGTACACTTCTGCCCCCCTCCCCCCCACAAATAAAATAGTGTTCCTTCCGGATCCAGAGATTAGTGGTGGCGTTGCATGTAAACAAAATACTTCCTCTCCTCGTTCGCTGTCCTGGTCTACAACCAGGAGAAGATCAGCACCAGCAGTGGCAAGTATGGGGGAGTAATGTGTGGGGGAGGGGATGAGAAGAGTTAGGCTGGCTTGAAAATCCTTCTCCTGGACCACACATTTTTTGTTGTTGTCATTTTTAGAACCCATGATATTATTGGTGGTAGGAGCATGCTCGTAAAAGTAATCATTGCCAGAATCATTTTACAAGTAGTTTAAATGGTAAAAACAGGGGGGGCAACGGTGTGTCAATTACAGTACAGTGTGGTATAATAATAGAGCAGTGCCAGTGAGGTGAGGGCTGAGTGCATGTACTGGCTGGGAGTCTGTAAGCACAAGATTAACCTCAGATAGACCTCACTCATTTAAGGCTGCACATATGAGCACACACATAAGACCCTCGCATCTGAAGCGGAGGGGTCGCGTAGGGTGCACACAGGATCAAAATGTTTCTAGACACGAGTATTCTTGTTTGCAATTGAACTGTAGGCACATCGAAATGACCCAAGTGAGAATCTGATCTTTGTGTGGTACAGCCTCATTACAGGGCAAATTCACTCACCTGCAACTGCACGATTGGGGGTTACCTAGCCCAAATGGCAGCCATTACCTGTACTTGCGGTGCCCTGCCTGACCCATCAAGTCATCCAGAAAGGAAATTCATATTGCCATATAAACATAACACAGTCAGCGGAAAGTCCCGCCACAAATCATCACGGATGGATACCTTCGATGCAAGGGCCAGGATCTCTTAATGAACTTCTGTGTTGGTTGGGGGGGGGCTGTATCGGTCTTTGGGTGGTGTCAAGCTCCCACCAAATTAAGAGTCCAATGGTTTACAACAGTCGTTATTTGCCCACATCCATTCCCTCTCCATCAAAGCTTCCCATAAAAAAAAAAAAAAAGTCCCAGGGTAAATTCAGTCCGACAAACAGCCATTTTATAGCGGTAGTCATTAACTGCAGTCCTTTCCTGCCCTTCCTCCTACGCCCCCTAATTTTTCCATCCCTCCTCCACCCGCCCTGGCCACAGGTACGACAGGCCAGGTGCAAACGGTCCCACAATAACTGCCACGTTACAGCAGTACACACTTATTGCTCTTCTTTCCGCGGCGAGCCTGCAGCGCCGCCCTTGTGGCCATCTCAAACACCTCCCGCACGCCATCCTTGGTCTTTGCGGAGCATTCCATGTAGCCAAACGCCGCGATCCGGCCAGCCATTTCCCTGCCCTCCTCAGACTTCACAGGCTCCTGTTGCATGAGAGAAAGAGAAAAAAAAAAATCAATACCTTGTCTTTCTAAAGCTTGAACAGAGCAACCCTCAAAGTGGCGATGGGCCATCTCCGATTTCAAAACAAAGTTTATCACTGACAATGACCTTTGCAGTAATTTGTTCGACAGTCATAATTGTCAGTATTTTCAATATTTAAATGTACTGGGAATGTTTTAGAGTAGTCATGAAAAGTGGAAATTAAAAAAAAATAACCAGCCTTACATTAAGCCATTAGAAACAATTAGTTTTTTCAACACTTAACTTGCACAATGCATGAGGAGGGTTAGTAAACGTTGCACTTCAGATGCAATTCATGCATCACGTTCATGAACATGAACAGTCAACACATTATGTGAAATAAAAATCAACCCTGTCATAAATGTTATTAAAATAAGACATCAAAATGTATAGTCAAACCTCGGTTTTCATCCATAATCCGTTCCAGAAGGCTGTTCGAAAACCGAAATTGTTCGAAAAACGAAACCACGCTCTTTTTAAAATCAAAATGTTTACTGAACACGTCTGCTCACAATGGAAAGAAACACGAGGAAGCGTCACTTCCTCGTGTAAGGAAGGCGAGAGGAGTCAAATGGTGCATTCAAGTGTGCTCAGTTTGTTCGAGAACCGAAATTTGTTCGTCATCCGAGGCATAAAAAACTCAAAGTCTTTGGTCGAAAAACGAATTGGTCGAGAACCGAGACGTTCGAAAACCGAGGTTTGACTGTATAACATACTGACCAGAACATGTTGAAAGCGAGCGAGCTAGCTAGCTCGAGAAGCGGATGTAGGAATCTTTCCTTCTTATCCAATAGCATAAACAGATGGACTCATGTGCAGGCCAATCACAAAAGACCCCAATTAAAATCCTTAGTTCAAGAGGCCACTCAATGCCAGCAGGTAGACAACGTACTAAGTGTTTTGGGGGAAATTCATACATTCAAGATGTATTTTGAAAAACAGTCCCAGATTTCACTCGCAGATAAAGTACCTGCTTCATTTTAGCCAGCTCCCGACGCGTGTGCTCATCATTGCGCAGGTCTTTCTTGTTTCCGACGAGGATGATGGGAACATTGGGACAGAAGTGTTTTACCTCTGGTGTCCACTTCTCCGGAATGTTTTCTGTGTGAAAAAGACAACAAAATCATTTGTAAGGCGTGGCAGCACGTTTGGCTTGGTACATTTCAATGGTATCAGAAAACAGGTTTCCTCGATATCAGATAAGCGTGACAAAAAGATGGCGGGGGAAGGACATTCATATTTGCTTTGGGTGAAACCAAGAGACCGGTGAAACAGTTTTCATTTCAGGCCGTTTGCACAAACCGTAGCATCAAAATCTAAATCTCACATAGCGCAGTTTATACTATTCTGCTTGTGAACGCAAACACGATCTGGTTTTTGGGGGCACAGCAAAGCGTCTGGAGCTTAAGTGACCGTAGATATCTGTCATTAAAATACTGTTGAAATAGGCAGGAATGTAGCGCATCACGTCTTGTCGTCGGACTACTCTTACCTTGGTTTTATGACGAGCAATGCTGGGTAATTGACATTTTCTACTCATTTTAATCATGTTTATGCATGACACTTCAATTATGCAGCACTTTCATCACCTGATTTTACATGAAGCCATTTCCATAACAAGAGGAAAGAGCTGTTCCTAATCCTAATAGCAGAAAGTGCATCGTATGTGATTTTGCTGCATGACTGCCTGCTGATGCTTGTGCTGCAGCTCTTTGCCCGAGCAGTTACTCAGTGGCGTTGATTGTATGGCAATAAAATGAACTTGGTAACCCCGCATAGTACAGTCAAACCTTGGTTTTCGAACGTCTCGGTTCTCGGCCAATTCGGTTTTCGACCAAAAATTGAGTTTTTTTATGCCTCGGATGACGAACAAATTTCGGTTCTCGAACAAACTGAGCGCACTTGAATGCACCATTTGACTCTTCGCGCCTTCCTTAAACGAGGAAATGACGCTTCCTCGTGTAGCGTCCCATTACTGAGCAGACTTGTTCAATAAAGATTTTTTTTTTTTTTTTTTTTTTTAAAGAGCGTGGTTTCGGTTTTCGAACAATTTCGGTTTTCGAACAATTTCGGTTTTCGAACAGCCTTCTGGAACGGATTATGGACGAAAACAGAGGTTTGACTGTACTTATTACGAGGCTTTATGTGATCAATGTTTTGGGGCCGATCAGCAATCAGAAGCTTTGGGAAAAAAATATACATGATCACCGATTCTTTCAGAAGATGAAGCATTACAACTTGTATATTTATTTTACAGTCAACTAATTTAAAACTCCACAAATCTTGGGTCTACGTCAGTTCCTTTTTTGCGTCGTATTGGAAGCTGGCTGTGTTGTACGAGTCCCGGTGCACACACACACCCCAATTATTATTTTGTCCTGCATTGTTTGTGTACTTTTTACCTGCCGCGTCTGTGACAAATTATCAAATCGCTGAGGGCGTTTGGCTCCGGTTTACGTTAACTGGACAGATCCGCTCCCGCCTACGCAAAACTGTATTGACTTTGTAATGTAATTGCGTCATGAGAAAAGCTCAGCTCACCAGCGGTATTGACGGCGGAATCTGAGCAAAAGTTTTGTGCGTCTTGTCAACAACAAAGCCACTTCCGTGTTTGTTCAAACAACACGCCTGCCTGCCGCTTGCATGTGTGAGTGGCTGAAAGTTCACATAACTTACACAGAGTGATGAAAGAAAAAAAAAAAAACACACACTTATCTAGTTCTTCATTCGACAAACATAAAATAGACTTTTTGTCATTCACCCCCTGTCCAAAAAAAGACGAACGCTATTACTTTGAGATTGGATTGACCGATTTTGATCCCCTCGATTAGATCGGTGTTACTTGTTGCTCATCAAAATGGCTGGATTGGAGAAAAGCATGAGAAAATTGATTGCTGTGCACGGCGCTGTTTGCACTGACCCAAGCTGTCTGGGCTGTCTATGGAAAAGCACATGAGAATGACGTCAGTGTCTGGATAAGAGAGTGGTCTGAGCCTATCGTAGTCCTCTTGACCGGCCGTGTCCCACAGAGCCAACTCCACCTGAAACACACACACACACGCACCACACATTTACAAATGGTCATTGTGATTTAATTTTCCAGACGCGAGGATTATTGCAGACAACGTGATGTGTGTAAGACTGCACGGCAATATAACTACTGTATATAATAAGAATTGCACTGACTACAGTTTCTCAGCAATTTGCATGGTTTCGAAGCAGCAAAGTAAAGATAGCGGAGCAGAAAATGAAGTCCTTTGTAAAGGTAAACTTGTTTTTATGTGGCAATGTGGAGTGTGCAGATGCAAAAGTCTACTGGAACACAACTCACCACTCGGGACACAGACTCCACATAATGAAAGACCATCTTTATTTGTTGACAATAATGTGTTAAGACTCCACACTCACATTCAACTGACAGACTGTTTTTCCTCGATGCTGCTGTCTTGGTTAGCAACAGAGTTAAAAAAAAAAATTAAAAAAAACCTTTTCAGTCAGCATGTGAAGTACAGCATCAATAAAAGATAAGCAAAGTTAATGCCGTGTTTCTTTATGGGAAAGCAGGAGTGTTTGTCTTGAGGTTCGACCATATGACAAAAGTGTGCAATAGTGGCGGCACCGTCCGTGAGCGCGATCGCTTACCTGTTTGCAATCCACTTCTATGTCGGCGACGTAATTCTCAAACACAGTGGGCACGTAGACCTCTGGGAACTGGTCTTTGCTAAAGACAATCAGAAGGCAAGTCTTCCCACAAGCTCCATCGCCAACGATCACCAGCTTCTTACGGATGGCTGCCATCCCTAAGGGAGGGGGGGGGGGGGCAAAGGCAGAAACAAGTAGCAATATATTAAAACGTGACTTAATGTGCAACTAGTATATCACATTTTACTAGCAAATATAAGACAAGTAGTACTATGATCTATTGGCAGCAAAATTAGAGCGTAATAATTTTTTTTTTAAAGGAAGAAAATCCCACACACTTCAGAACGAGTTCCAGTAACTGCGGAAGCAAGCTTGCCCAATAGAGTAAAGGGAAGTTATTGGGAAACAAGCATATACACAAAGGGGAAAATGAGGTTTTTCGGGGCAAACGTGTGGTTTTCTCATGAACTTGACTCAATCGGCACAATTATCTAAGGTCAAGAAAGAAAAAACTACAATAAATACAATTTAAAGGGGAAGTCAGCCCCAGGATTTTCTTTAAAAATATGTTCTATGTGCCTCCAGTTGTCTAACCGCGGCATTTTGATTCATGTGGTTGTACAATAGGAGTGAAGCAGTAAAATCCACCTGGATTTTGCCGCTTATATTTCAAACGCAACATTAACACACGATACATTCATAACCGTCATACCAGTGAAACATTTCACGATGAGACAATGAAACGCCGAGCAAAAACCCTTTGCAAGCGTCACGGTCCGTGAATAATCAAAGTAGGACAGCGCTGTCAGAAATATTATAGAGTATTCCCTCGATGACTTGCACAAGAAGAAAAGACCCCCCAAAAAAATGGGGCAGTGGCTGCCTAGAGGCATGTGCGTAGTTCAATGTTTGATTAGCCACTGGGTACTAAGTCTTAACAACAGTGTGAGCACCCCTTCAACAAAAAGGTCATTACAGACACTGATGGCTGCTTCAGCGCCGATAAAAAGCCCACGTGTATCGATCCAAGGCGCACCACAAAGCGCGCTGAAGGTGGATATCAATGTGGGTAGCCACACATTAATATGTGTGGCTTTCTGTTAAAATACAACAAGAACCAGAGGAGGAAAACACCAGCAGGAAAAAAAAAAAGGGCAGACAAATTAAAGAAAGGCGACTCAACAGGAAAATCCCCATTAGCGTAACATGGAAAATTGTTGTGTCTGAACTCAAAAGTCATTTCCCTTCGACTGCGGTGACTTCAATCTTTGATCAAAAAATGCACAGCAATTTAAGAAGTCTAAACACAAAGGTCTAGAGACAAGTTAAAAAAAAAAAAAATCAGGTCATATTACACATGGCTGACAAAGACGTATCAAATTCAAATGCGAAATTAATAAGGTTTCTGAACATTAAACAACCAACCAAGCTGTTGTACACCAAAAAAAAAAAAAGATGGGCATGTGGGTTCATTCCAAAGAATTTTGGTGGAGATTAACAATCACAGTCTCAAGGCAGGCTGCTCACAATAAATAATGTCAAAAGCAGGGCATTGAGAAGCCAATTCCTTTTAAATACCGTCAAACCTGTTTTGGAACGTCTCGGTTCTCGACCAATTTGGTTTTCGACCAAAAATTTCGCGTTTTTTTATGCCTCGGATGACGAACAAATTTCGGTTCTCGAACAAACTGAGCGCACTTGAATGCACCATTTGACTCCTCTCGCCTTCCTTACACGAGGAAGTGACGCTTCCTCGGGTAGACGAGGAAGTGACGCTTCCTCGTGTTGCTTTCCATCGTGAGCAGACGTGTTAAAAAAAACATGAAAAAGAGCATGGTTTCGGTTTTCGAACAGCCTTCTGGAACAGATTATGGACAAAAACCGCGCTAACTGGGATCAGGTGGGTGTCATGATTGGGTATAAAAGCAGATTCCCTGACTTGGCCATTCACCTCTTTGTGAATACCTGCTCGAGAAAATGGTCGAATGGTTTAAGGACAATGTTCCTCAACGTTGCAAGGAATTTTAAGGATTTTATCACCTACTGTCTATAATATCATCAAAAGGTTCAGAGAATTTGGAGAAATCGCCGCATGTAAGCAAAGCCGAAAACCAACATTGAAAGCTGTGACCTTCGATCCCCGAGGCTGCACTGGATCAAAAACAGACATCAAAGTGTCAAGGCTATCACCACATGGGCTCAGGAACACTTCAGAAAGCCAGTGTCAGGAAATACAGATCAACGTTACATCCGTTACTTAAAACTTTTCAACGCAAAGGAAAAGCTATTGATCAACAACACCCATAAATGCAGTCGGCTTTTCTGGGCTCCGAGCTCATATAAGATGGACTGATGCAAAGTTTGAGAATTGTTTTGTGGTCTGACGAGTCCACATTTTGAATTATTTTTTGGAAATTGTGGACGTGGTATTCTCCGGGCCAAAAAGTAAAAGAACTGCGATGGAAGCAAACTTCAAAAGTACAAGGTACATCCAGGTTCTGGAGAAACAAGCTGCTGCCATAACAAGCAAAATCTTTTCATGGACATCGCTTCTTATTTCAACAAGACAACGCCAAAACACATTCTGCATGTGTTACAACAGCGTGGTTTCAAAGTAAAAGGAACGGGCCTGCCTGCAGTCCAGACCTGTCTCCCACAAAAAAAAAATGTGGCACACGAAGCGCAAAATTAGACAATGGAGACCCCGGACTGTTGAACAGCTGAAAATGTACATCAGGAGTTAGCTTCCGATTATAGTGTCCTCATTTCCCAAACATTTATTGAATGTTCAAAGAAAAGGGTTAGGGTTGACCTAGTCCCAGCTTTTTTGGAACATGTTGCCAGCCAAAATGTTGATGTTTTTTTGCGAAAAAACCCACACATAGTTAATTCGTTTATCGTTTTGTTTTAACATAATGTCTTGTCTTGCGGATTCATAATATAGTGAACATATGGCAACTTGTGTATTCTGGTTATATGTTAACACACGGCGCAGTGTGATACATGCCAAGGCTGCCCTTTGTCGCCGATTCTGTTCATTACCTTTATGTGGTTGAGGGGTCTGTTTTGGTAGCCTCAGTATTGAATCTCTGTGATGGTTGCTCCTTCAAGCAGGGCTCTCCAACTCTCACTGGAGCGTTTCGCAGCAGAGTGTGAAGCGGTTGGGAGCGTGAAAATTAGCACCTCCAAATCTGTGAACCATCCAAATCTGGTCCTCAGTCGGAAAAGGGTGGAGTGCCCACTCCGCTTGCCCCAGTGGAGGAGTTTAAGTATCCCACTCCGGGTTGGGGACGAATGAGGGCGAGAGATCCAAAGACAGGCGGATCAGCGTCTGCTGTGACGGACGTTGCATCGGTTAAAGAAGGAGCGTGAGCCAAAGGGCGAAGCTCTCATTTACCGGTCGATCTACGTTCCAACCCTCATCTATGGTCACGGGCGAGCTATGGGTCTCTCAATTTACGAGTCCCGGATCTCCGCAGAGATAAGGTGAGAAGCTCGGTCACGAGCTCCGGGAGGGCTCGTCGATCCGCTTCTCCTCCACATCGAGAGGGGCCAGATGAGGTGGCTTGGGCATAAGGTCGGATGAAGCCTCCTGAACGCCTCCCTGGTCAGAGTCCGGGCCGCTTCTCCTCCACAACCGAGAGAGGAGACCCCGAAGAGACTTCATTCCATAAGGCGGATACTATTGATGAAACAACGTGAAACGTTGGATCCATTTTGTACACATCTGTTAAGGCCATGCATGCGAAGCGTGTCTTTCCAAGATAGGCTGGATATTATGCGACGCTTTCCAGGTGCGCAAACGGGCACTACTTCACTCCAAATGAATTAGGGCAAAGGCCAGTGTGGTTGTAATTAGCCTTGGTAGCAGTGGTCATAGGTAGCAGTGGTCATAGACTTTAAGCCTTGGCGGACTGTTGTCACTGCTTCATCCGAGTTCAGTTGGCACAGATTTTTATTTCTGCTGTTATGCTTCTTATATTCTTAGATTGAGGCAGTTTGGTTCAACACACACTGTATCCAAATGACCATGTGGATTGGGCATTTCCAGGATGGTCCTTTAACTACATTTCCTCAATCTCCTAACATAAACATTGAACAATTTGTTGTTCTTTTGGGTTGTATTCCTAAAAGGAAGGGGAATTTCCCTGAATGTTTCAGAGTTTCCACCACGGTGTGGATGTACCTCAACTTCTCTTGCTGAAGTATTGTTGTTTCGGCCAGTGTCTCTCAAAGTGTGATACATGGACCACTTTCTCAAATTGAATCGCTGACTATGTTTACATGTAGTCAATAACACTTTCAAAACTGGAATATTGGCAGTATTTTGGTTGTGCAAAGGCCATGAAAATGCAAAAACCCCTGGCAAACTCCATTTCTAACGTGAATATTTGGTCATCTAAATGCTTATCGGAATATCTCTGTTAAAAGGAACCTTCCTTTGTGTTTTGCGCATGCAAGGAATCTCGGTATTTCGGGTACAGGAACTACTGGCTCGCAATCCACTGGAAAGACACGAGTCGAAATAAACAAAAATGGTGAAATTCAGACTTAGTACAGAACCACACTTTTTATATTTTTTTTCAAGAAATAGTCAAGCACAGAGGTAATACGGCATCCATGTTGCAACCCAGCTCTACATGTTTCTTTGCCTCGTATCCAACTACTCTTTTTACATAGTGCCCCTCGTGTTCAGACTAAGATACCACATAAATGAGCTGCCTTGTTATATGCTACGTATAAGTGAAATGTCTGGCAAGACCACTAGAAATACGTGCTGTTGGATGCCAAAATGTCAATCATGACCATTTGTCACCATGCTACATTGAGTGAAATCTATGCCATTTTCATGTAAGGTTGCATTTTTGAACAATATTTGATTAATAATTTCAAAGTTTGCCAAGCGTGAGGGAGGGCGTTATCAATTATCGGTACTTGGTATTAGTGTAGAAGCAAGACTAGATGTCTTCAGTCTGGAAAAAAATTGGTATAGGCGCTTCCCTTGTTATCACAGCCCAAACCACCATAGCGTAGAGAGACAATTGAGTGTCTTTCTAACGGGAGCTTCCCAGTAAAACCAGTGTTTTTAAAAGCAGCCTGCCACTGGGTGGGTCACCAGAAAAATGGCGTCATCACAGAGGCAACAGATGGCTCATCTGGCTCCTCTCGATGGGAGGAGAAGCTTGGTGCTTCCCACCTTATCTCTAAGGGAGAGCCCGGACACCCTCATTTCGGCCGCTTGTATCGGGATCGCACGAACCATAGATGAGAACGTAGATCGACCGGTAAATTGAGAGCTTCGCCCTTTGGCTCAGCACCACGACGGACCGATACAACGTGCAGACGCTGCACCGATCCGCCTGTCGATCTCTCGCTCCCTCCTGCCCTCATTCGTGAACAAGACACTTGGGGCAAGATCCCCTCCCCGACCCGGAGAAAACACTCGGCTGCGAAACGCTCAGTGAGAGTTGGAGAGCAGTGAGAGTTGGAGAGCCTGCTGCCCCATAAAAATCCAATATGTAAGCGTTACATGTAAAATGGCACCTCGCTTCAAGACGTTTTCAAATAAGTGGAGCTCGTTATTTATTCATGTATCGCAATGAACACAAAAAAAAAAGCCAAGACGAAATAATCAATTGTTGTGGTTTGTTTGATTATGAGCCGATTTATTGAAAAGTCAACGAGCCGTCTGCCCAGCCGAGGCAAGTCGAGAAGCCAGCCTCTTTGTTTGACTACAGCCGTTTCGACAATCTGGGACAACTGTCAACATTTCCATTTTAACAAACAAAGAAATCGGAGACCACATTTGTGAAGCTGCTCTTGTGAGATTGGCTGTGTTGTTTACGCCACAGGGGATCCTTCATTCAAATTAAAGCAGCTTTCACCCTGAGCTCAACTGTCTGGAAAGTGCGGAAGCGGCATTTTGCAATGGAGGTCGTCGTGGAGGGGGGGCTAGGGGAGCTGACGAAGCTAGCGTCGGCTAACCGAGTCAGCTTTATTAGACGAGCGCAACTTTAACAATACTTCCGTCTGCTTCGAGACAGGAGAATACATGATAAATATCGTTCCGTATTCGTGTGAAAGTGTAGAAAGCAAAGTTTTACCTGCAGTGCGTACGGACTGGTAAGACCAGACAGTGGTGCTCAACGGAAAAGAGTCGCTCGGCGTTGCTCCCACGCTAGACTGTCCGCGTACTACTGTGGTACATTGCAAGGCTTCACGGGAA
This sequence comes from Hippocampus abdominalis, assembly GCA_018466805.1. Classification (NCBI taxonomy): domain Eukaryota; kingdom Metazoa; phylum Chordata; class Actinopteri; order Syngnathiformes; family Syngnathidae; genus Hippocampus; species Hippocampus abdominalis. Next base: position 28,287,800 of record CM031694.1, on the reverse strand, counting down.
CGCGCGGGCACGGTTGGGAGGGGGAGGGGCGTCGGGCACGAGCTCAAGAGCCACACCTGCGCGAGCGTGTCAACGTTGATCATGACGACGCGCGCACACGTTCAACCACGCGACTGCGGGAATGGGAACATTTGCTCGAGTTCCGAATATATTAATCACTGTCAAGGAATCATATCGTGTTTTCAAGTAATGCAAATGTGCTTCATTTAAATAAATCAAAATTTGTGTATGTGAAGTCTTATATTATACTGCTAGCCATCTACAACTTTCTGGATTTTTAACTGAGTTGTTTTCCCATCAGGATGAAAAGCGCCCAACGAGATCCAACTTTTTGTCAGTTGTAGTTTAAACTAACTGCCCCACCCAGTGGACAGTTTCGGCAATTACTTAAAAAACACTATTTTCCAAGTTACAACTACTCTGACATCTCTTCTTTTTCGCATGCTTGCATGTGTGTGATTTGGTTATTTGTGTGTGGTGTGCAACACAAATTATAAGCAATTCACTTCCGTCTGCTTCGTCTGGACAGGAGAATACATTTTGCATTCGTGGAGGGGGGCAGGGGAGCTGACGAAGCTCGTGTCGAAAGTGTAGAAAGCAAAGACGAGTGCAACTTACCTGCGGTGCGTTGGTAAGACCAGACAGTGGTGCTTGGCGTTGTGCTCCCACGCTAGACTGTCCGGTACGTACGGACTGTCTACATTTGGCTTTGTGTGCTCAACGAAAAGAGTCGCTCGGGCACTTACATTGGGGGAGGGGCGTCGGGCACGAGCAAGAGACACACCTGCGCGAGCGCGTCAACGTTGATCATGACGACGCCACACCACCCACTACGCTGCGGGAATGGGAACATTTGCTCGAGTTCCGATTATTTAATCACTTTATTGAGGAATCAGATCGTGTTTTCAAAAAGTGCAGCCATCTTCTAACTTGAATCAGGATGAATCCATTGTAGGTCTGTTACAACTTTCTGGATGTTTTAACTGAGTTGTGTTCCCATCAGGATGAAAAGCGCCCAACGAGATCCAACTTTTTGTCTAACTGCCCCACCCAGAGTTTCGGCAATTACTTAAAAACCTATTTTCCAAGTTACAACTACTGCATCTCTTCTTTTTCGCATGCTTGCATGTGTGTGATTTGGTTATTTGTGTGTGGTGTTACACAAATTACATTAGATACCATGAATAATTCCTACATGTTCATGCTCTTTCATTTGTGGGAGGCCGGTGCTTTAGCGGCTGGCGCCCTCTATTGACAAGCCAAACCCTGGTCAGCAGCAGTCGTCACTATATATTAACAATGTAAACATAATAAACTAGATGAGAATGATGGTCTTGACAACTATACACTTTTGCTCCATCATTTGACGGGTAACTCTTTAGATGAAGATAAACCAATGTAACTCTAGATGAAGATAAACAGAATTTGCTTTTGCCCATTATTAACCAATGAAATCATGTTTTCATGCTGCTGTTGATGAACCAACGTCAACCGTCACATAAAATAATGCATGAAACAGAATTTGCTTTTGCCCATTTTTTATTTATTAACCAATGCAACTGGTCTTAAATGCTCAGCTGTATAACAATCGGGGTAGTTTGTCTTGAAAACAATCAAAGAAAATAACAGTTTAGCTTTTAGTTATAAAAAACCCTCCATCCCACTCAAGCATACATGATGAAATCAGGGGTGCCGAATATTTTTCCGGTCAGGGAATGTCCGTTTTTTTTTTTAACTCATCTGAGCATCTTACAAAATTGATGAAAAAATATGATGCAATTATCAAACATATTGTTTATAACCTATCCTTTTATAATCCCCCTCGGCAAAATTGCATGCAAGGCTGGATTAAATGGTCGCAAGCGGCCTTTATTTGCCCGCTCATCACCATGCTCATTACATTTTCCTCAGTAGCCAAATTTCATTTGGAATCAGTTGGACTTTGATCAATATTGATCCAAAGTCATCTTTAAAAAAAAAGGGGGGGGGAATACAAATCCCCCAAACATGGAAGCAATTCTGTCCACTCCAATGATTTATTTCTTTGCACTTCTTTTTTCTTTTTTTTTAAGACAGTTCATGGCTTACCGTTTTTCTCTGTCAACTTCCAGGCTGATCAAAAAGTTCGTGACACAGACATGACAAACATCCCCTTTGATTACAACAGTGGTTCCATAACCACTCTGTCTTCAACATCCATGAAACACAATCACTCCTTTTTCTTATCCATAATTTGTCAAATCAACCCATGAACTGCATTTCATAATACAACAGAGGTTACAATATCTTCCTCTATGTTTGTATCAGAAGCAAAATGGTCTTTTTTTTTGTCTAATTCAATTTGCCCGCAATAATCTGATCTTTATCCTCATCCATGCTACATTCGGTCAATGGAATAATGTGTCTTAATTTGCAAGGTGTCACAATTTTACAAATGCATAGTACCAAAAAAAAGCACAATGCTGACTAGCAGTGCAAACATCCTGTTCAAGCAGACATTCACCCGCTGCATAATCAGCGTGGGAGATCCTATCAAAACCAAACCTGTAAATTTTGATTGTGTAGCAACCGAAAACGTACATACAGTGAAACTCCTCTCCAACGAAATCATGTTTGCAGCAAGAAATTTTTCACAAGGGGTTTTTCACTGTAGCAAATTTGAAACAGGAAAGTGGGAATGGTGTTAATGCATGAAGATTTTTTTCACACTAGGGGGTATTTTCACCTATGTAGATTTCGTTGTAGAGGAGTTTCACTGTATTTCCATATTCAAACCCACTAAATCGCATACTCCTTAGATTGCTGCAATACCAGTAGTTGAAACGGTTATTGCTAACTCTTAAAACAGTGAGTCAAGTAGGACACAAATTAGATGCCGACTCGGCCTAAAACATCACAGATCAGATGCTAACGTAAGACATCCAACTCTGTGTATACAGAAAGTTGTTTCTGTCAAGTGGTAAACAAATCTGCGGGGGTAGTGGGTGGAGACACACAAATAAGCAGTTCTCAGTTTGAGGATAGTCATAAAACTGGAAACTGGTCCAGAATATTCACAGCTGGCACTTTACTTTTAAATCCCAAAGATTTTTATTTCCCATTGCCGATCTCCCAGAGCTTCTCTCACGTGTCGAGCAGGTTGTGCTGACAAAACCTTCTCCTCTTTCTCACCAAACCAAAATCTTGACAGCAAAGAGTTTGTCTTTTGGAGAGTGAGTCTCTGTCATCAACAAGCGTTCTCTTGGCAAACATCTGTGGCTGCTGTGGGGAGGAAAAAAAATTATTCCAACTTGCCGTTATTTAAAAATTAAAACAAAAAACAAACAAAACAAAAAAAACGGCCGTGGAACCCCCCCAGGTCAATTTGAATTAAATGAGAACACAAGAGAACGGCTGCTTAACTTGTGCCTGAACGCAAGGAGTAAGCAACTGACTACACTGAGCACATCCAACACGTGCAAAGTGAAAAGACACACGAAACCCACGTTTGGACTCAACGGCGAGAGTAAATGGAGTGCGTGTGTGCACAGGTCCGCCACCTTCCATCACTCAAGTTAGTACGCCTGTAAGCGACATGCACATCGCGTCTCTTTCAAAGGGTTACGATCTAGAGGGTGCGTCCTCGAAGCTGATGATACTCGACTCCGGGGTGGCTTGCGCTCCGCCGCTCGGCAACATTGAGGATGAGGACGTGGAGGACAGGGTTATGGCGATGGATCCCCCCGCTGCTGGTCGGGGCGTTGAGGAGGGCGGGTCACGAGGCAGGAGTGGTTGCGTGTCGGTCCGGATCTCATCGACCTCGTCATCTTCCTCGTCGTCCATGCTGGGCCAAGCGGACTGGTCCTCCACGCGCTTTAAACGCTCGTTGAGAGCCTTGAGGGCCAGTTGTCTGCAGCGAGGAGGAAAAGATTGTTACGGTACTTCTTTACTCATATTACAAGGAGGGAGAATAAATCCCTCCCTTGTCATCTTTTTTTGTTCTATTTCAGAGAGGACTGCAGATTGTCATCCACACAGGCTTAACACAATTGATACAGCACATCTAGATGAATACCGGACCTTTCTTTAATTTAGGCTCAGATAACCTACACATTAGCAAAGTCAACTTTGCGTATGATTTGTGGCAAAAATCTGTTGTTTTTTTCTGTTTTTACACAAGCAATACATAAGACATTGAATGACTTTCAAACATCCTACCACCCCCCCACCACAAAATAAATAAATAAAAATTGCCTATGTTGGAAAGTCAAACAAAACCTAAAGGACAAACTATTGTAAAAGAGTTAAATGTCCTGCCTGTAATTCATATAACTACAACAGTATTTGCAAGCTTTTAAGGGAACAAAATCTATTTCATTCATTATGTATTAATTAGCCAATCAATTGCTGACTAGAATTGTATTCTGACAAATACAGTCAAACCTCGGTTGTCGAACGTCTCGGTTCTCAGTTTTTTATGCCTCGGAAGACGAACAAATTTCAGTTCTCGAACAAACTGAGCGCACTTGAATGCACCATTTGACTCCTCTCGCCTTCCTTACACGAGGAAGTGACGCTTCCTCGGGTAGATGAGGAAGTGACACTTCCTCGTGTTGCTTTCCATTGTGAGCAGACTATGTTCAGTAAACATTTTTATTTTAAAAAGAGTGTGGTTTCGGTTTTCGAACAATTTCGGTTTTCGAACAGCCTTCTGGGACGGATTATGGACGAAAACCGAGGTTTGACTGTACAGTATTTGCAAGCTTTTAAGGGAACACAATCTATTTCATTCATGATGTATTTTTTAATTAATTAGCCAACTCAATTGCTGACTAGAATTTCATTCTGACAAATATCAGATTCTGAACTGTCTTCAAAATATCCACAGCATCATTCCAAAAATCCCAAAAATCTAACCAAGTACATTTTGTTTTTAATGAAACTTGCCTTCTCCTCTCAGCATCTTGCGGGTCTGTCCCAGGCAGGCTGATGGTGATGGACGACGGCGCGCCCACATCGTACCTCTTCACCATCTTCCTGCATACTTTCACCTTCACCAGGGTGGCATGGACCAAACCTGCCAACAGACCCACCGCCGGCTGCAGCGCCTCAGGGAAGAAACTCGCAAAGGCAAAGTGGTCCGACATGTCGCCGCGGCCCCTGCTGTGCCTCTGGTAGAAGCGCAGGTACACCCAGCCGGACAGGGCGCCGTAACTGTATGCGGCCACGGTGGCGGAGCTCTCCAGTAGGCCTGAGAGACGCAGTAAGGCCAAGAGGAGGAGGACCAAAGCTGGAGCTGCTTTGAGCCTTACCTGGCAAATTAGAAAAGAGAGGGTTTAATTCTTGAAGTGAAAAGGTGTATTTAGTCACTAAAATAACACAAAGTAATAACAGTGAAATCCCTCATCCGGCGGGGGACACCCTGAACCGGTTGCCAGTCAGTCGCAGGGCACAAGGAGACAAACAACTATCAACGCTCACACCTAGGGACAATTTTGAGTGTTTAATGAGCCTGCCATTGAATGTCATGTTTTTGGAACGTGGGAGGAAACCGCAGTACCCGAAGAAAACCCAGGCAGGCCCGGGGAGAACATGCAAACTCCACACAGCGAGACCGGACCTGGAATTGAACCCGGTACATCTGCACTGTGAGGTCGACGCGCTAACCACTGGACCACCGGGCCCTATGCTTATATTGATATATTATAATTGATATTTATATACTTTTGTGCTTGTATCCACTTTTGTTCTTGAACTTCTCCCTTTCATAATGTTGCTACTGTAAATTGGGAAATGAGACAAATAAAGGTTTTATCTTATCTTATCCCTATTGTCATAACAGACACGATTCTTCCAAATGGAATCAGCACATACCAGATATTGCGAGCCTTACCTGTGGAACTCTGAGTACCGTCGTATCCCCCATGGTCTGTTTCAGTGCCACCAGGACACCTCCTAGGAAGCCGGCCGCTCCGTGGACACGGACAGCAAACAGGAAGTCCAGGTTGAAGGTGGCCACATAGGTGAGGAGGTAGGAGAGGCCTGCTAGAAGGCCTGCAGATACATTTACCACGGCAAAGAAGATCAGCAGTTCCAGGGCACCCCACAAAGGCTCCAGCAGGCGGCCACAAGACATCACAGTCCCAACATTGATAACCACGTTCCATGCGTGCTCCTCCACAATCCCATGGGTGACCAGCGTCCACACCCAAAAATTAGGTGGGAACAGATAGCCCGGGGTAACCCCCAGTGCATATGATGTGTCCACAGCCCAGGAGAGCAGGTAGAGGAGAACCACGAGAGCACTGATGGCTTTCACGACCACACTGGTGCTTGCTAGTGCAGCCAGAAAGTGCTGCCTTGCCACAGGCAGGTAACGATTCATAATGAGAAAGATCCCTCCAGAGCACAGAAAGCCCACAGGCCAAGTGGAGTCGTTTCGAGGTTAACAGCGGGGCGAAGAGGGGACACTTGAAGCCACAAGGCTCATTTCTCTGGGAGAGACATTTGAAGGGAGCGTCGAGTAGGCCAAGGCGAGGATTTCATTACGTTCAACTGAAAAACTGCACTCACTTCGAACCCTGGACTGGAGGAAATAAACAACAAAACAGAGTCCAAAAAGGATGCAATAGGCTGTTACGTTTTAGCTCAAAGGTCTTGTGATCTGTTTCCCAACGTGTTTTCCTTGTGCTGAGGGAGAAATACGGCAAATGCGTGATTAAACGTAGCTGCAAGAGCAAAGTGTTTCAATATCAACTACAAACGTTTTCCAAAGTAAGCGGTTTCTGGCGATATCTTGCCACTTAGCTTGTCAACATGGGGGCGTTAATGTTAGCTGTCTGGCTAATCGAAGACGCCGTGAGCTGGTGTGTGCCCGCCATAGGGAAGCACAAAAACGTCCGAGTTACCTTTTGAGACTAGCTAAACCTCTCGCATTTTAAGATGGTCCAGAAATCCCGTCCAAAAGAGATCCAGTCGCTACCCTGCGAGACGCGCCAGCCCCCGGTGGCTTCTACGGGGCGAATGCGAGGATTTCCTGTAGCCAGCAACAGGCCTTCGTCAAAAGAACCCCGGATACGTTTGACAATCACCGCCGCTGGTCGACATTAGCTAGTTAACCGCCAATATATTTTTCACACGTCCTTTTTTTCCGTTCATTAATACATCCTTTGTCTTGTGTAATGCTGATGGAAATATAAATATTAGCATGAAGTAAGCCTCCTGTCATGGACCCGTCTTAGCATCAAACCTACGTCGACTGCCACCGTCATAAGCGCTGGGCGAAAAGCGTCTAGTCACGAAACTTTTTTTTTTTTTAAACAAGACCATGCTGGGAAATTGAGTTCTTGTATCACAAAGGTGGCCAAGAATTTGCCTGTTTCAAATATCTTCCAATTTCAATATGTTTCTCCACGAAGTCGTGAAACGTGATGAAATACTCTTGGGCCGTGTCAGAATGCTCAACCAATCCATTGGAATAGGCCATCTCTGTTGTTTATATTCGCTTGGAACGCTTTGAGGTCGGAACTGGGACAATCCTTGTGGGATATTTTGGATTCCTCGCTTTCCTTGAATGCAGCATAATGTTGCAAACCTTCGTAATTTCCTTAATTCATAAAAATAAAGGAATACCTTATCTTCCAAGCATTTCACCGAACAACGTCGTGTTACCTCGTGTGAATGACGTCCTCATTTTATGTAACAATAAATAAAATAGATAAATATATGTTTGTAATCTTGTAAATTATGTTGTCATTTATGGTCTGTGTCTCCATGGGGGACATTGTCAAGTGACGTCAGACTCAAGTTTTATTCGTCGACTTCGCGAATCTGACGTATCATTTCAAAGGGGCGTGGCAATGCACTTTTCCTGGTCAGATTTTTTGGTGGGAAATGGCGTGGGGGCTATCACGGAAAGTACAAAATATTAAAAAACGTGTAATTTTTTTGTAATGTGCAAATTCGGTTCAAATTGTAAAATCACCATTCAGCACTCGCTGGCAAGATATGGCTTGGGTGCTACATGAGTAGGTCTCATATTTTTACACATTTTGAGGCAGTTCATTCATGTGAAAAAAACCAGCAGAAAAAATATTTAAAATTACAATTAGTTTGCTGTTCGGCGGTTTTGTGCCATTCTCAAATGGTATTTTTTATGTAAAATCCAGGACCAAAATACTGTTATGTTATTATGTTAAACATATTTACTTTGTGTATACAGTAGTTTTAAAGTGGGCGGGAAACACATGTGTTTGTCAATGCGAAGAAAATGAGAAAGTAACATTTGGAACACAATTCTTTTATTGTCAAACTTCTGAAAACAAATGAACAAAGAACAAGAGTAATGTAATTTAAGGTCATACACTCAATCCATAGATTCACTACACATCAGAGTTTGACTTCCGTCAGTGCTCCAGAACAGCAGTTTCAATCTTCTCACTGTGAATGGAGTTCAGGCAGACAACTCTGCCCATTGGACTTCTTTGATTCATTTAAATAAATATGCAAATTCAAGTTGAAAACATTGTAAAATAAAACTCAGTTGGTACAGCAACTGCCATCCAAACCTTTTGCCATCAATCATTTCTGATACAAAACAAAAATAGAAATCACAAGATAAGGATTCTTTCTAAACAATGAACTGTGGGTTGTGCTTATGTGTGATGCAATTAAATGTCTCCTATTATTGTGATATCCAATTGTGAGCAGACATTTACTTCAGACCTTTCATGAAAGCATCTGTCGTCAAATATAGAAAAGGTTTCACCTTAAATGACAGTCAATGCAAGATTAGACGGATGACTAATTATGCAAAATAACATAATTTGAGAGATGATTTGTCTAACTGTCATAGGAGATAATTATTCAAACTTTCTCTCCACACTCTCCTGGTTATTAGTGATTGGTTGGTTCGCACATGGAAAAGCTGCATTTGAAATATGATCTGGAACAGAGCGTCATTTTCCCCCCCGCCCCCAGGTGAAACCAAATGCTTTTTCCAGTTTTAGTAACAACAAAACTTATGTGACCATACAAAAAAAATAAAATAATACAAAAGATATTAAAAAGTATACAAATGAATAAATATTCATTGTAATAAATAACCTTGGTAAATTCAAACATTGTCCAAACAAAAAAACAGGTAAACTCATAATTTCAGAATAAAGCACAAAACAATTCTTTCACAATTATTCTCTGCTTACGGATGTGAAGAGTTTGTTTTGTATGACAAACGAGCTGATGGTTTTGAAAACTCTCACTTCGACATTGTCACATAAGCATGGTGTCAGAGCACATGTGATTACACTGGGGTCAAGTGCATCAGCGTCGGGGGATTGGTCACGAAATGGAGCTTCGTATTTTGGCCTAAAAGTGTCTCTAATTTTACAGTGTCGTGCTGTGCTAACCGCACAGTCAAATTGACAAGATGGACCTGTTCAGGATTTTTTTTTTTTTTAGCGTGTTTCCACAAATAGCAGCCAAGGGTTTTGTTAACTGAACTGCAGATATGGGGAGGCCTTTGTACAAAATCATTTGGGGAATAATTGTCTACATGATCAGTACCCTTATATATTAGTCATGCGAAAAAAACTGCAGACAGTTCATGTGCTTCTTAAGTGCTTCTTTTTTTGGTTAGCATCATACACACAGAGTGCAGTTAACCCTTTCCGAGAGTGAGCAACCACATCTATGAACAGCGATAATGACAGTTAATGCCAGAGGGGTGGCCATTATTTGAGGAAACAGTATTCTTTAAAAAAATGTTGGTCACTTAAGACACAATCCTCGATGACTGAGGTTGTAGATGTGCGGTTTTTGGCAAAGCTCTCACCCAGAATGTTTTCAATAAAAACCTCAAGTCAAATGAATGAGGTGCAATTAACACTGAAAAACCAGCAGAGCAAAAGGTGGAATATCAACAAACCATTTTCCTTTTCTTACACATTTCAAATGACAACAAACGTACACTGACAACAACATTACAACTGAAACTCAGGTGTAGTCGCCTTGATTCCTGTTGGCATGTACAAATACAGTATATAGGCTCGAGTGTTTTGCATCATTTGTCACTAGGCTACAGTAAGACTGTGGGTGAGATTTTAACTCTCTTTGCATCCCCTTTCTCACAGTTCACATTCAGAAAGTGAAGCGGTAAAAGGCATTTTCTGTTGGTGTTTTTTTCCCCCCCGCTACAAAGAGAGCACAGTTTTTCCTCATTTTCTCATGGCTGTTTTTAGGCAAAGATAAAATACACACAAAAATGTCATGCCATGTCACATGCCTCAGCGGGAGGAGTCTTTTATAAAGGCCTAGTTTGAAGGCAATTGATTAAGCATACATTCTGTGAAGAGTTATAAGGTTTTTAACAGTTTGACCTCATCATCCTGTCTTTATATTTCCTTGCAAGAAGAAAGACACAACGCCCCTCGCCTGGCAGAGGAGTTCAAAATGCTTCAAAAAGTTCTGCTTTCTTTAAATAGTCCCCGCAGGCATCCGCGGTCGCGGAATTCGTCGCGGATTTCCAAAGTTCCCCGCGGAATTGAAAGCTTTCGCGGAAATAAAGAGGAATCATGCGTCACATTTAAATGTAGTTTTCATCCCAGCCGCTAGATGTCGCGGTCAGACAGGCTACGTTCACACTGCGGAGCATGATGCCCAATTCATTAAAAAAAAAAAAATGCTCACGTCTACTAAATATGACGTAAGTTATTGTCACACGTCATAAATGACTGTGTGTGTGGGGGGGGGGGGGGGACAACCATAAAAACCGTCTGTGTGGTTAAATTACATTTATGATAATACTGTATGCAGTATGTTTACATTATCCGGGCCAAGTGGCTAGTTTACACTTTAAATCTTTGCTTTAATATCACTTGTTCTGCCTCAAACCCATAGTTTGGTTAAATGTTTTGCACTTGATCAGTAACCAAAATAAAATACAATTATTATTATTCAATAAATCTGTCAGAGACTAATACCATTTTTTTTTTTAATGACCACAATGTTCCACAGTGTTTTGTTTTTTTTGCGGATCATTTCCTAAAAGAATTCTTACTTCATTAGTAAATTAATTTGCTTGATAACTGGTCATTTTAGGCAATTTTTAAAATTCCCGTGTAAAATCAACTTTCAAGCTGTGGAATCAACATTTGCTCTTGTTGTCGGCAGGAGCAAAAGAGGATTGTTGTCCGCCTAATCAACACTTCGCTGCAGATTCGTGGGGGGACTATTTAAAATGTGTGGAAAAAAAATTTCAGTAGCAAGAGTGGATGTGACAAACTATGGTACGGATGGGCAAATTTGTCACAGAAAGAGAGCGTTTCTCTCTCTACATGTTCTGAATTCTTCCTTTCCTGCAGCCACTTATTAGGCAGAATAATGCTGCTCCTGGGAGTTCAACCTGTGTGGATGTGATGTCAAGCTCCACCTCTTTAAACACCAAAAATCTGGTTGAGGCTGAACCAACAGTGCCTCTGCTGGCCGCAGTCAAGTAGCTCACTCCATTCAACCTCAACATGTTCAGGACATGATGATCATTCAAACAATCAATGAAATTCTTAAATCTACTATTAGACCCACCCTTACTGACTGATACAGACATACAGTAATAACCAGACTGATACAGGCAGAATAACCCTTGCTACCGTTTAGCATACCGAATAATTTTTTCCACTGGCAAAATGTGCCATTTAGTTTTCTCTACATGACGAACATCAAGAGGCCATTTCAGTCACTGCAGGCTATTTTTGTCCAGTGATTGTTACATTTCAAAGGCAGACGCCCCAAAACTTCATGCTTTCAATTTTCTTCTGTCCTGTAAAAAGATTGTCCACAGGTTCTAATTTGAGTCGATGCAGTCGGCACAAACAGGAGACCTGATGTCATTTATGCAACGCCATGTTTGTTGTCCCTCATAGGAAAGATCCTATTAACGAACAAATCCAACCAAGCATCATGGTTTTCATTGGCCGTTCACTTAAATTACCTCCTCGTTGTCATCCAAGCTGCTGGGATTGCCGACATTGCTGCCATTGACAATTGCTCTGGGCTTCTGGGCTTCAGAGTGCGCAGATGGTGAAAAGGATGAAGGGGACGATGAGGAGGAGGAGCTGGAGCTAGCGGTTGAAGTGTATTGTGAGAGAAAGCTTGCGCCAGCTGGACCAGGAGTGGCCGCTGGACCGGGAAGCCCACCAGGGAGCATTGACCCCTGATACAAGCCCGCCAGAGATTGACTATAAGAGAAGGCAAAGCTTGGTGGCAGCATCCCTGCCATGCCTGAAAGGCTTGGGCTCAGCATGAAGGGCGGCAGGGTGCCTGGAGCCAAAGTGGAAGCGTTTGATGCAGAGGAGGGCTGCGATGAGGAAGAGGAAACATCAGTGGCAGTGGAAGTGGACAGTGCAGAGGATGAGGTGGGGACTGTGCCGAAACCAAACAGCTCCGGCATGAAACTCGGGTCACCTAGCGCACTATGAGAAGGGTGGAAGAAAGGCAAGCCTGCCCCCATGTAGAGCGGGTGTCCCAGTGAGCCACCCAGCACGGCTGGGTTGAAGGCCTGAGGGAGGCCGTAGCCACCGGCGTAGGCTAAACCCTGGGAGGCTAAAGAAGGTGCTAAGTGTTTGCCAGCAGCCGGCTGCTTTCTCGGCTTCTCATCCAACAATGGGGTGGAGGCTTTGCGCTTGGAGCTTATTCTCAAGTCTTGTGCAGCTGTGGCATCCTTATTGTGCTGGATGACATTCGCTCTTTTGGCTTCAGGGTGGCGCATATTTCCGCTGCCACTGTTGCTTTGGGCCAGTTTCGCTGAAGGCGGATTGTCCACTTTGATCCCGTCCTCCCTTTCCGGCTGGCTTCCCTTACGTGCGGTGTAGCGCTGCAACTCAGTGATTATCTCTGGGCTGTCGGGGGAAAGGGAGCGGGGCAAATTCTTGGGCGTGACTGGCTGCTGTTGGTCAGGTGATGGGCAACTGTTACTTCCGGTTGTTGGCTGCTCGTCTGCAGATTCTTGGGGGTCTAAAGAGAAATCATCACATTTTAATCAGGAAAACAAACTAAACGTGACATCTGTTTCGTCCGGGGGTCGGCAACACGCGGCTCCAGAGCCGCATGCGGCTCTTTAGCGACATCTAGTGGCTCCCTGGAGCTTTATAAAAAATGTTTGAAAATGGAAAAAGATTTTGATAGTGGGCTAATATAGCTCAAATAGATATAGACACATGTTGCAGCTCCGAAAAAGTAGAGCTCTGGTGTTGTTGTTTTTTAAAAAACATACACTTTATTTATGCTTTTAACAGTCTCGACAAACACAGACGTCTGCGTCCGACTCCGTGCCTTCTCTCTTCTCGTTCGCCTCGGGAGGCGTTCAAAGACAGCCTCCGAAAAACGGAAATTAATGATCACTTCACTGACACTAAGAAAAGTGAAAATAATGCACCAAAACAAAAAATAAAGCGAGGAAATCACAAAATAAATTCTATGGGGGCGTTCATGAACACACAACAAAGGAATGAATAACAAACAATTCTGAGACAGTCCAGTCTCCTACATACGTAGAGCATGTGTTTCCGTCATTGTAAGTTTTATGGAAGGCTTTTATTTTTTTGCGGCTCCAGACATACTTGTTTTTTGTCCTATGTGGCTCTTTCAACATTTTGGGTTGCCGACCCCTGGTTTAGTCAATTAGAGAATGGTTAAAACTAAGCTCTCAATGCCTAAAAAAGAAGGAACGAGTTAGGAATGCATGATTAGAGTTACAGTATTACATGTCAGATAAGTCTTCTAACCTTTGTGTGGTATTGCAGCATTCTCATCTGACATGTTAGGTTTGTTAGCTGCTCTGATAGCAAATATTCGTCCATCTGATGTCCTGATGTAGGTTCCTAAAATCGAGAAACCAGATGACATTGAGGTTGACGTGATTCTTATTTGACAAGACTCAAACCAAATATAAGCCTCAAGTACCAAAACTGAAATCATGAGGATTACCTTTGGTGCCTCGAATGACATGGATGCTCTCTCCTGCAGTAATTCTGGCTTTGACATCTGTTGAGCTGTTGGTTCCTGGAATCACCATATCTAAAAGAGAAACAATACGCAGTATTTGTGACAATGTGCTTTTCGGGGAGGAAAAAAACGATAGTGTCACTCAATAAAGAGCATATCTCTGCTATGGCGTAATAAAAATAGCGCAGTGGTCATGCTGTATCGCTCAAAGTTTTAATAGTAGTTTTCATCTAAGACAAGACGCCGACGAACCCAAAAAAAGAGGTAATCATTGCATAACCTCCTGTCTAGTTCTTTGAGATTGGGCTGAAATAGGCGTAGAATCAGAAGAAATTGAATAGAAAAATCAGCCACAGTACGTGTTGCCTACCTGTGGTGGTGATGATTTTCTGCACAAACACTCCGGCTTTTTGCAAGCAGTTGACAGGAAAACCACCGAGGCTGGAAGCCGATGAATCTTTGGAAGTCGGAGCCGGGCCTACAGATGCCTGGCCAGGTACGGCGGGAACTGGAGCGGCCTGGATCGGTCGGACATTGGCCGACATTTTGTCCTCAGTGTGGGGTGGTCGCCTGAGAATAGTTTAGATGGATTTAATTTATTTCACCGGATGATGATGATGACATCTTTTTTAGTTCAAAATAAAAACATAATAATGATGCATTTATTTTAAAATTAATTCAATAAATGTTTTAATTAATTAATTAATTACTGCCCATTTTATTAATTAATTAATTAATTGAAGCCTATCTAAAACATTTATTGAATTGATTTAAAATTAATTAATTAATTAATTAACTAGTTAATTAATTACTTACAAAATCACATTTACTGCACCAGGGACACGAGTTGAAACTAAATGATATGCTTTTGGCTCGGGGCCACTCTGATCCTCAGACAGCTTTTTAATCAGTTACGAATATTCTGAATTACAAACCATTTTCTCTGGCTGAAGGCGGGGATGTTGGTGAGGCTCTGGTCACTGGCTGGGTAGTAGTGAGCATAGGAAGGGCGAGTGTATGGCACAGATGCCCTCTTCTCTTCCTCGTAACCTTTTTTGGCAGCCTTCTTCTCAGCGGTGCTCAACTTTGGCTCTCTGCGGTCCAGGAGCAGAGACTCGTGGGGGAACGGTTGCTGTAATGAATTAAAGAAGGAGAGGTGAGAAATGCTGATTGTTTGTTTTTTTTAACACACAAAACTGAACTAAATACCGATGACATTATATTAATACATTAATATCAGGGGTAGAATTGAATGATCTGTTTAACTAAGGATAAAGCCGAAGGGGCCAGCATCATGAGATGTTTCAAAGGCAAAAAAACCCAACCATAAATACAGTCAAACCTCGGTTTTCGAACGTCTCGGTTCTCGTCCAATTCGGTTTTCGACCATAAATGTAAATTTTTTTATGCCTCGGATGATGAACAAATTTTGGTTCTCGAACAAACTGAGCGCACTTCAATGCACCATTTGGCTCCTCTCGCCTTCCTTACACGAGGAAGTGACGCTTCCTCGTGTTACTTTGCATTGTGAGCAGACGTGTTCGGTAAACATTTGTATTTTAAAAAGAGCGTGGTTTCGGTTTTCGAACAATTTCGGTTTTTGAGCAGCCTTCTGGAACGGATTATGGACGAAAACCAAGGTTTGACTGTACATTAATCGTCAAAATGAATGATTTAGGCAAGTAGATTAGGAAAGTGGTGTTAATCTCTGTTCATCTACCTTGGTGATGAGGTGTGGAAAGAGGCACAATGCCTTCCCGAGGACGCAATCCATGCTGTCCCGAGGCTGCAGCTGCTGTACTTGGCGGGGCTCCGGCTCTTCTTCGGCAAAGTGAAGAAGAGATTCCATCTCTCTCTTGGTGAAGTTCAGCACAGGGTTCAGATCATCCACCACCCGGTCTGAATGATGCAGAAAGAAGAGTAAAAATAATGAAAGGGGGAAAAAAAAACAGAAAAAAAAAAAAACACTAGCACATTACATTAGGCTAGATTACTGACTGTGTACACAGTAGCGCACTCACCGGACATGCCCTGTTTGGAGATCTGGCGGTCATAGATTTTCTTCTCAAGCGTGAAATCACACACCAGCCTGTAGATGTGACACTGCTTCCTCTGACCATAGCGGTAGACACGGCAAACGGCTTGGGCGTCATGGCATGGGTTCCACGAGGCATCAAAAACCACCACACGGTTTGCTCCGATCAAGTTCACACCCAGACAACCGGCCCTGAAACCCCGCAAAGGTGCGTAGTCCAGTTATTCCGACTTTAAGATTAGCATAGCATCACTGCGGGTATACAAGTGACTGTGTGTTACCTGGTTGACAACAGGAAGACCCACGCTGAGGTGTTGTTGGGATCGTTGAATTGGTTAATTAATCTTTCTCGCTCTGAGGGGGTTGTACTTCCATCGAGTCCTTCAAAACACCACACAGCCAGAACAGAGATGTAAGACAACTACTATAAGATTATTTACTGTAACATTTGTTCATGCCAGTCATTTTCAATGTAAACATATCCTTAGCTTGTTACAGTTTACACAAAATCCGAACAAAGCTGTAGACATGGTATAGACCGGGGGTCGGCAACACGCGGCTCCAGAGCCGCATGCGGCTCTTTAGCGACATCTAGTGGCTCACTGGAGCTTTATAAAAAATGTTTTGATTTGATAGTAGGCTAATATAGCTCAAATAGATATAGACACATGTTGCAGCTCCGAAAAAGGAGAGCTGTGGTGTTGGTTTTTAAAAACGTACACTTTTAACAGTCTCGACAAACACAGACACGTCTGCGTCCAACTCCGTGCCTTCTCTCTTCTCGCTCAACTCGAGAGGCGTTCAAAGACAGCCTTTGAAAAACGGAAATTAATGATCACTTCACTGATACTAAGAAAAGCGAAAATAATGCACCAAAACAAAAAAATCAAGCGAGGAAATCACAAAATAAATTCTATGGGGGTGTTTGTGAACACACAACAAAGGAATGAATAACATAAACAATTCAGAGACAGTCCAGTCTCCTACATACATACAGCATGAGTTTCCTTCATTGTAAGTTTTATAGAAGGCTTTTATTTTTTTGCGGCTCCAGTCAGATTTGTTTTTTGTTTTTGTTTTTGTCTTATATGGCTCTTTCAACATTTTGGGTTGCCGACCCCTGTCATAGACAAACGTAAGATAAATGTGTGTTTTTACATTTGATATCTTTGTGAGATGAATAAATAATCTGGATGACAAATTTGGACGAGGGGATGTAAATTACGATTGATTACACATGATCTGCAGCCGTTAAAGAGCGAAAAACGCTAATACATGTTCACTTTGACTTGCTTTTCAAAATGACAAAAAAGTGACAACTGTAATCATTTATTTAGAGAGGTTAAATTAAAATCGTGAAATTCAGGCATAGAAACTATATTCCTGTAAAGAACCAGCAGGTGGCAGTGCTCATTACTAGTGCCAGACCGAGGACATCGTTGCAAACGTCAATGCATTAAGATTGATGTGCAACATTCGCATATGCTAGCCGTAATTCTTTTTTGTAATCAAAATGTACTTTCTACCTCTTGAGTGAAACATCACTCTTTCATTCAAAACAAACTGTCCACTCTTCGAGTAAATCTTAACTCAGAAGACATAGACACCGAGCAAGTCGTATTAAAACGCCACCACTCACTGTAATAGTTGAGATTTCGGACCCAGTTCTGGCTGGCGGGGTCTCTGCTGGAGGTGTTGGGAGAACGCGGGACCGGCCTCTTAGCCAGGAAATTCTCAATCACAGTGAGAGTCGACAAACTCTGACTGCGGGATACGGAAATAAAAGACTGTATCAGAAGATGATAAAATGGGACTCCAAATAAAAGTCGAGAAAAGCAGTGACAAGGACAAAATCCCTGCAACAAAATGAACCAATCACTGATGTATTATTTCAGCCGTTTACCTGAAAACAAGAAGTTTATCTCCCTTTTTGACGCTCTCCTCAATCAGGTGGAACAGCAGAACCATTTTTGCAGAGTTCTCCAGAATGCCGGGCTTGTAATCACACATTATGTCCTTGGCCTATGGAAGCGCAGAAGCGGAATCACATATTACAGTGTCGTTAGCTTAACAACGACGACTTGCTTCAAATGATGATGAAAAAAAATCTGATGCCCCCTTTCGCACGTACCCATTCATATGTGATGACCTGATTGGCCCTCTCCTGCAAATGGGTGAGACTCATTCCCCCAATTGGGTTGGGGTTTTCCAGAGGCTTTGGCTTCTGATTGGCTGCAGCGGGACATCGCGTAGGTGCAGCTGAGGTGATGTCATCAAGGTCCAAATCCTGGTCACTGGCCAAGTTTTCCTTCTGTAAGGCCTCATAGAGCACATCTGGATGGTTCCAAATCTTAAAAAGGAGGGGAGGAAAAACCACATCGTGAAACGACTTCATTGGACAAGCACGGGTTATTTACTGTACACATCATTTTTTTCTCAGGGAAAATAGATTCTAATCCGATTAAATGTGATCTGATATATTTGGAGATTGATCCCTAAGTATACAATTCAAATGACCCATTTTACTACAGTTCATTCATTCCCACAATCAAGAATAATACGTTAACTCATTCACTCCCAAAGACGTTTTTAAACGTCTTTTCAGACTTGGTCCATAATTGGCTGGTACTGAATGAGTTAACAGACAATGCCGGCATAAAAGGTTGCAACCTAAAGTTCCATGAACATTAATTTTTTGGGTCCAGCAGTTACTGGGAACTAAAATGTTCCGATCCGATACGTGTTGCACCAAAGACACAATCTCCAAGGTTCCTGGAACTCTCTAAAGTACAACCGCCACATGGTCTTTTTCTGGTCCTGATAGAGTACCGCTTAACAATTTGTATCCAGTAGTTTCCGTGGTCCAACCACACAGTCATACTTCAAAAGTTCCAAGCTCGAGCACCTTAGGTGTGCGGGTGGTTTAAAATGAACGTTGTCTCACCTTGCAGCATACGCAGAAGGCTTTGAGCGGGTTGAGGCTGAGCCAGCCGGTGTTTCCCGCCTCTTTGAAGCGGTTCATGAACTCGGTGTAGAGCGCCCTTTGGAGTGGAGACAAACGCACCAGGATCACATGCTCCTCCTTAGAGGGCAGCTGCTCCTTCAGCACATCATGGCCTCGTCTTGAACACAAGAGTCAGAATATGTTCATTTGGTAAATAAACTTAAAATAAATTTTAAAATCATTTGAGAATCATTTAATTAAAATTAAAAAAAAAAAAATTTTTAAGGCTACTGTAAGTTACTGCAGATCGGACGAAATGGGTTGTTTGTGTTATTATCTTCAACTGGATTCATTTGGATGCCAGCACATTGATGATCTCATAAAACAAAAAACAAAAACAAAAAAAAAATAAATAAATTATATATAGATAGATAGATACTATTTATTTAGTATATTTTTTAAGGAAAAGTATATATATATATATATATATATATATATATATATACATATATATATATATATATATACAGCAGTATATATTTATATATAAATATTATATCGATATATATATCTATATATATCAGTATATATATATATATTAGTGTATATATATATGAAAAAGCAATGCATATATATATATATATATATGAAAACGCAATGCATAGTTGGAGATGATCACAGTGTATCCCGCCTGAAATTCGCTCATTTTTTATGGTATTAAGCACTCGCAGTTCGGTACTGGCAGATTCACCTGTTTGGAGATTTGTTTTCCAATATTTCAAAAAAATCTTAGAATTTCTCCAGGGAATTTTTTGGACAATAGCCAAGCCCCGTTTACCATGGAAAACACTTTATCAGTGTCTTTTTTTTCCCAATAATTTTCTAGTTTTTAAAAAAAAAGTCAATTTTTTTTCCTCAATGCATTTATTATGGGCTTAAGTATTTATACGCAGATTTTGCATTTAAAGAATTATTATACCAAGGTCCGCTCTCTCTCTGTGTTTGCGTTTACTCGGTGAGTTTGACAAATCTCATGGCGCTCGTGAGAGAAGTCAGGCAGCGGTCTCACCTCTGTACGAAGCCTTCCAGCATGCTGTGCAGCACGTGGCTCCGGTACTTCATTAACAGCATGTCCTGGGGTGTGCTGTCCACGCACTGACCGTTCAGAATGGGACGCTCAAACATGTTACTGAATTCTTGCCGCGAACCTGAAACATATACATATACACTTTGAAAAACAAAACAAAAATGACACATTTTGAGGATCCACCGTAAAAAGTAAAAAACAAAAAACAAAAAAAAAAGCATTAGTAATACCTAAATAACAAAAGAATTGATTTACCAAGGAAGTTAGGCCGAACAAAGTCAACCATGCACCAGTACTCTATCAGGTTGTTCTGGAGTGGATATCCTGTCAAGACCACGCGGCGCTTGGTTTGGATGTTCTTCAGGGCCTGAGAGGTGCTGGCGTGGCAGTTTTTAATGCGATGGCCCTCATCACAAATCACCACATCAGGACCAGGCCTGGCCAAGGCTCTCTCGATACCTGGAGGAGCATAATTATCTATTTAAAACCATGTTTTATTCCACCTCTTCATCTCGTCTTGCTTTCATCTCCCCTACCTATGAGCAATTTCTGTTGCCGGTTCTCCTCATCTAGGTCGTTTGCGACAGGCCCGGCGGTTTTCTTGCTCTTCTTCTTCCGCCCAGACACAAAGTTCTTCTTGAGCGACAAGAGGCGGTACATCTCATAGCCCATGAGCAGAACACCTCCATCCTGGGCCCAGTTCTCTACCACCTTGGCCCTGGATGTTGTGTTTCTGGATAAGCACGGAGAAAAGGATTACTTCACACAGAAAATACAGGACTTTTTTTTTTTTTTTTTTTGCTTTAAAATGTAAAAAATGGGCATCAAAAGTGAAAGGTAATGGAAATAAATGTGGCATACTGCACGCAAAAGTGATCCTTCAACTCCCCTTTCCATATACACACATACACACACACACACATACAGAATATGTGAGCACACGCCCACACACACACACAATGGAAACAGCTGTTCAGTGTGGTGGCACCAAATGGCAGGTCAAAGGTTTGGCTGTTAGAAAAAAAAAAAAAAAAAAAGGAAGCATTTTTCCTCACTTATGTATGCACTGGCATGTGTGTGTGTGTGTGTGTGTGTGTGTGTGTGTGTGTGTGTGTGTGTGTGTGACAAGAGCAAAAAGGTAAGACATGACGTGTTTTTCTTTCACATTTTGCACTTGAGCTCCATGCCTCAGTGACTCACTTGTGTTCATCGTTGAGGATGTGAACCTTGAAGTTGCGAGGCCTCACCAGACGATGGTCGCTATCAGGGGGCAAGTCCCCGGCCTTTGGGACCCACATGTTAAACTCTGCCAGCCAGTTCTGCAATGTGTTCACCTGCGGGAGAAACCGTGCAAGGTTGTTTTATAACATTCGGTGCAGCTTTTGTGTTTCTTCCAAAGGGCTTTTAATATAAATGTACAGTCAAACCTCGGTTTTCATCCATAATCCGTTCGAGAAGGCTGTTTGAAAACCGAAATTGTTCGAAAACCGAAACCACGCTCTTTTTAAAATAAAAATGTTTACTGAACACGTCTGCTCACAATGGAAGGCAACACGAGGAAGCGTCACTTCCTTGTGTAAGGAAGGCGAGAGGAGTCAAATGGTGCATTCAAGTGCGCTCAGTTTGTTCGAGAACCGAAATTCCTCGGGTAGACGAGGAAGTGACGCTTCCTTGTGTTGTTTTCTATTGTGAGCCGACGTGTTCAGTTAACATTTTTATTTGAAAAAGAGCGTGGTTTCGGTTTCCGAACAATTTCGGTTTTCAAACAGCCTTCTGAACGGATTATGGACGAAAACCGAGGTTTGACTGTTCATATTGTCATTTTATTTGAGGCTTTATTTCTTTTTAAAAGTTCCCCACGCCATTTATCAATACTGCTTGTCCTCATTAGGCTCACAGGAGACAAGAGTCTGTCCTAGTCGACGGGGTACACCTCAGACCGGTTGCTAGGCAGTAATAGACGAGCATGACACACTCACATTCATACTCACGGTCAGACAATTAAGAGCATTCAATGAAACTAACAAGCATGCTTTTGGAAGGTGGGAACACAAGATGAACAATTAAACTCCACACGAGAAGGATTTGAACCATGAAACTCAGAACTGTTCGGCAGACATGCTAAGCCTCAGTTCATCTATTTCTTGATTCAATATTTAAAAGTGATTCCAAGAGGTGCTTACAGGCACAATGGCGAGCACGGTGTGGGCCTTTGTATATCTGAAGAGAACGTCAATGAAGGAGATGACTTGGAGCGTTTTGCCCAGGCCCATGCTGTGGGCCAGGATGCAGCCGAACCCGCTGCTGCTGCCGAAACGCTCCACCGACTCCACCAAGTTGTCGTATAGGAAACGGATTCCGCCAATCTGAGATGAATGACACCAAACCTAAGTTAGGATTTCCGAATTAGAATTCAAAAATCAAATGAGGGAGTCAGTCGGTACCTGGTGAGGTTTGACTGCTCGCGCCAGCTGAGGTGAGAGGAAAATGTCCGTGTCTGTCGTGGGATGGTTCAAGTTGGCCAGCACCCGTCCTTGATCATCCGGACGATTGAAGTCGTCGTTGAAGTGCATGCCACTTTGCTCACGCTCTATATCATGGCGGGCGGAGTCTCTGCTGATAGTGTCGTCCTCACTCTGGCTGAGATTAATCGCACCTACGGAGAAGAAGAGGGAGCTGAGGCGTGAGGGAGGGAAGACAATCTCACTGCAATCTAGCTGGAAATTGCATAAAAAAAGTTAGCACGGGATTTATCTGTGAAGTGGAGTATTATTTTTTTTCCCATTAGATTTTGCTAATGGTAAATATGATCCTTTTATGATAGTTAGCTATGCACGTGTGAATAGTGCACGCCGTATATGGAGATTGATATACATTTGAAACGAGTCATCTATAAGAAGAATGACAAGTAAATTCAAGGGCAATTATGTAACATGATTGAATAATTATGTGAGTGGTACCATACAGAACATTAATTAAGCGATTATTATATATTATATTCATCCAATCAAAGTGTCTTTGAGTATGATGAAAAGTGCTTTCAAATAAAATGTATTACAGTCAAACCTCGGTTTTCGAACGTCTCGGTTCTCAACCAATTCGGTTTTCAACCAAAAATTGTGAGTTTTTTTTATGCCTCGGATGACGAACAAATTTTGGTTCTCAAACAAACCGAGCGCACTTGAATGCAACATTTGACTCCTCTCGCCTTCCTGACAATGGAAAGCAACACGAGGAAGCATCACTTCCTCGTGTTGCTTTCCATTGTGAGCAGACGTGTTCAGTAAACATTTTTATTTTAAAAAAGAGCGTGGTTTCGGTTTTCGAACAATTTCGGTTTTCCAACAGCCTTCTGGAACGGATTATGGACGAAAACCGAGGTTTGACTGTATTATTATTAATATATATATATTATCGTCACAGACTGCCGATGCAATTTTGCATTTTGTTTTGCATTTTGCAAAACCCACAGGTACGTACCCAACACATTTTTGGCATACCGTTACACCTCGAGCGATTATTCATTTCCACTATGTGGTTTCACCGGTACAACAAGCCCCCCGAGGCCACTCATAACTCTTATGTGGTCCAGGATGAAAACCAGTTTGACACCCCCGATTCAAAACAAACAAATTCATCTGTCGAAAAAAATAAAGGGATTGAGAGAAGTAGCTCAAATAGTTCGATGTCCGTTTTCCGATGAGCACTAGTAGATACAAAGGGGACGACCTGACGAAGTTGTTCCACGTGTGTGCGTGCGCGGCGGTATATGGGGGCGATTGTTTGTGTGGCTACAAGACCAACATCCCTATTTAATTAGGAAGAATAAAAAGAACATCAAATGATTGGTATTACACAAGCTGGCAGCCTGTGAGGGCACCACACGAAAAGGAGACGTGTGTGCGCGCGCGCGCGTGTGTGTGTCTGCATGTGTGTGTGCATGTGTGTGTGAGTGTGTTGGGGTGTGTACAAAAATAATGGAGGACAAGAGGGACGAGATGAAGCGCGAGAGAGCTTATATAACTGCAATGAATGTCTGGTTATACAAGTAGGATTAGAGTGGCGGGGGGGAGACTGGTTATGCAACCTTAACTAGAAATGTCACTGTGCCACGGTGGTGCGCTGCGTGTGTGTGTGTGTGTGCGCGCGCGCGTGCGTCTTCTGGCTCCCAACTAGGATTAGCCAGCTTGATTGCTCTGATCCTGATCTGCTTCTCCTATCACACTTCGCATCATCTTACTCCTCGACACACTTCCCCCTTCCCCTTTGGTGCTGTTTGTCTTTTCGGACTCCTAAAACACTCGTCTCTGTGTGTCACCAACTAAATGAAGTGTGCGCTAAGAAGCGTGTGCACATGTCCCCTGTGAGAAAGTGACTTGGGGAATGAGGGAAGTGTACATGATGTACCCCTGCGGACATTTGAAATAACTTCTGATGCGCCACAGTAGATAAATGATTTCCAAAACGGGAGCTGTAACAATTATTAAATATCTTTCCAAAGGCAATGACGGTCAGAAAAGTTGTCATTTAACAATGGCCTCATATATTGTACGGCATGGAACCAATTCAGGTAACCCAGGGGTCGGCAACCCAAAATGTTGAAAGAGCCATATAGGACAAAAAAACCCCCAAAACAAATATGTGTGGAGCCGCAAAAAAATAAAAGCCTTCTATAGAACTTACAATGAAGGCAACACATGCTGTATGTATGTAGGAGACTGGACTGTCTCAGAATTGTTTGTTATTCATTCCTTTGTTGTGTGTTCACAAACGCCCCCATAGAATTTATTTTGTAATTTCCTCGCTTGATTTTTTGTTTTGGTGCATTATTTTCGCTTTTTTAGTGTCAGTGAAGTGATCATAAATTTCCGTTTTTCTGAGGCTGTCTTTGAACGCCTCTCGAGTCGAATGAGAAAAGAGAAGGCACGGAGTCGGACGCAGACGTGTCTGTGTGTGTCGAGACTGTTAAAAGCTTGAATAAAGTGTACGTTTTAAAAAACCAACACCACAGCACTCCTTTTTCGGAGCTGCAACAAGTGTCTACATCTATTTGAGTTATATTAGCCCACTATCAAAATCTTTTTCCATTTTCAAATTTTTTTTTATAAAGCTCCAGGGAGCCACTAGATGTTGCTATACCATGTCTACACTTATGTCCGGATTTTGTGTAAACTGTAACAACCTACGGATATGCTCTCAATATGAAATAGCATAGAGAGCTATAAATAGAACAAAACTGAACATTCTTTGTATAAAAATAAATAAATATTGAATTCAGTTGTTGTCAAAGTGGTCATAACTTTGGTGTGAATTTGGTCAAATTGACGTGTGCAGAAAAGATGCTTGCCACCATGTCAAGCTATAAAAAAAAAAGAAACATTAATATCATGCCATTAAAATGAATTATCAAGTTATTGCGGTTAGACTGTATCAGTTCCAAGGTCCTGCAATCTATAATGTCGTTGTGTTGAAACTGTATTCATTCAAAGGTCATTCTAGAGTCTGTTCGTAGTGAAACAACTCTACATTTTCATGACCTCATGTCATGTTTGTGTGTGTTTTGCAATGCGAAGCTATAATCCCTTCGGGCATTTCGACAATGCACATCTGGCCCATTAAAGGATTTAAGCGGCCAAAAGTATGCGCAAGGTTCACGTTTATCCAATTGGAGGGATAACTTGCCAGCTGGGTGACTACCGCAGCTCACTCTGTGCTTCCACAGGCGCCTGACCTACTAGCCTACTTAACGCAGTCAAAGGGCAAAGTGCAAGGGGGGGGCTTGAGGCTAACAGTTGCGGGGCCGGCTACTTCAGCAATCTGGATTTACGGTATTACAGATACTGTATTTGCAACTTTCCTTCCTGCCATGTCTTTACAATGTTGTATTTATTTGTGATCCTATATGGTAAGGTATCTACTTATTGGGAATAAATATGAACTGTTGTCGAACATGTCAACGCCGCGGTCAGATCACACGCGACTTGAGCTACTCTCGTGACGCAATTACATAGAAAGTCAATAACTGTTTGCGCAATTAGGTGAGAGTCCGTGCCAGGCCGCAGGATTGACGCGTTTTGAGGCGATGCAACTGGGGGCGAGCCCATTCGCTCAATTTTTTTTAAATTTAACTGGAAGGCACGCACCGTGTCGCAACGGCTAATCGACGTTGACATGTACCTTACGACATCACACACACTACAGACACGCAGTCGTATGCAAGTGATGTGGTGGAAAAATGAGACAAAATAATCACGAGGGTCTTCCAGTAAAGGGACCAAGCCAAATAGGAACAAGCTTCGAGAATGGTGAGCGAGGAGGAGGTGGTCGCATCTATTAACTCATTCTGTACCAGCCAATTCTAGACCAAGTCTGAAAAGACGTTTAAAAACGTCTTTGGGAGTGAATGAGTTAAGAATACAGTCAGTCAAACCTCGTTTTTCGTCCATAATCCGTTCCAGAAGGCTGTTCGAAAACCGAAATTGTTCGAAAACCGAAACCACGCTCTTTTTCAAATAAAAATGTTTATTGAACACGTCTGCTCACAATGGAACGCTACACAAGGAAGCGTCACTTCCTCGTGTAAGGAAGGCGAGAGGAGTCAAATGGTGCATTCAAGTGCGCTCAGTTTGCTCGAGAACCGAAATTTGTTCATCATCCGAGGCATAAAAAAAATCGAAATTTTTGGTTGAAAACCGAATTGGTCGAGATGTTCGAAAACTGAGGTTTGACTGTACTTGAAACGTGAACGAAGTCAAAGTTTGAGCAAAACCACCAGCGGCATTTTGTCTTCGGTCTGAACAGAGCATAACTCAGTGGCTAACCAAAACAGCAGCGCCAAGTTAAAAATAGGCTCTACCTGCTATTTGGCTTCAGGGAAGACCACTTCCCTGTTAAATGTTGTACACAGGTGTGTGTGCACGTGTGTGTGTGTGTGCGCGCGCGTGCATGCGCGCGTGTGTGTCTCGCGCTCTCTGACCTGCTTTGTGTGTGAGCTCAGTGGCGGAGGCACATATGTTGGTCTTGACATCCTGGCATGTGCCGATGCTGCTGGACTCCAGGCAGATGACTTCCTGTCTCATCTCCTGCTGTGACACTGACGACGACGATGATGATGATGATGACGCATGCTTTGTTACATCACCTGCACAAAGGCATCGGCGAAATAAGCATAACAAATCAATGCTTTGTGTTCACACTCTTACCCAAATGTGGTCACACTTCAAAGCTTGTATGGATGGATTAAAAAAAAAATCACTAAATATGGTCATCATCTGCCTCTCTGAGTTAGTTTGGTCATTGGTGGGCGAGCAATGCGTGTGACCCGGAATGTATCGATGGAAGAAGTACTGGAAATGAATGGATATGGATGCAAGGGACACACCGGTTTGATATTCAGGCAGCAGTGGTATGGGGAAATCTTGCTTTCTCTGTTCATCCAGACGTCGCCTTCTCTGTAGCTCCTCCTGCTGAGCACTTTTGGTGACCGCTTCCAGCTGATGCTCCCTCAGTAACTTCCTACGATGACAAGAGCGGAACACGAGAACTCGATGAGACTTGAACCTGCAATCTTTGTGGATTAAATTGGGATGAAATTGCCCCAAGACCATCACGTACGTCTCTGCAATCGAATTTGCTTACCGAATGTTACGTCTCATGTGCGAGGGCTTGGAGCTTCTCTTTCTATTTTGTGTCAGGGTGGAGGGCGGGGTGGTCCTTTGGCCGGAGGCCCCGGAGTGGGGTCTCGAAGCGGGTTTTGAGGGCGCGGGGTTTGCTGGCGTCCCCCCGGAAAGTGAGGTAGATGGTGGAGGGGTACGCTGCCATGCCGCCGTGTCACCTCCCTGAGCCTCATTCTCGGAGCTGAAGGAGGCACAGTGGGATTGATCTGAGGAACAAAGGAGGGTTGGGAGGGGGTGGGGGGGCACAGTTAAACATGCGAAATTCAGATTCCGAAAACTTTATTTATCCCCGTGGGGCAATTAGAGTTGTGCGAGAGCGGCTTATTATATTATTATTATAGAAATGTCATTTTCGACACCGCTTATCTAAGTCCAAGTGAGCGAGGAACATGTAAAATCCAAACTATTTATCTTTCGCATTCCCAAATTTTGTAGGCAGTGTATCCAGATCATGAGTCGTCTTGAGGAAATTCACAGATGCTCGACGCCCCTCATTTTTCACTTACTGGTAACTGTCATGCACTGCTTCTTTCCAATTCTGTCACCATTGTCGGACATGGGGAGGGCAATGAAACCTTAAAATGGTTTGAATTTGAAAATAAATGCAAATCATGTTTCTGAAACATGACTATGCTGGAGGCTGGCTGTGCTTGTGTTTTAAATTTGTGCCCTCGAATCGTGACATTAATGTGTGGTGCTGCAGGAAATGATCAAATGTCACTTGCTTTGCCTGACAGTTATTTCTATGCATCCTCATTTATGAATTACTAATTCAGTTTTGCGTTCAATTAAAGAGAGCCAAAGTTAATCAATTTGTGATTGACCAGATCGTTGCATTACCGTATTGGCCCGAATATAAGACGAGCCCCTCTTTTTCAAGACTCAAGTTTGAAAGAGTTTTTGAACACCAAATTAATTTTTATACAGAAAATAATTACAGTACATCTGAAACAAATGACTATAACAATATATTTGAGAAAAAAAGCATGTTTTTTGCCTCATTCTAAAATCTTAATATCTGAACATTTAAATATGTAAACTAAAGTGCAATCACATTCGTAATGAATGGCTTCTGACTTTTCAAAATGTAAATGACATCATAACTTCTCCTCAGCTGCCGGTTAACCTGGCCGATCTTCGACCCCACTTTTCTCCAGATTGTCGCTACGTTTCTCCATTTTCTGTTATATCTTCTATTATTTTCTTCTCTTTCTTACCGCTATTTTTTATTTTTCTTCTTCGTGCTACCGCTATTTTTATTTTTATTCTTCGTGACAGGGGTTCACTTTGGCCTGGGGAGTCAAGTTCAGCATTCGCGTCAATGATATCTGGCACCATCTGGCGTCGTGAATGGGTATAATGTCTAGACCCCGAATATAAGACGACGCCCACTTTTTCAGTCTTATTTCAATGCAAAAAACACCTTCTTATATTCGGGCCAATACGGTAATTAGGTCTGGGCCTATGATCCTTACAACTTTTTAACACTCACAGTGACACACCCATCAAGTAAAACTCAGGGAAAAAAAGTAATGAATTTTTAAAATATCACAAGAACATTTCCAAGTCAATTGTGTGGCTCCACCCAAAAGATGCAGTCATCAATCTCAAACCAAAAGTATCTGTGACACAAAAAAATGTTTTGTTGTCATTTCTGCTTCTACCACCAACCCAGTTGGAATCTGCTTTCACTTTTTCACCTTTCACATTTTGCCACAACACTCCTCCCTTTTCATTTGCTCTGCCAAAAACACACTGAACCAGATCTCGGGTTTATGTAAGCGCTGGATCATAAATACGGCCGGATTACGAAATGAAAAGCAGGAAACGCACACAAACACATGCGCTGAGGACAAGCTGTGCCAGGAATCTGCCAGGCATGACGGCACAAAATGATGCTGTTCTGCCAAACACGCACAGGGGCATTGGTCACAGTCACTTTCCATGTTTATGACACTTGATATAAAAGGTTGAGGACCCGCAATATCCACATGATGATAAGAATGTGTGCAATCTGAGGCAAGCTGCCTTGCAAAACAACTAGCACAAAAACACCCATTCTGTCCATGATACATAATCAAAACAATGCGGTCGCTTGAATAACACCAGTCTGTCTCAGTGCGTGTGTGTTTGTGCGTGTGCGGTGGGACATATCTGAATTCATGCAGGCAGTGGCATTTCTAACCAGTGCATAAGAGAAATCCCTGGTGGTAGGATGTAAATAAAGTCGCGACAATATGAAAATAATTTCCTCATGTATTTAAAGGTGGCGATGTAGATGTTGGGATGTTTCTGTCCTGGCTGTCCTGCGCAATACAGCAAAGAGTACCGTATTGGCCCGAATATAAGACGGCCCTGATTATAAGACGACCCCCACCTTTTCAGTCTTATTTTAATGCAAAAAACACCGTCTTATATTCGGGCCAAAACGGTATTATCGTGAGTACAAAATTCATCGTTTAGCGTTAGCATTAACAGTGGATGTTATTTTCAGATTTGTATTAGACTCATGATAAAATGTTGCTGAAAACATTGCCTCTACAGTAAAGGGGTTTTATGACGATCTCAGTAAGATTCGGGATTTTGCCCGAGGAGAAATTTGTGCCATTGCTTCAAAACATGTTCTTAAATGAACACTTTCAAGTGCGCTCTGAGTGTGAATGAAAAACGAGACTGTTCTTTGTTCTTCATGTACACGAGGATATCGCTTCAGCCAAGGACACAGGTTTTGTTATCTCAGTCTGAGATAGTGGCAGAGACATAACAATGCGTCGGATTGAACATATTGCAGAAACATTCCAACTCTCCGACGGCCCCTTGTTCCTCTCTTTGGTGATACCCGACAGAACAGTTTTCCGAACTTTATATAGGGTCGCGGGGGTGCCGGAGCCCATCCCAGCTGGACGGGGGACACCCTGAATCATGACATCACACCCATACCTAGCATATGCTCAATCAGCCCTGATGTTTTTGGAATGTGGGAGGAAACAGGACCGGAGAAAACCCACGCAGGCCCGGGGAGAACATCACAACAGGGAGGCCGGAGCTTCACACACACACACACACCGGGCCGCCCCCGACAGAACAGTGACTTTATATTGGACTTCATGACATGCATATAGCCCTGACATCACACACACACACACACACACACACACACACACACACACACACACACTGAAGGATGACCTCACTTTCATCTGCCCACTCCACTTCCTGTCCTTCAGTTCAGCATCTCACGGTGAGCACTCAGCGAGATACGGAAGGGAAGGACAGGAAGTGGAGTGGGCAGATGAAGGTGAGGTCATCGTTCAAAGAGTAGGGATGCTCAGTTCTTCACAGGAAGAGACGGCAGACACATACATGATACATGAATGTGCACGTCACACATCACTGAGAGAGTGTGAATGTTTGTGTGTTTGTTTTATTTATCTAGCTAGCTATCAAAAAATCTAGCTAGCTAGCCAGATAGATAGATAGCTTGATAGCTAGCTAGCTAGATTTTTTGATAGCTAGCTAGATAGATAAAACAAACACACGCAAGATCTAGCTAGCTAGCTAGCTAGCAGATCATCTAGCTAGCTCCTTTTGATCCATCCCTCCTCTCTAACGCTTGCCCTTCATTAGGGTTGGGTGAGCTGGAGCCTATCCCAGCTGACGGTTGAGCTAGAGGCATGTGTTAACCCCCCAAAATATAAAAAGAGAATTACATGAGATTGCATGTATATGGAAATAAGAAAATACAGGAGTCACGAAATATAGCATGCAAGTTAGAATGACAGTAATGGGTATTGTACTATATTTACAGTAGCAATAAAAGAGCAAGCAAGTTGCTTGTGTAAGCACCACAGATGAAAAAAACAAAATCCAGAAAATAGATACTCATTAAAATCCATCTCATTTCCCAGATTAAATTTAGCTCCCCAAAACAGAGATGAAGAAGATGTGCAACTTTTCACACACAGACCTGCTGACACACATGCCGCATTAGGCAATTAATACAGGAATTACCGAACCTATAGAAAATCAAAATACAGATGACATTAACAAGCTGCAAACTCATTTTTTCCAACACTGGGAGTACTGGCAGGCTTGAAGACTTCAACAAATTGTAATTTACGAGATCCAAAGAATGTGAGGCCACAAAATCTATACTCTGTGTGCATGTGTTTCTGCTAGGGGCGTTTCAGGGAAAGGCGGAATGTCTTCAGCTACCTAAACGTTACATAAGTGAATCTTCGTATATTTTTAGGGTTTACATAACTTCTCGGTAAAGGGCTGAAGGACATCAAACCACAACTTGTGCTTTTTATGTGCACATGTGTCAAATAAGTGGCTTTCGCTGAGAAGTGTCGGCACTGAGAGGAAAGGACAAATGTGACTTTAGCCAAATGAATTTCATCCAGTCATTGATGATTAACAAAGAGAAGTAGCGATGAACTGGCTTGCGATTGAGGCATGTCGAGGCACAGTCAAATTTAGCCAAGCTGCTACTTTTCAAAAGCCCATTTCATTGTTCAAGTGTGCATTCACACAGAATATAAGACTAAAGATTGCAATCTGGAGTCGGAGTTTCCTCGGCTGCTTCAAAAGCAGTAAAACATACTATGACGGGAGCGTTCAAAACAAAACGCTGAATGACAAACAGACGAAAAACCACTTTTAACCCTTTGCAGACGCTTCAATGTGCTTCGTCGGAAAGTGGCGACTTCCATTTATCATCATTTTGTAGCATGCTTGCTTGTCTGATTTGGTGGGGAAAAGCCCCACCGTGTGCCATCTGATGGTACTCCACTCCAGTCCACTAGGTGGCAGTACTGTGCATTAAAACATGTGCGTCACCTTGCACATGCAGCATGTTTGTGACAACAGTTCAACCTGCTGGATATGGTGGATCACTAACGCCGCTTGGGCCTCATCCAAGCAGATTTTAGTATCAATACATTTTTTATAGCGCCGATCGTGTTCAGAGAGCAGCCATGAAATTGTCTTATTTAATGCTGTCCTTCCATTCTTAGTCATCATTTCACCCGTAGGAAGGATTACACAAATTATTGTCAGGCGCTTCCTGCAACTTCCTCTCCGAAGAAAGTCTTCTCTCAATTGTCTCAAGTCTCTTTACTTTTACACACACGCGTGATGGAACAAACTGTAATAAGTGGATTCAGTCCCATCTACCTTGTTCTCACCTGCCTTTGCTTGATAGTGGGCAGATAATGACAGCTATTTACAAAAAAAAAAAAAAAAACTCCTTCATTCTAGGAAGAGTCAAGGAAAATGACCGGCACCGAATTCTGTGGAACTGAAAAAAATACATGTGACATCCGCGACAGCCCGCTCATACAGACCCCACGTCTTAAAATTAGCCAACGTGTCGGGTCACAGATGAACGCGAAGGTGCCGAAGAGGCCACCGGCTCAAGAGGCTGCTTCATACATTTGCGTCCTGTCTGGCAATCGTGCAGGCACGCAGGCACACTGTCTTGAGTACAAATCTCACACAGAACGTTACTCTCGAACGATGGCGACGCTGAGGGGGACTTGAGAGGGTGCTTATATAACCGCTGCCTGTGGCTGTTACACAACCACGCGCGCGCACACACACACACTGACACACTAACATACCATCTTGACTTTTGACACAATAAAACAGTGGCGCATACTGCAAATGTCTGTGTGTGTGTGTGTCTTACATGCGTTCTCTTTCACACTTTTCTATTACTCGAAAAGATGTAAAAAAAACCTCTGATTTATTGATTGTGGTTGTTCTAAGCAGCGGATCATTTAAATTAGTAAAATAAAATAAAAACAACTTGTAAACTTGAGGCACACTTAACACGATGCTGGAAGGTGCTTTTCACAGAGCAGGACTGGAGGTTGTTATTACTGTAACCATGACAACCACCGAACACTGTTTTACAGAGCCTTTTAAAAAGGACCTGACCCAGCAACATGAAAGGTTATGTACAACCTGCGTCGGGGAGTCTTTTCTAATTATCTTCAACTCTCATTTTACCATCTTGAAGAGAAATTTCGACATATTCTATTCATCAACTTGTATTACAGGTCACAAATGACAAATGGTTACCATTAAAGTACTGGAATAGTTTTCCTCACTTCAGGAGAGTAAGTAAGTCTAAGTGTGTCCAACGCTGTTCTTGTAAAATCTGGCTCACTCCCCAATTACTGCTGCAATTACAGTGAAACTTCTCGACAACGAAATCATGTTTGCAGCAAGAAATTTTTCACAACGGGGGGTTTTTCTTCGCTGCTTGACATCCAAAGGTCGGTTTTGTAGCAATTTGAGCAATGCAACGTTCTTGCTGCGTCTGAAACTAACAATAAC
Source organism: Hippocampus abdominalis (assembly GCA_018466805.1). Taxonomy (NCBI): domain Eukaryota; kingdom Metazoa; phylum Chordata; class Actinopteri; order Syngnathiformes; family Syngnathidae; genus Hippocampus; species Hippocampus abdominalis. The sequence continues at coordinate 28,253,736 of CM031694.1, read as the reverse complement.
AAATACTTCCTGGACTACTGTGCATGTGTAAACCAGTGTGGTGGTTGCTGTTGCTCTTTCCGAACGAAGCAGTAGAGGTCGCTGTTGGATTAGACTTCGTTGTAGTGAATCTCGTCACGAGGCACGAGCAGAGAAAAAGATTTCGTATGACGCAATAGGGTTTTTTTTTCTTTGTATGGGGGTCAGGAAAGTGGGAATGGTGGTAATGCATGAAGATTTTTTTCACACTAGGGGGTATTTTTGCCTATGTAGGTTTCGTTGTAGAGGAGTTTCACTGTATTAAAAGGGTAACAGCAACAGGTCTCAGAGGCTCCAGACTGGCCCTAAATGGTATCATTTAGCCCCTAAAATTCGAGACAGCGCAAGTCAAATTTTTTTGTCTACTCGCACGTGCGACCAGTTAAATGTGTTGATTTTTTTTGGGATCTATTTTGTTAAAAATAGATCAGTCTAAAGTTTCGATGCAAAAGAAAGCCTATCAGCCCCAAAGGTATGAGTGTCTGCATGTTATTTTCCACCTATTACGCTGCCTAGTCAGCTCATTGTGAGAGCGTGTGTGCGGGTGTGTGTCTGTATTACTCATGGCTCTGAGACCTTTGACTCGAAACAGAGTTTGGGGGAGATGACGTAACTACGGTCATTAGCTTTTGGTTAAGTATGAAAGCCTTTAGGTCGCTTGGCGTGGAGCGCAGCCTTTGATGGGCACAGCCTGAGTTGGTGGCGTGTCCGGAGGATTTGAATCAATCGTAGCTTCGTATATGAGTGATTTTCTTTTTTTGGTTTTGTTTAACTGAAGTAAATTATTCAATGAAGATGATTATGGTGAGGTGTTATGTTGGTGCAGAACAGTAAATGATCATTTAGGGTACATCTTGATGCAGTGTTTGGTCATTCAAGCAGAATTTTTAGAATTGTATTTTGGGGGGGGGGGGGGGGCGGCAGGGGGAAATGCCAAGATTTGGCCTGACAGCTCTGCAAAACAGCACATAATGAATACTGTAGATAAATGGAAAAAAAAAACAACTCAAAATAAATATTCGGATTCAACTGCCGAGAAAGTGACGGATCTCTCGTCTGTGCTGCACTGATTGGCCAGTCTGTAAAATCGTTTTCTTTTGGACATACCGAGATAAAATGCGTTATGTAACTTGCCTTACGAAAGACAAAAAAAAAATAATGCGTGTGCGCACACACACACACAGACTTCTTGTATAACAGCCTTTGCTCAATGAGTTATTAAGGCTCCTTTTAATAGCGTGGAAGCAGGTGAGTTACGAAATCCTCCGCAGGGAACGCAGGGGTGAAGAGGCACCAGAGAGTTAAAAAAAACTCAAGAGCAGACAGAATGTGACATAAAGACAGCACACGCATACATACATACACACACACACGTGATAGAGAGCAGGTGAAGCGACTTGGAGCTGTTTGTAGGCCAGTATGTCAATGCTGCTGTAGGGAGGAGGAGGAGAATGAAAGTGAGCGAGATGAGAAGATCACAAATGCGCGATGCACACGCGGCGCGACAATATTCAATTTAAAAGGGCGTTTGGGGTAATAGAAGCGGTATGATGGCAGCCCCCGTCTTCAGCGGTGAAGTCTTATGAAAGCAGTTCAGACTTCATGTGCTCCCTGCATTCAACTCAGACACACGCGCTGTTCCGAATAGGACAGCTTGTTCCTTTCTGGCAAGCAATTATGGCGAAGCTGAGTCAGCCGCGCAGCACAGATACCTCAGGACTGCTGTTAAAAGCGTTATTTCTAACTGTGAATATTTCGGAGTCCAATACACACTATCAATAATAGGCAGCTGCTCACTACATGAGGGAAAGTAAACGCACACACATTGTCCAGAATGGGTGAAAGTGGGGTAGGGTGTTCTTTCATCCTTTCCTCACGACCGTACGTGGCGCGTTAGAAGCAACAACAAAATGCAGAGTGTTCTTTTAAACTGCGCCAAACAAATAGGATTTTTTTAAATGTAAACTTGGAGTGATTTCAACGCCTGACAAAAAAAATAACATTGTATGAAGCGAGATTTCCCAAACTTGAGCTTATTGTCACGTAGCGAGGTGGTGGTGTGGACCCCAAAAAGCAGGCAGGCGAGAGGAGCAGGGTGTACTTGAAGAAGTGTGTTTAATAAAACACAGAGAAAACTAAATCCAATACAAACAAAGTCCAAAGTATCAAACAAAACCATGACTGAAGCAAAAACTACCACTAAACGAAACATGACCGGAACAAACATGACCTAAACATGACAAACAAACCTGACAGCAGCTAACAAGCTAACAATGACCCGACAATGAGTGGTCGGGCTGGGAGTCCTTTTAAAGCCATAACTGCCTAACGACCAACAGGTGTGCAGCTGCAGGGAAAAGCCCCACAGTGCCACCTGTTGGTCACAAACCAAAACATGACATTTATTCACTGATCAAGTTTTTCGGAAAGCTGTTACAAAACCGCATCATATAACATCCATCCATTTTCTGATCCGCTTTATCCTCACAAGGTTCGAGGGGTATCCTGGAGCCTGTCCGAGTTGTCTTCGGGCAGTAGGCGGGGGACACCCTGAACTGGTTGCCAGCCAATCGCAGGGCACACATACACAACCATTTACTCTCACAATCACTCCTACAGAAAATTTAGAGCGCCCAATTAACCGGCCATGCATGATTTTTAGAATGTGGGAGGAAACCTGAGCACCCGGAGAAAACCCACAAAGGCACATAGAGAACATGCAAACTCTACACAGGAAGACAATAGCCGGAATCGAACCCGGCACTTCTGCACTGTGACGTGTTAAGCAGTCGACCACCGAAGCCGCCCATCATACAACATCAACACATCATATCACACAATTTTACATACGCCACCATATCAAACCGCATCATATCATGTGTATGTTCATGTATGTTGTGGCAATGCACGATGTCTTGTTGAAGTGTCAACTTGGGTCTTGAGCAGAAAAAGTCCAGGCAAGAACAACTGAACGTAAAAATAAAAAAAACCACTTAGCATCGACAGTTCCGGAATTGGGCAGCACGTCTGCCTCACAGTTTGGAGCTTGGGAGATCTCAGCACCAGCCTTCCCGAGTGACTTTGCATCGAGCATGTTTTGTGTGGCTTTTCCTCCACTTCAACCTCCCACATCGCAAAACCTTGCATGTTAGATTCCTCTGACTGTAAATGGTCTGAAAATGACTCGTCAACAACAAAAATGAAAATCTCTAAAAGCTATTCCGAAAAATGACTCCGTTCATTCATCTAAATTAGACTCGGGCGCCGCCGGCTTTTCTTCCGCAGCCGCCTCGCACGCTTACCCCGCTAACCCACTGGTCTGATGAACCGTGGTTTGCCTGCCTTCAAAGGCACACATTTCCAGCATGGCTCGAGCCAGCCACACCATGGCCAATCACGCGCAGGCATTGCTGAACGTAACCGTAGAAACAGCCAATCGGAGCGCGGCTGAGAGAAGACAACACGGGAGAAGAGCACGTGGGCCCAGCACAGAAAAAAAAAGAAAAGAAAAAAAACCTCACGGAGTAAAAATGTCTGAAAATTGAATTTTAAAAAAAGGGAGTGTGGAAGTACAGATAAGAAAGGAAGGGAACCGAGAGCGGGAAGGGTAATGAGGGGAAAAAGGTGGCAGGGACGGTTGCATATTTAAGTAGGTATGGATCCAGTGTTACACAACAGCGTTAAGTAACTTCGCAATTATCAGCCAACGACTGAAGCATATTTTGAAGACTTTTGAGGTTATTTGAAACGTCAAAGTGGATCTCTGTACCAACTGGATGAGTTTCTCCGCACCAAAATCTCCGACAAAACGCGAGCATTTTTCTAGTCTCGGGATTGCATTGGGATACAGTTCAGTTGCATTTGAGAAAAAACCTTTAAAAGTCAGATTAGTGTTTTCTCCTGCATCTTCGAAAAAAAAGTATTTTAACCTTGACTCCCCCAGGCAGGAAGACTTTTTTTCACCACCCCTCACAAACTTGCTCCATCCCAGTCGTGCGACAGCAACGTGCGTTTCGAGTCACCTACCTGTGAACGACTCGGATTCGTCCAGGAGCAGCATGACTTTGGAGTGAAGAAAATGGTTACTCTGCTCTTCTTAGCTTTTCGCCTCCTCTTCACCTTTTTTTTTTTTTTTTTTTTACCCCCACCCCAACTCTTGCTTTAAATCTTTTGACCTGCGCCGCTGCAGGCACAGCGAGAAGCCTTCAAAAAGCCAACGGGAGGCGTCGATGTCTGTCCGTCACGTTTGTTTTACGCCGAGCCTTTCCAACTACTGCCACAGTGACTGACTGACTCACTGACTACTGGCTGGCCCACTCCGTTTGCCGCTTTCAACAACAATGTCAACATGAGGCAGAGGCAGGAAGGAGGGCTGGCAGCTGAAAAACTTACATAACCCCTCATGCTGAATGCGGGGCCCCCATGAGGGGGGGGGACCACGAAGGGCGACCGCGCATCACTCTGACCCGCCACACACTTCGAGACGGAAGGAGACGCCCACGCATTCAAGTCTCATTTCAAAGGGAAAAGGGACGGACAAGTATTTTCAGGAAAGAATTGGTACGTTATGTGTTATTTATATGAAAAAAATAAAAACATTTGTTGTTTGCCTGGAAAGCCACAAGCATAACTGAAAAACTGTATCAGCATTTCCGTCAAAGTTTGTGGCAGGGTGTGGCTTGTGTAGAATAGAAACTGGGATTTCTCTTCCTTCAATTTATTTGTGTGAAAATGCAAAAAAAACAACAACAAAAACCCCCCCACACTTTTTGAAATACAGTTTTAAACAATGGCAACCAGTTCCCGGGGCGCTTGTGTCTTGCGCCTGAAGTAGGCAGCATGGACAGTCTGCATGGATTGGATGGATGCATGGATTGAGGAGCCGACGATGAGAAGAAAGGAGCGTCAGCGCAGAGCGCCGATGCATATGTGGAACTAGGAGTCGCGGCTTGGAACTGAAGCGGATTTACATGGGACAGGAGAAGAGAGCCAATCTCTCTTTTTCGTGAATGGATGCTACAGCTTCTTGTTGCTACAGCTTAGCTTGTAGCAGACGTGTGCACATTGCCGCATGACGTCTTTGATCCACTGGTGAAAAGGACACTTTGATTCGCTCCTCTTTCATCTATTACGGCTTCAAACAACAAAGTGTATGCAGGAAAGTGGTTAAGATTGCACAATTGTCTGTGTTTCATGTGTTGTCTTGTAGTATTTTGTCATTTTTTTTGGTCAACTTTTCTTTAGATGGCGGCGTGGACACCCGCAGCGGCTCCTCTTGTTTTATGTTGAGGGGGAAGAAATTTCATCTGTGCTGTATGTTACACATACGTACAGCACATTTGACAATAAAGTTGTATTCAATTCAATTCAATTCAATTCACATATCTGCTACCCACAGGACTGGAGTAGACGAGAATTTGCGTCTGTTCAACCTCGGTTTTCGACCATAATCCGTTCCAGAAGGCTGTTCGAAAACCGATTTGTTCGAAAACCGAAACCACACTCTTTAAAAAAGTAAAATAAAAAAATCTTTATTGAACACGTCTGCTCACAATGGAACGCAACACGAGGAAGCGTCACTTCGGTTCTCGACCAATTCGGTTTTCGACCAAAAGTTTTTTATGCCTCGGACGACGGAAACATTTCGGTTCTCGAACAAACTGAGCGCACTTGAATGCACCATTTGACTCCTCTCGCTTTCCTTACACGAGGAAGTGACGCTTCCTCGTGTTGCCTTCCATTGTGAGCAGACGTGTTCAGTAAACATTTTTTTTTTTTAAAGAACGTGGTTTCGGTTTTCTAACAATTTCGGTTTTCGAACAGCCTTCTGGAACGGATTATGGACGAAAACCGAGGTTTGACTGTACAATGTACATCACATTGGTGCGACACGATAATTTAGACACTTCTTGTAACGTCATAGTTAAAAAAACACTTCATGAAGTCGAAACGATATTTTTTTTCGAGATTTCGTGAGCTCGAAGAACAAAAACATTCATTTGGAGCCAGGGCATCTCTTCCATAAGAAGTCTTATGAAACCTCTCAAGCGCCCACTCAGCTCAACGATGGCACTGCGCCACATTTGGGTCAAGGTGACGGACCCAACACCAATTCTTCCACCCCCACCTCGCCAGCAAATAGGACGGCATGATCGAAGAGATAAGGTAAGAAGAGAAGGTAAGAAACAAGAACAAAACAAAAGCCGGTGAAGGCACCTACTCACCCATATCACATCATTTCAACTACTCTGACATATCCATGCATCTTGCTCAGTTTTCTGCGTGCGCTCGTGAGCTCGGACGGGACTTACGAATGCGGCCAGCCCCGAGCCTCTACCGGCATGATTGCTACCAGGCAGAAGGCCATTGGGACAATTACAAAACCACGGGTCGCTGAAAGCTGCCCAGACCTGCCGCATGCAGGAAACCTCCCGAGCTGGCTTGCTCCTCCCGCTGCTGCTGCTCTCCTTACGCCCCGCCCCATGGCATACTGATACAGGGACGTGATGTCAGCGATCCCCGCCCACTCCAGAGACTGCCTTAGGTAACAAGGTTAAGGGTTGAACCGGGAACATGGAAAGATTGAATAATGATCTTGTTTTATCTACATTGTAGATTTGTGAGAAAAATTTGGCTTTCTAGTAACACATGACTCCACGCTTCTGTAACTGGATTTCATAATCACAATTGATTTTTTTTATTATTGATAGTGGTAATATGGTTCCGATGTACTCAACCAGCCTAAGTAGTGATAAGCATTGAGCGCCATTCTCATGTTCAAGCGCCCACACATGACTGTCAATTACTAATTGTAAATTAGCCGCTGACTGCGGGAGCCAAGTCCCGGCAGTAAGGGCTGACACAAGAGAGACGCTGCTTGTAAGGAAGAGTGAAGAAAATGAGGGACGGCAGGGAAGTTAGAGTTGGACACGCGGATCAGATGCTCAGAGGAAATGCACTTCTTTTCTCATTGCCAAACTTAACTAGACAAGAGGTATCTAGATGCTGTTTTTGTTTGTTTGTTTTTATACTCTAACGCAGTGGTTCTAAACCTGAGGTCGATCAAACCCTCGGGGTTCGGTGAATCAGTGTCAGGGGTTCCACAGAGCTTCTACCGTACAATTTAAAAAACATGACTAGAATGTGTATTTACTTTTTTTCTGTTTTTAATACAGTCAAACCTGGGTTTTCGAACGTCTCGGTTCTCGACCAATTCGGTTTTCGACCAAAGTTTTTTATGCCTCGGATGACGAAAACATTTCAGTTCTCGAACAAACTGAGCGCACTTGAATGCACCATTTGACTCCTCTCGCCTTCCTTACACGAGGAAGTGACGCTTCCTCGGGTAGACGAGGACGTGACGCTTCCTCGTGTTGCTTTCCATTGTGAGCAGACGTGTTCATTAAACATTTTTATTTTAAAAAAAGTTTCGGTTTTCAAACAATTTCGGTTTTCGAACCGCCTTCTGGAACGGATTATGGACGAAAACCGAGGTTTGACTGTAAATGCATTTTTTAATGTCTTGGATTTGTAAAAAAAAAATCATATTTTAATTTTTCACTAAAGAAGGGTTCGATGAATGTGTATATGAAGGGGTTGGGTTCGGTACCTCTAACAAGGTTAAGAACCACTGCTCTAACGTGTAAAAAAAAAAGAAAAAAGGTAAAGAAGGGATTAATGGCATTTCTGGCACTGTGTTGGTATGCGCTTACGTTACCGCCTACTTTCACGCACAAGCTGCAAACTCCATCGGCAAGGCCCCATGGATACATTGTACACACACATACAGAGACCGCGTGCAATGCAGATGGGGGGCGGGGGGGAGGGGCTTATCCGAAGAGGCGGTGACGGCAGCAAAGTGAGGGGCGGGGAGGGGGTTGGGGGTGGGGGCAGACTGGCTGCTCAGTCATTACAGCACACATGTTCACCTTTGCCACACTAGCACAATTCATGTAGCCCCGCCCCCAAGGGGAAGGAGCGCTCACATTTCACAGTTTATGACGGCACACATGAGATAAACACATGCGCGCACACACACACACACACACACACACACACACACACACACACACACACACACACACACACACACACACACACAGGAAGCACATGGAGCAGTCCTACCAACTCATCATCAATCCCTTTTCAAGTAGAAATTCAACTTTTCGCACAAAATTCCTTCTACGGCTTTAAAGCAGGCTTTGTTTAGGCTTTTGTTTTGGGTTTGGGCAGGGAGGAAGGGGGGGGGCGTGCGTTAATTCTGTTGGAATGTTGACAGCAGTGAACAGTTTCAAATGATTTGAGACGTCAAATCAAGATGCCAGCACTGATTTTGTCACGCATCGAATTGACCGATTCCAGAGTGCCGCGTCGCTGTGTGAACTTGCGCACGCAGTCGCACGACTGTTCTGTCCTCAGTGGAGTTTTCTCGTCACAAACATTTTCAAAGTGCACAAACGATGGCATCACTCCGCATGCAGTGAAGCATTTGTGAGCAATTAACTTGTTCTTGGAAGATGGCTACCAGAAGGTTGGTACCATTATGATTCTGTGGGGGTGGGCTGTTCCTCTGATGACAAATAAATAATCAAGAAGAATCAGCCCTTTCGAGACTAACCCCGCCGCAAGGAGTGGTTCAAGAATTGCCATCCCCCCTCCCCCACACACACACACACAGACTACTTAACTTTAATTAACACATTATCTAATATGTGAAAATGTTACTTATATAACTTGTTCTACATTACGTACTTCAAACTATGCCCCGCAGTCAGTGAAAGGTTTCATGATGAACTTTGCAATCCATGTTTTCAAATAAAAGCGATTTTGAATTTTATTTATTTATTTTTTTTAATTCGACCATATTAAAGCCGGACTCTTGATTCCACAAACCAATAAATGACACTCAAGGGTGAAAAATGACCGCCAGGGCTTAAACAAACCAGTATGACAGCGATGAGCGTGACTCGACGGTATGAGTAAGCATTTTTGTAAATTTGATAACCTCTCCGTCTACATTCGCCGCTCAAACAAACGCGCGCAGCAAGCACATGCACACGGTGTGACCTGGTAGTCTGCTGTGCCAGTATGTAGACCAACTGGTGTGACTGTATCACCTCCCACTCATCACTCAGCGCAGTTCCTAATCAGCATACATACAGTACATCCCCTCAGCATTGGAACAGTGAAGCCAGTTCCTGGATCTGGCGCACAACTTTAGAAGACAGCATTATTAGTGACAAAGCACTGCATAATTAACCCCCATGCAGTAATTATCCCAAAATTGGACATTTCGGACTCTTTGGACGATTTTGGACTGTTGGACAAATGGACACCACAGACAAACCAGTGAAAAATAACTCCACAAAGCTGAAATTTTGCATAGGATGTATATCTATGTCTTGGCCAATTCCCACTGAACATTTTGAGGGGTTGAAAGTGAAAAAAAATTAAAAGTGAAAAAAGTTGTTGCACATTGGAAGAGGGACATTTTTGGGACGTAATGCCCTTCATGCAGCCGCTTAAAAATACTGCATGAGGGTTTTAAAGGAGGTCAGCTACCTAAACTGGACTGAAGTCAATAGGACTGAACGTTTTCAGTCACATCCTAAGAAAGAACGGCATTCAAGGCCGCTGTAATCTTTTGTGATGCTTTAGCAGCCTTTCAATTGCGTTTTTTTTTTTTTAAAATTTTAAACACAGGTCTCCTATTCCATCCATCCATCATTTTCCATTCCACTTTATCACACAGAGACAAACAACCATCCGTGCTCACACTCACACCGAGGGACAATTTAAAGTGTTCAATCAGCCTGCCATGCATGTTTTTGGAATGTGGGAGGAAACCGGAGTACCCGCATAAAACCCAAGTAGGCCCGGGGAGAACATCCAAACTCCACACAGGGAGGTCCGGAGCTGGAATCAAACCCGGTACCTCTGCACTGTGAGGTCCACGCGCTAACCACTGGACCACCGGGCCGCTTAGGTCTCCTCTTTGGTAGCTAAAATGCACATGCTAACAGGTTTAAGTCAGGAGATTGACATGGCCAGTCTAAAACCTCGCTCATTCGTGCCCCTGATGAGCTCCTTTGTATAATGGCAATGTGGGGTTTTTTTTGGGGGGGGGGGGTTGTTTTGTGGCGTGTTGAAAGTTCTCACAATCATGGTTGCATCCTTTTTTTATTTGCAGACTGCACACTTCTGAGTTAATTTTGCTGGTGTCATCATGTTGGTCCGTTGGTGCGTTTTAGGGAGAAAAAAAAAAGTCCATAAACGCTTAATTGTTGGACGTTGGATCAGAATTTCAATTCCGGGCTCCGGGCTTCCTGTGTGGAGTTTGCAAGTTCTCCCCGTGCCTGTGCGGGTTTTCTCCGGGTACTCCGTTTTCCTACCACATTCCAAAAACATATGTGGCAGGCTGATTGTGGAGCACTCTAAATTGTGCCTAGGTATGAGTGTGAGCGTGGATGGTTGTTCGTTTCTGTGTGCCCTGCGATTGGCTGGCAACCAATTCAGGGTGTCCCCCACCTACTGCCCGATGGCAGCTCGGATAGGCTCCAGCACACCCTGCAACCCTTGTGAGGATAAGCCGATCAGAAGATGGATGTATGGATGGAACTATACATACATATATATTGTCATGTTCATATTCACGACCTTCCCTCCTGCCTTATGGAGGTTGCTGCTAATGTCACTAATAGTTGTTATTTCACCTGATTGAAAATTCCAGTTGAGGTTTCAGCCTTCGTCAGGGCTATGGCCAATGTTTGTTTGGCCTTGATGGAGTTTCCATCTCTTCTCACGATAGCTTTTCTTAACCCACCCATCCGGTTTTCATGTTGGTTACACCTCAAACCAGAAGAAATCTTTCCCAGCAAAATGCAAAACTTAAGTTGGGCGTAGATATTCGGCACCCTTCATTGTTTGAATCATCAATGTGATGTAACAATGCACACACAGATTCAAAATTGGATTTGAACTTTAACTGAAGCCACATAAAACATTACTCGTTGGGTGCTCTCATTAAACTTTGTACCAGTAATCAATTTGGGGAAAAAAAATTGTTCCCACAAAGTGTGTTCAAGGGGATGCAATTGTTCCATTTCCACCCTTTTGAGTGATTGATTAGGCAGTTCATATCAAGCCCCCCCCCCCCTCCATCAATGTTTATTCCTCCTGAAGTTATTCGAGACAACGTCAAGATCTGTTTTGCATCCGTGACTCAATGCTAAGCGTCAGTTGGAGCAAACTGGACAAATGTCACGACTCACTAAAAGCAACAGGTGTCTATAACACGGTGGGAGGAAAACATGTTGTGCTCACTCACTCAGAATGCAAAAAAAAAACACAGAGATGCTGTTCACGCCTACACACTGGCAGGGGAGCAACATGCTAATTAGCACACTCACCTCCTGCTCGTCTGCGCGCGGGTGTGTGTGTGTGTGTGTGTGTGTGTGTGTGTGTGTGTGTGTGTGCAAGGACCTTACGAAAGAAGTGACTAACCCGAGTGGCAACTGTGCCAAGAACCCATGACACACACCAATCTCTTCACACACCGAAAGGTACACAGTGTTCGAGACACACACACACACACACACACACACACACACACACACACACACACACACGCACACACATTTTCACCAATCTATCTATAGCAGCGGTTCTTAACTGCTGTCACCTCGGGACGCAAATTTGCCTATTGTTGCTAAGTCATGACCCACTTTTATGCAGAAAAGTACAAAAAGAAAAAAACCAACCAAATAATGATCAAATAAATAAATAAGTAAATAATTAAGATTTGAAAAGACATGTAGTGTGTATGATACCTTTGAACAAAATAGACTATTTCAACTTTAAAGTGCCTTTCAGAGCAATTTTTTGAAAAAGTGAAGATGGACATGGACAGTAGAAAAAGTAATACATTATAATAAAATTGAATACATCTGTTTATCGCAATACGTCCACCAAATCTTTTGGGGTGCTCTGACTTAGTCGAGGAAGGCACAACTTTTTTCGGAAGAGCGGCTGCCAATACTTCCAATACTTTGACATATTCAGGGTAACATTAACATATTCATTTCATGCTTTCTAGAAAGAAACATTTGGAACCAGCGACGGTTCCAAATGTTTTAGTGTGTCTAACATTGGTGAAATAAATCATTTAGACTTGCTCCTGATGCAGATAAAGAGAGCTAACTAGCATTAAGTATAGGCGAGAAGGTTTAAAGAGAAATCGATTTTCATGTAATCGCATTATTTGACAGATACCAGTGAGAGAAGTATACTTTTCCTCTGCAAAAAAAATTAAGAAAGTTATGATTATTGAAAAGGAGTGAAAATGAACCAATTTCTGGCCAGTGTCCAAATGCATAATCAATTAGGGTTGAGATTTTTCTTGTTGTGACATGTTTTTTTTTCTTGTAAAATCGGAGTTTCAATCTTTCATAACCTCTTCATCTCGACCTAGTTTTGAAACAAACTGCCATAATTGGAAAGCTCGCTCAACACAGAAACAAAACACATACAACAATGATGGTAATTATTCCTAATTGACTCACATAACGGATAGTTAGTTCGGCAGTTACAGTCATTCGGTAACTAACACAGTAGGCAAATCTCAGAATACAAAAAAATCATTATAAATGGAAAAGCAATAATACATTTTCATTATTATTTATTTTGAACATAAAATAATCTGTATATTGATCTTTTGTGATTGACCTACTGTCTTATAATATGATTTCTTACTTAATCTTTGTCACCAATATTTTTTACTGTTCTGCATTGTATTTTGTGTTTGTCCATATGGATTCAAATTTATTTGAACCAAAGTTTTTTTTTTTAAACTGCAAAACAATTCCCCAAAGAATAGGAATACTGTACTCTGAAAGTGGAAGGACGAAAGGGAGAACAAAATGGGGATGTTGAACCAAGGAGAGAAACTTTGAATTGGGGGTGGCATCCTGGTGAGCTGTCATGGCAACGGCAGGACACACGCAAGAGACGATGGCGGGTGGCGATGATGTCACAAGAGGAAAATAGATGTGCCATGTCACCAAGTAGGAAAATGTAAATGAGATCTCAAACATACGAACACTCTCGAGCCACTAACGAAACCAGCAACCAGCAACCTGCTGATTTATGATTAGTTATTGATTACTGATGATTAAGAAAAATATTGTATTCACTTTATTTGTCATTGAGAAAATAGTTTTTCCCACCCAAAAAATAAATAAATAAAAATCAAATGTGGTCCAATGGTACCAAAACCTTTCTTCTGATTTCTTCTTCTTAATTCTAATGATATATGTTTTCATAATGCTGATTACATTGGTCAACATATTTTTTACAGAATTTTAAAATCAGAGATGCAAGTGACCTAATAATAATAAAATAATAATAATAAATAATATACAGGGTAATATACAGTATTGAGTCATATTTATGAATTAAAGGTTAGGTTCAAAAACATGGATTTTTTTTATACCCATAAATACAACACATGGTAAATGGCTGGCTTTCATTTGGCAAACTTCAAAAAAAAAAAAAAAAAGGAAAATAAAAAAAACATAAATAAAATAAGTAAATATATATCATTTTAAAAAATCAGCGCCAAAAATACAAGCTCTCGCTCAATTAGCTTTGCTGTTGACCAGTGTTATTTTTGGAGCAACGGCGTGCAGAAGATCAACTTGGTTTTACACAAGAATCAAACTGACCCACTGAGCACACATCACGACGTAGTGCCACCACAAAGTTGTGGGCAGCGTCCCAGCACCGTAGCAGTTAGTCACTCCGTGCCCAAGGGGTGAGTTCCCCTGTAAATCGAGGGAATGAAATGCGGTGTACTTTGCTCACAGGTCACCTTGTGAACGAGACGGATGTCCCACTGACATAATGGATTTGAGATTCTCCGCAACCAGGAAGAGTAGCATCAACAATTTCCTATCGCTAAAACGACTTGTACAGCATTTAGGCTGCGGCAGCCTGCACACTCACTTGTAGGGTCAGTTATGCAAAGTGTTGCACAACTGCTGAGGTAAAACGTTTTGTAAGCAATAAGTGTCAAGATACAACTCCAAACTTTTGTCTTACATGATTAATGCTTCAATAACATTTCTAGGGTGGTGGTGATGGCTTCTCATGGCTGGGGGCTCAAACTGCTCTACAACAAAACAAACACTAAAAAGCAATCACAGAATGAACCCCCGTTCAATGTGGGGAATACATTGCAGACCGAACTGCTACAGGTGATAATCTGAGTTATAAGAATGAAAGATTAAAAAAAAAAAAAGGTTTTCCAAACACTCTTTAAACACATTTAAAATCATTCAAACATACTTTGTGTGAATGAGAATATTTGGCTGGTTAATGAGCATTAAATTCAATTGTAAAGCAGTCAGTCCATATACCATTCTAGCAACAAACGAAAGGGAATTTGCAAACTGAGACTAATTAGCTTAGCGCTAGCCAAAATGAGGTTAGCATAACACAATGAGGACGAATTTAAAACTTTACAAAACTAAAACTTCCAGGGTTCTGCTGTTGGCCAGGGTATGGCGCGGGATCCTGGATATCAAAGTGAGCTATTTTAAACTAAAAAGGAAAACCTTTCCGTGGGTTGAGACGCTGTGTCATTGTGCCGGTGTGACACACTTTGTAAAGGTATAATGAAGATAACATGCTGTATAGGTGAATTACATTTAGCATTTACTATTATAGTCAAATTGGATTTTTCATTTTTTGGATGATGGCAGGTGGCTCGGTGGTCGACTGGTTAGCACATCACAGTGCAGAAGTGCACGGTTCGATTCCGGCTTTGGTCTTCCTGTATGGAATTTGAATGTTCTCCACATGCCGGTATGAGTTTTCTCTGGGTACTCTGGTTTCTTCCCACATTCTAAAAACATGCGTGGCAGGTTAATGGAACACTTAAAATTTTCGCTAGGTGTGAATGGTTGTTCGTCTATGTGTGCCCTGCGACTGGCTGGCAACCGGTTCAGGGTGTCCCCCGCCTATTGCCCGAAGACAGCCGGGATAGGCTGCAGCACACCCGTGACCCTTGTGAGGATAAGCCGATCAGAAAATGGATGGATGGAGCAAAAGTAACCCATTCGAGTTGATTCCGGACTCAACGGTCAATGTCAAAACTAATAACGAACGCAGGGTTTGGGTGCAAGTCTGAGCTCTAGCATATATTTTCAAATATATTTGTTTCAGTCAGCAGGCTCCAACTATGTAACACATTTATGAACAGCAATTTGTTTCAGTTGTGATCATTTTTTTTAAAGCACTCTATGAATAAAACTGAGTTACTTCGAGTTCAGTCTTTTTGTGTTAGATACAGTGGAATTAGACTTTCGAATTACGGACGACCCTTTTTACGACCCTTTTTGTGCTTTTCCAATTAAGCACAAAATAAAGCGGACGGATGCTATTCAACCATCATTGGCTCTGTGCGTAATTTGGTGCGGTAGTTGTGCTGTTTTTTTGGTTTTTTTCCTTGACTCTTAATTAGACCTCAGAATTACTTTAAGGTTACGGTTGGCTGTAAACACCCCAAAACACACATAAAACTCTATGTCTCCTCCGCGGCAGCAAATATAAAGCCAATTCAATTAATTTTAATGAGAACATTTCCAAACATTTGGATTTACAAACTGCATCATGGAACGAATTACATTCTTAAGTTGAAGTACCAGAGTTGAGAGGCAGAGCCTGATGAGGTGGGGTAGGATGTGTGTCTGTGTCTGAGTTTGAACCCTCCATAATGTAAAAAATAGATAAAAAGAACCATTTTTAACACAAAAACAATGGATCCTTGCCAAGAAATCATCAGATTTGAACTCACGTTATTGGGGCAGGGTGTAAAAAAGAAAAAATACGTCTTTTGAGTCTGAATAAATGCGGATAGAAGATGCAGTCAGGAGCACAATAACCTTTAAAGTCCAACGCTCTTGAGGTTGCAAATAAATATCCATCCATTTTCTAATCCGCTTTGTCCTCACAAAGGTGGCGGGTGGGTGCTGGAGCCTATGCCAGCCGTGTTTGGACAGTAGGCGGGGGACACCCTGAATCGGTTGCCAGCCAATAGCAGGGCACATAGAGACAAACAACCACCCGCGCTCACACTCACACCTAGGGACCATTTGGAGTGTTCAATCAGCCAGCCATGCATGTTTTTGGAATGTGGGAGGAAACCAGAGTACCCGGAGAAAACCCAGGCAGGCCAGGGGAGAACAAGCAAACTCCACACAGGGAGGCCGGAGCCAGAATTGAACCCTGCACCCTGCACTGTGAAGTTGACACACTAACCACTCGAACACCGGGCCGCCTATTCAAATTGCAACCAAAGAAAAAATAAATCTGCCCCCAAAATAGCTTTAAAAAAAAAAACAACAACAAAAGCTGTCTTGCGTGATGCACCACACAAACGGGGGCATCCAACAGTCTGGATGAACCGTGACATGGTTTTCTTCAACAACTAGGAGGCCTGGACATAAACATGACTCATCTAATAGAACCAATGGATGATTCATTGATTTACATAACACATTGCGAGGAAGAGGAGTTTACAGGAGTTTCTTTGGGATAGCTCACAAAGTCCGCTCGCAAGCATCCAAATACATCCAATGACCAGTATACAGACACTAACTCATAAAATTTGCCAAATTACAGCGGCGCGGGTGCATTTCATGTGGGTTCTCAGGTGCACGATGTGGATGCTTGGTTCCCATTGGTTCCCATGTAACTTGAAACTTGCTGCTCAGATTTTTTTCCATAGTCATACCAAACTCAAAACAGCTGTCATACATGAGATCATAGGGTACCTCTCGGGAGCTCGGTTCAGCCAGCAATCAAAGGGTGAACTTTGTTCGAGTGTTTCATTTTCCTTTTGTGGCATTTGACCCCCAAAGAAGAAACGCTAGCAGTTAGACACAACCATGCGAGCTATCACTGGTTATCCAAGTTAGCTTTGAGTGTTTTCCACATTTCAATTCTTTGTACATAGGTTTGTGTTTATGTTATAATAGTAATTGTAAAATAATAATAATCTCCGTTCTGGCTTCTCAATCGACTGTTCGCAAAATCACCAACGAGCTGATTAGCTGGTGACGGTTAGCTGCCAGTTAGCATTTGTTACCTGTTCGGTACAGTGCGTGCCCAACAGAAGATAAACGTTTAGGATATGTGTATTTAAAAGAAATTAGAGTTTCAACCTGTATGTAACACCGAGTCAAAAATAAAATGTCGTTTTCCCGAAGTAAGATCCTGACGAACGTCAAACGCGGAAGTGCGACGTCACTTCAAGCATTACAATAGCACTATGGGGAGTGTCCAAAGCCAGTCAGAAATCGATTTGGAAAGCAATGTTTCAAACTCATCGGACGGAATCCAGGCGTTTGAAGAGTTGGAGGAAGAGGAGGTTTTTGGCAAGATATATGTTGGACCATACATGTATGATCCAGATGCTCAGGATGCGGAAAAGGTTGTGCCCGAAGGGCCAAACAGAGTGGAGACAAGCCCCATGGGGAATGGAAGAATGTTAAGCTATATAGGCTGCGACTATTAGCCTAGCGTTATTGCTCGCAATTAGATGCTGTGCCGCGCTGTAAATTGCGCACGATGGAATTACCTACTTGGTGCATGTATTCCGCTAGCACTGAGAGCACACATCATCGTGGGTTGTTGTCCTACATTTTCATCGTTAGCGCGTTGCTATGGGTCTAACTATGACACTGGGTGGGTTGCAGTAAAAAAAAAAAAACTAATGAGTATACTTGAAATAATTTTATCCCAAAGTATTACTCAAAAGATGGTTAATAAACAAGTTCACTTCACACTTGACTTTTCATAGGAAGGCATTTTTACGGGTTGCAAAGCAGCAACAGAAATGTTGGCATACTTCCAATTCTGGTGCAGATATTCAAAATCAAATAATTTGTAAGCCAGTGGTGTTAAAATCATTTTTGGCGTGGGGCCACATTTTAGTTACCGTTTCACTTGGAGGGCCGTTATGACTGAAACCAAATAAAGAAGTCAAGAATAACTGTTGATTCAAATATTCTTGAAGTGACTATCATGAGGTGTTTGGTAACAAGAACATGCTTAGAATATATCTCTTATTTTTTATATGTGAGATTTAAAAATGGATGGTAGACAAGGATCATGGAAGTTGACACGTTTGAGCTGCTTTCGCGGGCCACATAAAATGATGTGGCGGGCCAGATCTGGCCCCCGGGCCTTGGGTTTGACACCTGTGGTGTAAGCCATCTATTCTCAAAGATAAAGTAAAATGAGTATGTCGTGATATTCAAGTGCAGTTTGTCGTCAGTTTGACCCTTTGAGATATTTCTTTCCATTAACATGATTGACATGACACAGGAAGTCAACTGGCATTTATCCAATATTGTCTTCTTACTCAAAGTGGCTTATATACACCCTTAGTATTAGTTGGTCAACATTTTAGACCTGCTCAAAATGACAGCTATCTCTTGTACTCACCCGGTATCTCGTCGTCTTCGTCATTATCATCATCATCATCATCGCCGTCGTCCTCTGCCTCTTCGTCAGTGATGTAGCAGATTTCTGGCAGGCCTCTGGACCCATTCGGCTGCTGCTGCTGCTCCTCTTCATCGGACATCCTTGTTGTGTTACCTCAGCATCGCCGCGAGATGCCTGAAAAGAAGGCAGCATTGGATTGGCCGTCTCTTTGTATTCATCCATCTATTTATCAAAGATGATGAACAGTTTTCGGGCGCACGAGCTGCCTGGTGATTGGGCGCAGATGAGACAATAATGGAGGCAAGGTGCTCTCAAGAGTTTCTCGGGCACTTTAAAAGCTCTCTCGGCTGAAGGATAATGACTCTCTTAGGTTTTTGCTCAATAATGTGGTCGTAATCTTTGTTGGACAGCCTGCTGATACACAGATATGAAAAAAAAAAAACCACTATTCCGGGGCACTCAAGAAGACTATATACAGAGGAACACAACACTGTCTAATGCATAGGTGTCAAACTCAGGTCCTCGTGGGCCGCTGTCCTTTTTCCAAGTCTCCCTCAACACACCTGATTCAAATGAGCAGGTTCAATGGCAGAGCTTGCTGATGATCTGATCATTTGAATCAGGTGTCTGATAGGACAGCGGCCCCGAGGACCTTCATATGTCTAATAAGCCTCAACGGTGTGAACATATCCCGAGTGAAACAATATTTCAACAGCAGAAATTTTTCAGGTCGGGTCATGTTTATGTGGCTATTTGGTGTTTCTTAAAAGTCAAGACGTCTGATGAACATCTGGTATTAAAAAAAACACAACAAACAAAAACATACATTCAGATTTTGGCTTTCTGCCTTCATTTTGTGAAGACAAAAAAAAAACAACAACAAAAAACAATAGACTTTGACTTTGGCCCAGCACGCTCAGTGCCTTGAAAGTTGAAAAGAGTGAGAAAAATTCAACCAATTTAGTATGCATCTACAACTTCTTGAGCGACAGCCAACAACATCATACAATGGAAGAGGAATTCCCCCATTGCAGGAATACTAAATGCTTCTTTTATCTATTGCAGTTATGCTAGCAAAAAAGGAGTTTAGCATTAGCTTGCGTCAATAAGTGGCTGAAAGAGGAAAATTAATTAAAAGGGAAGGTGAGCCTTACGTGTTTATCATAGAACCACACTAAAATGCTAATCAAATGGTCATAGCCTGTATTGTAACAATTTTATCCAATAAAATTTTGCTTCCAAAGCTTCCCCACCTCCGTTTGGTGTTGGCTCCACAAAAAAAGGAACTTTGTAGCCACTGTGCCGCCCTTGCTACAGAATAAGAAGCGCCGTGAGGAAGAACACGCACAAGACTTTAAATCATCTTTATGTGTTCTTATGTAACATAACATGGCAGGGAGAGGCGGCACATAATTACGGCTGGGAAAGTTTTGAAGAAAAGGTCGACAACATGCATGTGCATATTTGTCATGCTGCAACGTCATCAAAATTCATTCGGATTAACATTTTGGACAGGGAACTCAACAATAAAGTTCTGCGGCTGACCCGCTGTGTTCGTGTGAAGTGCAAAAAATCTCATGAATCAATCGGTGTGGGAAATGCCAGCATGTTGTGTGAGACCTTGTTTTTCTTTGGCATTTTGGTAACTCTTAACCCAAAAGAAGAAAAAGTAATCTAGAGCAGAAGTTTTGCCAAGTCAGTGGCGTGACATTTCAAGTCAGAGTATTGCATTTACAATTTACATTTATGGAGTGTGTTGCCTTATTATGCAGCATTGACATAAACAAAACAGTCTTTTATTGTTTTTACATTTTACTAATCAGCAGTGGTGCTCTGCAATTGGCTGTCGACCAGTCCAATATGCACTTTGCCTCTCACCCCAAATCAGCTCTGGCATAGATTAGACTCGCTCAAACAGTAGAGAAAAAAGGATGACTATCAGTAATGGTTGCCGGTGCCTTAATTTCACACGGTTATGAACATTACACTGTAATTTTAAATGACAAGTAAACATTTTAGAGCGTGTGCGTGTGTGAGGTGGAAGAGTTCAGCTTGATAGGATGGGCGTCTTTCAAACAGCCAGTCCCAATTTACGTTGGGTCTTAAACCTTTAACCCCCCACTCCCCACCACCACTTTTTTTTCTTTTTGTAACAAAAAAAAACTAAACAAAAACAAGAACAACAACTCAATTCACACTAATCTTGAAAGGTATGAACAGAAATTCACATATTGCCAGACAAAGTCCAACAATGTCCAAGCCAATCGTAGAGCCAATCGTAGAGCCAATCGTAGAGCGTAAAGAAAGTCATTTCTGGAAAACCCATAAAATGAGGAACATAGTCAAATAACTGACCATCCACTCATTTTGTAGAGCATTTGTCCTCGTTGGGATTGTAGGGGGGAGCTGGAGCCTCCCCCCAGCCGACTTTGTGCAGAGAGGTGGGAGTTGAATCGGAAAGCAGCCAATCGTAGGGCACATATGAACAACCGTTCGAACTCACATTCATAACTATGGACGAGCTAGAATCGCCAGTGAACCTAACATGAATGGTTTTGGGAGGAAGGCAGCATCCCAAGGGAGAACATGCAAACTCCACACAAGAAGGTCTGAGCTGAGTGTAAAACCCAGGACTTCCTGACTGTGAGCCAGAGGTGCTCACCACGAGGGTGCCGTGCTGCTGGGAAGCTTTCGATAGTGGGCACTTGCCCCCGGTGGTGGGATAAAGCAAGTTTTCTGAACCATCTGAATTAGGTCTTCCGAGGACTTGAGGGTGCAGCCCGAGTTTTGTGGGGTCAGACAGCAATTTAATATGGATGAGATCACGACTACAGGGCTCCAAGATTAAGAGGTGTGGGGGTAGGGTTTTGATGGAGACAGTGAGGAGGGAGGGAGGGAGGGACGCTCTGGTCTGTATGTCTGCTGGCCTAAAAAAAAAAACACCCAAAAAAAACACGCTGCCATGGGAAAGTGGGGGAGGTGCTAGAGTGGACCACAAATAGATGGCTTTTATTTAACAGTACGAGGCAACAATGAGCTGACTTTATGATGAAAAGTTGGGTTGAGGCCGTAAAAATCCAATTTGGCCAACAATGTAACTACTATACAATACATGAGTCCGAATTAGTTTGTATAATGAGCGACATTTGAAATCAATGTTGATTCGACTGCCCTCCAGAAGATATATGAAGTGAAACAATAAAAAACAAATAGCTAGCTTTCTCTTTAAGAATGATCAAACGAAATTAGGAGCGAACTAATTTCTACTTTTTATAAACTTTGAATATTCTCTTTTATTCTCACTGGGGAGAAAGTGCAATACATTGTTAGGTTGGTGCTGCCGAAGTG
The DNA here is from genome assembly GCA_018466805.1 of Hippocampus abdominalis. Lineage (NCBI taxonomy): Eukaryota > Metazoa > Chordata > Actinopteri > Syngnathiformes > Syngnathidae > Hippocampus > Hippocampus abdominalis. The sequence continues at coordinate 28,231,863 of CM031694.1, read as the reverse complement.
ATTGACGTGAGAACTTCCAATCCGGGTACACACATTACAGGATCACAAATCCAAAATTAGCATCAAATGCCAAGATTTGTTACAGTTCATTTTATAACACATCTGAAACTGATGACCGGATATGTATTGCTTTTTTAAGTCAGAGATTTGGTTACTTCATGAAGTTACTTAATGAAGGGTTCATGTTAAAAAAAAACAAGTTGTGTGGCTTCTGAGCAAACAAGGTGAAAAGTATAAAAGAGAAAACGAACTAAATCAAATGATTAATGGGGGGGAGAGGGGTGTGAACACAGCTCCTTGCATAAGAGCGCTTACATAAGATCTGGCTAATAATGTCACTGTTCAGCTTACTAGAAATTAAAGTTATATAAGGTGTGTGTGTCAAGATACAAGGATGTGCCGCCACCAGTAATTGACGACCATGAATGTTCTCATTTTATTCATTTTCCCTATCTGTACCATCCCAAGGTACGCTGTAAGAACTCTCTTAAGGCGGAGCTTGGCTACGTCAAAAAAATACCGGGATGTATAAAAAAAAAATAAAATAAAAATCAAGATCAAAATGTCAAAATTAAGCAGGAAACCTTAATTAACGGTGAGCTTTCGAGGCTCATTGGAAGGAATTGAATCCAAGCAGACCTCAGCAGCTGCCTTTTGAAATCTCTTTTCATAAATCTCCCACTTATTTCCCCCATTCGGATGTTATTTGGACAACGGTCGCATCCAGAGAAAATGGACGAGCCCCACAACAGTCCACTCAAGAATCGCATACGTCTGAATTGGTGCTCATGAAATGAAGGCGTTGTATAACAAGGCCCGACGTATTAGGTTGGTTTACAGCTCTCAAATCACATCCCATGGCTTGTGTAAGAGAATTACACAATAGTCAGGTCCTGCTGGTGTTGATGCACACATGCCAGTTATAAGGATTCAAAGTGAATTCTTTCTGTACAGTGTATGTGTGAGAGCGAAGGCCACAAATGCTGTGTTGTGTATTCACCTGGTAATGGGTAGTTATTGTATTTTGTCGTGTAATCTTTGTAAGGACTAATATGACTTATAGGAGGACTCATATGACTTGATTTGAGTCAGACTCAAGTTGCTATTTTTAGGACTTGCGTCTTGCTAGCCAACAACTTGGGAATGACTTAACTTGGTATCTAAATGACTCGACTTGACCCAGACTTGAACTACATGACTTCATAAGTCATCTTGTTTGTAGTTTGAAAACTTGCATTTTAACAGTTATCTTTGTTTTAAGAAGGAACGCAAGAAAGAAGAAAAATGAGAGGGTTTTAGTTTCATTCACGCCAACATGGCAAACCACTTGGTGTAAAATGGCGACAAAAAACACCAAGAGCATACGAGCAACCCCGAGGATCACTAATTTGAAGCAACGGATTATCTTGTTCATGACGTTGGCAAAAATAGGATGGCAAACATCGAAATTAATTAATCAAACTCAGAAACAGGTATGGTATCGTTACAGTTTAGCTAGCGATATGAACACTGGTTTGGGACCAGGAAAACCATGTGATTGTGAACATTTAAGTGGCCAGGGTGGCCATCGGGAATTTCGAGAGATTACCGAACGGCCAGTCCATTTCAGCTAGCGACATGAGGCTAACCGCATTTCATGCCCTTTGAGTTTGAGTCATTTGCCCTACATACCCTGGCCTGTGGCTATCACATATTTTTTTTCTTCCGTCATCACAACATTATGTTTCTGCCATCTTTGTTTTGGTGCTTATCGTCTTTTGTTGCAAATTGTGTGTTAGCAAGAAACAAAATAGCCCTGTGAGGTCAACAAGCTAACCACTCGGCCACCAGACCGCCCTAACATTATACACTTTCTCTAAAATCCCAACATATCAAACACACTACCCATAATGACGCTACAATGGACTAAACTCAACTAATTCAATTAATTCAAATGAGCTTCCTCTCACATCCCAAACTAAATCAAACTACCGTAAGCAAAATCAAACCACACTTAAAGGAAACCCAAAACAACGTGCCATGCCAAAGCATTGACTTGGCACGAGGACAGTGATATTCTCCGCTCTCTTGAATCTTGGCTATTCTAAATTTGGATGCAACAAAGGCAAAAGTGAAATAAATCTTCGATGTCATAACATTGTTTGAAGGAGATGCAAATGATTGAAAACCACCAAGGTAATAGGAAAACAAAACTCCCACTGAGCAGTAAGATTCACTTCAGCTCTGTACATGTTAACTGTTTTTTTTTCAATTCTGTTTAACCCTCATGCAGTATTTTTAAGCGGCTGGATGAAGGGTATTACGTCCCAAAAATGTCCCTCTTCCAATGTGCAACAACTTTTTTCACTTTTAATTTTTTTTCACTTTCAACCCCTCAAAATGTTCAGTGGGAATTGGCCAAGACATAGATATACATCCTATGCAAAATTTCAGCTCCGTGGAGTTATTTTTCACTGTTTTGTCTGTGGTGTCCATTTGTCCAACAGTCCAAAATCGTCCAAAGAGTCCGAAATGTCCAATTTTGGGATAATTACTGCATGGGGGTTAAATGTGATTAACAAACAACAAGAATTCTTCTGATTTTTTCCAAAACACAAATCAATATAAAACCAATAAAATGTTGTTGTTTTTTAAGTGGGGCGGCCCGGTAGTCCAGTGGTTAGCACGTCGGCTTCACAGTGCAAGTTAGTGCGTGGGTTTTCTCCGGGTGCTCCGGTTTCCTCCCACATTCAAAACATGGAAATGTAGTACATAAGCAAGCCAAACTGTTGTAAAATAACTGCATTATCCAATATTACATCTAAAAATGTTTTTTTTTACTACGTATTTTGTCAGCATATTTGTCTATATTTATCCAAAGCCACACTAAAAGTACCTGACCTAGAAAATACGAATAAACCCGCCGCCTGCTGTGTCTATTTTGAAAACACCGGCAGCCCTTGAAATACTTTTACCTTTGAACCTGCAAAGACGTACACATTAATGTCGGATTAACCTGCATTAAAGAGTAAGGAACATACGCACATGCACGCGGACACGCACGCGCACACACGTGACCTGGATCAGTGAAAAAACGCTGACCTGCATCGACTTGCTTCAGAGGGTATTTTTAACCCAGGCGTCGTCTAATCCACACAAATGCCTCGTTTATGTGGCAAAGTCAACAAATGGTTCCATTTCCCTTAACCTACAGGAATGTCCCTTTATTTACAGCAGAGAGGCCGATGCATTATAAATTGTCTTTTGGTTCTCATGCATAAAAGGAGGGCAACAAGTGTTGATTTTCAATTTTAAAAAACTGCATTTTGAAGGATGACAATGAGCGGCAGGTAAAGTCACGCACTCCAAGATAAACACCCGAGGCCATTCCGCAGTGGGGGAGGGCTGGGAAATCATTGAAGTAAGATCCTCTGATTGGCCTCTTCTGGCAGCCCTCCAGCCAATCGCTACTGATTGTAGGGGGGGGGGGGGGTCATGGAGGTTGCCTGGAGGTTGTAAGGGGACACAAGTAGGGGAAGGGTCTCCTATAGGTGTTTATTAAGCCATAGAAGGAGCAGCTGATCCTTCCTGTTGCCACTCAAAAAAAATCTGGGCAAAAAAAAAAAAACAATAGTCTGAGTGAAAGAGGCAATATGAACAAAAGGAGAGGATAAAATATAATAGAGGAAAGAAGTGACTTCCTTCTAACACAAGAAAACCTTCAAAGAAGTTTCTGGGGTTTTTTTCTTCTTCAAATTGAATTTATAATGAAGGTGACATCGTCCAAGGAACATTTGTACATTGTTCCTCCTAGCAAGTCGCTGTAAAAAAACAAAAAAAACAAAGAAGCTTGGTGTGAAATTAAAATCAAGGCGTCAATGGGGTGTTCATTCATCTTACCTGAACTAATGGCACTCTTTAATTTCCCGGTCTAGCAACTTTGCCACTCACTGCTCGGATCTTCCCTTTCATGCCCAAAAAACATTTTGCATGATAATTCAATCAACTCTGGACCTCTTTTTAACCCAAACGCTGCCAACTTTACTCTTTGCACTGATCATTCACGCTTAACATAACCAGATGTATTATGATAGCGCAGCGCTCCCATACGTTTGACTCTGTGCTTGGTGAATGACTTGAGTGACAAGTTATGCAAACATTCACCACAACCAGTAATTCCTCTATTTGTGTCTGGCAACTGTGCAAACTTCGGTTGGCTTGTAAGTTGGCTATCGCTAAACACTCGTGCCACAGTCACAGCGTTTGTAGCTTGGCTGAACCGTGTTGACTGCACACAACGATTTTTCAACTTGAAATAATTTAGCGCTTTAACACTCTCGACTGTTGGCCGGACTGTTCCCTGAGCCGACCAGGGGGTGTAAAAATCACTCTCTGCTCTCAACGCGGAGGAGCAGCTCGCCTCCGAGTTCCTCTCCGATGACCGAGCTTCTCACTCTATTCTAGAGCAGGGGTGTCAAACATACGGCCCGCGGGCCGGAACCGGCCCCCAAGGAGGTTCGATCCGACCCGCGGGATCATTTAAAAGTGAAACAAAAAATGCATTAAAGACACAGAAGGAATATTTTAAATAAAATGCAATTCGTGGATTATCCGCTAGGGGGCACACCGTTTTGATCACAGTAGGAAGACAACATTGTTTTGATCGGGGAAGAAAACAGCAGTGTCAGTCTGTCACCGAGATAGACCCAACGCAGCAAATGACATGAAAGCGCCAATCAATGCTTCTTGAGACCAAAACAAAGGAAAGAGATGCGATTTTGGTGATTCATAGCACAGTATGGTATCATGTTAATGGTTTGGCCCACTTGACATCTACAGAGTCCGCATGTGGCCCACAATGTGAAATGAGTTTGACACCCCTGCTCTAGAGAGCTCGGACAACCAGCAGAAGAAACTCATTTTGGCCGCTTGAAACTGGGAATTGTGTTCTTCTGGTCGCGACCCACACCTCGTGACCATAAGGGAGGGTAAAAACGTCGATCGACTGGTAAATTGAGAGCTTCACCTTTCGGCTCAGCTCATTCTTCACCAAGTCTGAATGATACAGAGTCTGCATAAATGTTGGCTACTTATCTAAATTTTTTTCTGTCTATAAAAGGGAACCATGTGTGAAATATTTTGTAAAAATGCCGATACCAAAGAAAAACGCTGTAATTCACGTAGACAAGACATACATTACACAAATCGGTAAGCATACTAAAACACCCCAACTTACTGGAATGAGAATGAGAAATCCAGCAAACGGAACTGGAACCAGAAGACCAACCAACCAGAACTAGAATTACAGAAATCATTAACCAGGAAAAAAAAATCCCAGCTATTCTTGTCACGGTTGACTCAACCATAGCCATGGATGCTCAGGCACAAAGTGGCCCATCCAATCCCACATTGTTTCCCGGGACGACCGCTGTATTTTCTGGACCATACACCGCTACTTGTTCCACTCTTTGAACCCTGCGGCTTTTAAGTGACACAGTTTATTTATGAATTTTGACTGACAAGCTTCAAGCCGCCAATAGATTTACCCATAGTCTCGTCACATCTGACCAACGAGATTACCAAACACGTCACAGTGGACCAAAGAAACTGTCCGCACTCGAACTGAATATTCACAGGCATTTGCAGCTCATGCGTCGAAAAAAATAATAATCTTGAGCAGAGTTTAATGATCGGAGGGAATGAGTGCCATAAATACAGCCAAGTCTGTGCATGCCCTGCGTCTCCACAACATATAAACAAACAGGTTTCCAAACGCTGCACTGCTGTGTGGTGAAGCTTGTTGGCGAATTTGCCTCATGTGACAAGAGTGACTTAGAAAGGTTATTTGGACACCATTATTTAACTAGCTTATTTGGAGGGGATATAAAGCATCGACAGGTGTTGGCAGCCAGGTGTTTCGAACAGCCTTCTGGAACGGATTATGGACGAAAACCGAGGTCTGACTGTATTTCTTTCATAGATACAGATGTCATTCCTTTCAGCAAATGTTAAATATCACAATAATATCGACCTTGCAATCGGCAACCCCCATATGACATTGCATGTTTTTTTTCAATATCGTGCAGCCCTACTTTAAATATATTTGATTAATAATGGACGGAATCTTTGAGTATCATTTCAGAAGCTGGAGACCGGGCCGAGTGTCGATTTTTGGAAATCAATATATGGTCCCCCTAGTTTAAGTTAAATGTTTTGTTTTGTTAAATCCATCCTGCGACTTGCTTCTTTGCCAATTTTCCATGTTATAACATGGGGGGACACATTTTTTTTTATGGTGAAATTTAGCTGTTGCGACTTTTAATCATCTGCCGTAGTCCAGAAATTAACTTAAGTGATGTGGAGCGGAGGTCAGCGCTACTCTCCTCTGGTCCAGGACAAAAAGCTCAGTTGTTAAATCTGAAAATATACCAATCAGCATCCATCCCTTCCCCCTCGATGTTTTACACGAGACATTGGTCAGACAAATTATTGCCTGACCTGCCTACAACAGTGCTTTTTTTAAAAAAAATCCATTGCTTTTTTTTCACACTCTAAGATTTGACGTCACTATGCTTCTTTCTGTTCAACATCACATGACCCGCCTTGATGAAAATGAAGCAGCACCTCCATCATTCAGCCTTACGAATCCGCTACGTGTCACCGTGCCAATGAAATCCCACCCAGAGTCAGCTGCAGCCCATCCCTGTCATCCTTTCTTCCATCAGTCATCTTCAACTGTTGGCATTATCTTCCTGTAGTCAGCCACCCGCTGAGCTTTTTAACTGGATCACATTCAATTAGAGTGATTGAGGAAGAGGTGAGATGCCCCCGCATGTCATTTGTACAGCGCTTAAAGCCAAATTTATTTTCGACAAAGACTGTAGGTGGTCTAGCCCAGTGGAAGGTTGCCAAAAAAATGGCATGCTATATGAATCAGTCGTTTAGGTAAACTTTCAAACGTTTTACAATAAAAGCAAATATTAAAGTACAGTCAAACTTCGGTTTTCGAACGTCTCGGTTCTCGACCAAAATAAAAATGTTTACTGAACACGTCTGCTCACAATGGAAAGCAACACGAGGAAGCGTCACTCGTGTAAGGAAGGCGAGAGGAGTCAAATGGTGCATTCAAGTGGGCTCAGTTTGTTCGAGAACCGGAATTTGTTCGTCATCCGAGGCATAAAAAACTCAACATTTTTGGTCGAAAACCGAATTGGACGAGAACCGAGATGTTCAAAAACCGAGGTTTGACTGTAACTGATTATTTTAATGAGATCAACACATCTGAAAATAAAACAGGCCCTATTTTCTCCCCTCTATTTAGCCCTTAAACCCAAAGGAATCCCATGCAAGCACAGGGGCGAAACACGCAACCTTCATCCCGGAAACCCCAAACTTCAGAATATTGAGGCCCACCCACGAAACCACGAGTGCCCCATGCTGCCCTCTACATACATTATCCATGATGAAATTGCAGAATCACACGGCATAAGGTTTGTCTTCAACTTATCAGTCAAGGCAAAGCCAAGAAACTACAAAGTACTCATTCTCCAATGTTTGCTCTGCCAACTGAACAAAGCACTCAGTCGGTTCCATGCCTAAAAAGTTTGACTCGCATTCAAGTCGAGTCGGGTAAAAGTCCATTTTAATACGATTCATAGCAACATGAGGGCTAGAACCGAGACGTGTACCTCATTTTGTTGGGCCCTCGGGAGCCTGTTAGGTAACCTGGCAGACAGACAGTTGGGTGGCGATAAAAACGGCGCACGCACAAGCTTGTTATTAAAAAAAAAAAAGCCACACACAGAAAAAAAAAAAGGGAAAGCAGCGCGCTCGCTTGTTTCATAACCTACAGGGAAATCTGCAAAATTGCTGACCGAGGGCGCCGAGGTTGCACCCGCTATTTTGTCTGTAATCTAAAAAGACCCTCCAGTCCACACACACACACACACACACACGACCACCCGCACACAAAACAAGCCGAATAAAAGTGCTTGCAAACGGGCAAACGTCTCTCACCTGCCCTCCCGCTGCCGGTCTGCTGCAATTCAGCTCCAAACAAAAGACAAGCAAACAAAGACGGGCGTGCAAGTGTAACGACATGCAAGCCTCGGAGGCTTGTGGGATTTCAGTCATTCATCACTTTGTTGTTACCAGAGGAGGCAGGGCAGCCCTCGTCCTCCCTGCCCTGCACTCAATCACCGGGGACGAAAGTTCCGGAAGTGCACGAGCAACCGAAGACCAGCGCTGAAGCTCCATGGCGACATGCTTCCGTTACTCTTATTGGTCGAGTGTGCACATTTGTTGTATATTGTACTGCATCTCATCGTCGTTCTTATTTACAATTGTGTGCGTGTGCGTATGGGTGCTATCCGAGCTGACGTTAGGTCAGAAGTTGGGGTACACCCTGGACTGGTCAGCTAATTCAGTGAATCTAAAATGTATATTTTTGAATGCGAGTGGGAGCCCAATAGCTACCCAGTCGAAACCCGCGCAAGCATGGGTAGAACATTGCAAATTCCTCATGGGAAGGTAGGAGTAATATTTAAAATAATCTAAACTATCCATGCATCCATTTCCAACACTACTTCTCTTGAACAGGGTCACGGGTGAGTCGCTGGAGCTTATCTCAGCTGACTTTGGGCGGAAGGCAGACTGACAAAATGAACCTGTCGCCACTAGTGAAGTCAAAATGTCTCACTAGTGCGGGGGTCGGCAACACGCGGCTCCAGAGCCGCATGCGGCTCTTTAGCGACATCTAGGGGCTCCCTGGAGCTTTATTAAAAAAATGTTTGAAAGTGGAAAAAGATTTTGATAGTAAGCTAATATAGCTCAAATAGATATAGATACATTTTGCAGCTCCGAAAAAGGAGAGCTGTGGTGTTGGTTTTTTAAAACGTACACTTTATTAATGCTTTTAACAGTCTCGACAAACACAGACACGTCTGCGTCCGACTCTGTGCCTTTTCTCTTCTCGTTCAACTCGAGAGGCGTTCAAAGACAGCCTCCGAAAAACGGAAATTCATGATCACTTCACTGACACTAAGAAAAGCGAAAATAATGCACCAAAACAAAAAATAAAGTGAGGAAATCACAAAATAAATACCCCAAATAATACATTTGGGGTACCACTGGTTAACAAGTAATTTTATTTTGACCTGCTAGTTAGATATCAAGGCTTTAAGGGTCTTAAACTAGTCAATGTTTTATCCACCACTAGTTAACTATTAGATATATCAGCTCCTACTAATTAACTAGTGCACTGCACTAGTTAACACGTTTACACTTTTTTAAAATCATACTAGTGAACTGCTAAGACTCTGCACGCCACTAGTTTGGTCCAGTGGGCCACGAGGCCATCAACAAGCTGACTAGCTGGGAAGTTGTCACTGCTAGGGTGCTTCCAGGTGTCACTAGTTAGAATTTTGTCAGCACTAGTTGGACAAAAGTGGCACTCGTTACCGAAAATGAGTGACTAGTGAGCGTTTCTGTGCAGCTAGTACGAAAACGTGCATAACTCGTGTGGCTGAATATCCACCTTGTGCTGACACAGACCAAACTAGTGGAATACAGTAATGTCTGATATCAGTGATGTGGAATAAATGTTCAAATGGCTTGCCATACAGGTCACATATAGAGAGAAACAACCATTTAAAGTCACATCCACGCCGTCACTGAGTGGGAACTGATCCCACACTGCCTTCAGACAAATCAGGCAAGTGTACCACTACACCATCAGCGCCTTAATCTGAAATACTTGTACTACTTATACTATCCTCTATAGGAGAAATTATTTACTCTCTTGTGCCCCAGTCCAGGGGAACCTTGGACATGCCATGAGTGGGTGATTGTAAGCGCGAATGGTTGTTGGTCGATGTGTGCCCTGCGATTGGCTGGCAACCAGTTCAGGGTGTCCCCCGCCGACTACCCGAATACAGCTGGGATAGCATCCAGAACACGCCCGCGACCGTTGTGGGAACAGGTAGATCAGATAACAGATGGATGGATAGTTTAAATGTTATTCTGTGTAATGTGTGTGTAATTTTCTTCATCTTGTAGGTGCAACGTTTGTGAAAAAGCTCAAGATAAAAAACGACATGATTGGAACGCAGTGTACTGCAAGAAACTCAACAGTAAACAAATAGTACGGTACTGTACTGCGCTTGAACCGAAAATAATGGAACAACCAGCTGTCACACTTTTGTTCTTCACACTTACTGTCTTTAAAATAAAGTTGTATTCAATTCAATTCAATTCAATTCAATTTAGCATTCCTACATTGCCATCTAGTGGTCCAGACGTGCCGGTTATTTACATAACGGTGAATCGTCAAATTTGAGCAGACGGCCCAAGGACACATTGTTGATTTTTGTTTTGGGGTTGATCATTTTTACAATTGGGTGTCGACTTTTCTTTTTCTCAATGACAAAATATCTACATCAAATAAGCTAACCTCCACAGCAGTTAGACGTACATATTGATTGTTTCCCCCATCACGTCGCTGTTGCAGCTGCCTCACATTCTGCATTTTTGGCTGGGCCCACCCTGCGTGGAATTTGCTTGTTGTCCCTGTGCTTGTTTGGGTTTTCTTCGGGTGTTTTCCTTCCTCCTACGTCTTTAAAACACAATTGAAGACTGTAAATGGATGTGAGTGTGGATACTTGTGTAAATTGTGGGGTTCGTTGTTTTTAGTGGATGGCTCTACTTTACGAACGGCAAAAGGAGAGTTGGAATCCTTTAAATGCAGTTTTATTAAAAGGGAAACAAAAAGACGTCTGCGCCGCAGCACGTTCGAGAACACAACTAAACTAAAATCACTTCCTGCTTCTCTTACTTCAACAGCCAATCAGAACCTAGCAACATAAAAAAACATTTCTAAGCAATTATTAAACAACAGAATATAATTTAGGTATGATTAACATGAAATAATATGATGCTCAAACATAAAATGATAATTAATAATATAACTTAAGATTACACTTGTTTGTTCATGTGGCCTGTGACTGACTGATGACTGATTTGAGATTCGGTTGCTGCCATTTTGCACCTGATTCTTGTCCTGTAGGGCTACTTTCAAGTATTCATAATCCCATTCTCATTGTCTTCCTATACTGTGCACACGACGCATTCTCAACAAATACATATATAATTGTTGTTCTCTCTTTTGTTACAGTTGATTTGCCGTCGGCAGCTCCACTCTAGACTTCTCTCCCAACTATCTCTGTTATTCTTTCTTCATTCATTTCTGATGTTCAAACCCGCTATCGAAGCAGCACATCTGAACCAAAAGATTTATATCATAGTGGGCCTGTGAGCAGACGCTCGGGAGCAGAAAATAGCATTAAATGACAGAGCAGATGAAGTATGGATGCTTTCCAATGTGAACGCTGTGTTATTGATTAGATATCTGCGGAGATGGACGCCACTGGCTGCTCAGGAAATTGAAAGTGTTCAGGTTTTGGCTGGCTTCTGTTTTTCCTCATTCTTTATGTCTGCCTTTATCCATTTTGCGATAGCTAAAGGAAACATTTAAAAGCCCAAGTGAACAATATAGAGACGCCAGCGTTTGCTTCACAGCAATGCTGCCCTCCAACAAAATTCTTCATTCATCATGTTCAGTAGGTTAAGCACATACTGTATGATTAACCCGATCATGATTTTTTAAAATACATACTAGGCTTAAGTGCACCTAACATGGACTCATCCTGGATCCTGAACATGCACCTTTAGATGACTGAATACATTTCAAATGCAAGGGACATGAAACGACTACACTGTAAACTGTGTAGACTAACTTTGTACACTAGATGGAGCCAATCATCCTGAAAGGCTACATATAATCTATCTAAAGTAGCTCAGAAGTGTCAAACTCATTTCACATTGTGGGCCTCACACGCCCTCGGTAGATGTCGAGTGGGCCGGACCATTAAAATTAAATACTCTTGCTATAATACCAATGTCATGTCGTTTCCTTTGTTCGTAGAGTGAAGCACAAGAACATTAGGAAAATGTTGAAAATTAATGAACATATCTTTTACAACACATTTCATGAAACACCTGAGATTTCCTTAGACAAATGTGCAATTTACTTTGATCATTCCCATATATGCATTGCAACTGATCCCATTGATTGTACAAAGACACAAAACTTTAACAAGTAATTGATATTGAAAAATATAGTAATGCATTTTAAGATTAAACGAGATTTATAAAGAAAGGAATTTTTAAACCATTTACACATTGTGCATAAAAAAATCTAAATGTAATCCCTGCCTACACTTTTCAAACTAAAGAGATAATCCACGAATTTCATCTTATTAAAAATATTCATTCCGTGTCTTTTATGCATTTTTTTTCACTTTTAAATTAACCTGCGGTCCTGATCGAACCTACTCCGGGGCCGGTTCTGGCCCGCGGGCCGTATTTTTGACATTGAGCTAGATTGCTAGCTAGAGTCTATCTATCTATCTATCTATCTATCTATCTATCTAATTCCTATCGTTCATTCATGATATAATCATAGAAAATTATTTACAATTCTACACAATCTTGTGAAGCATAATTATTATTATTTCTTGATCAAGATGTCAAATGAAAGGTATGTGCTTGCAGTCCTTGCACGGAAATGTGTGTTTTCATGATTGCTGTACTTTAATTATATATCCATCCATCCATTTTCCGAACCGCTTGATCCTCACTAGGGTCGCGGGGGGCGCTGGAGCCTATCCCAGCAGTCTTCGGGCAGTAGGCGGGGGACACCCTGAACCAGTTGCCAGCCAATCGCAGGGCACACAGAGACGAACAACCAACCACGCCCACACTCACTCCTAGGGAATTTCCAACCAAAAAAATGTGAAAATCTTCATTCCTGTTCAAAATGTAAAAATGGCCCAAGCACACTGAAAACGAAAGAGTGCGTTAAAGCTGTTCTTGTTGGACATTCTCTACAGTTGTTTCCGGTATAGGTTCACTCTTGCATCCTTGAAGGAGCTGTACAGAGATGGAAAGACAGCATAATGTCGGGCTGAGCTTTATGGTAACATGACACAATCTCTTGTTGCTCTTCCTTTGTCCTTATTAGTTCTCCAGTGCCGCTTCAGTGAAACACTGACTGATCTGGGTCATGGGAGTCATTCCCTGACAGGAATTCAGAGAGCAATTAAATGAGAAAAAAAACACCATCGTTTTTTGACAAGAATGAAAATAATGAGACCAAGTCGTGGTTACCAAGCATGGTTGAGTGAGGGAGTGTTTAAATGTGCAACCAGTGCTTGTTTGATACGGGAGAAGTCAACGTTTGCTGGAAATGGAAGTTTCGAACTGAATTACAACTGGACCAGCCAATGCTAATTTGAATTGAACATAGGCCACTGGACTTGTTGGTTTTGGAGCAATTCCAGGAGACACACCCACAAGTGGCATACATTATTAAATAGGAGCAATATATACCTGTATCCACATTTAAAATTTAGAATTTAAGAAGCCCTAAACAACCAACAAGTCCAGTCGCCTCTATTCAAGCGATGCAGAACACACCTGATGCTCTTTTATTTATTTTTTTAATAGTCAGCTATGCTAAAAAAAACAACAACCATTGTCGAAATGATACAAATATGTTGCATAAAGACTGCACTTTAATTAATTTCAACTATGTGGTGAAAATAAGTTGTTTTGATTCCATCCATATTTTCTAGAGCTTGTCATCATTTGGGTCAAACCTAAAAAAGTGTTGGCTCTCCAAGTTTCACTACACTGGCGAATAATATCACAAATAATCAAACTCGTTTTTATCGCGGGCCACATTGTTGTTATGATTTCTCTGATCGGGCGATTATGACCGAATAAATGTTTAATCACCTCCACATGTTAAATATACAATGCACAACAAATTGGTGGATAACTAGTTTTGAAATCAGAAGTCATGAATAATGGTTTTTTCAGCCATTGTTTACGTTCATACAATCAGTACGTAACGAGATAATGCTTGCAATATCTCTCTGTTACGATGGATTACATATGACAGTTTGAAATTTTGGTTCAGACTTGCGCAAGCATTATGGAAAAGTTGACATGCTTGATTTGCTCTCGCGGGCCGCACAAAATGATATAGCGGGCCAGATCTGGCCCCCAAGCCTTGAGTTTGACACAAGGCTCTATGGCATTATTTTCATTTGACCAATTTGATACTGTACAGGTACATATTTTTAAGTCGCGTTTCCTCTGCCTCACTTTGTTTTTGAAAAATTCTCTCTCCTTCCATCTCATAGCGCCTCGTTTAGCGGTGAATGAATCACTTTCACGTGGATTGGAGTTCCAACCGTATCAATAAGCGTGAAGTTTTCACAAGAAACCCAAAAACATTGCATGACTTCCAGCTGTTGTGAACGGCGCGACCAATTAGTGTCCCCCGCCCTCCTAACCAATTCTTTGGGCGCTCCTTTGGGCGACAAGAATAGTATCAGTAAGAATGGCGCTCACATCTGCCATTGACATTTACCATTCTCTCTCGTACTGAATCCCTGGGTGTTGCCAGCAAAGGACTGCGATTAACTTCCTATAACTAACTCCTTTGGTGTTGAAACACTGTTAACTCCTTTGTGAAACTGGAGATTGTGAGTGCTGTTTGAAGGATATAAAAGGCTGACACATTTTTGGGGGAGCGAGGGGGGGGGGTTCTAGGTTTCCTATGCAGCCACTGGTTAAATAAGATCTATTGTTCATTAAATGTCAACTTCATTATGATGTATAGAGAAGGTCGACGTGCAAAGAGAATTAAATAAAGGTTAAAATGATGTTCTGGTATTTCGTAATATCACGATTTCTCGTTTGAAATGTTTTTTCCTTGCGTTGCCAAGGGAACGGAGCCATTTCCTTTAGTTTACATTCACTTGCAAAGAGCACTCCGTTTGCATGCACTGCAAAGTTTGAAAATGGACTCTTGTGATTTCATGAACAAAGAGCAAAAATTGGAATCGTCGCATCTTCTGCCGCTCGTTTTTGGAGATCAACTAAGGTCAAAGGAAAGGACTTGACCAGTGAAAGTGCTGATGAGGTCTCTGCGGCCCATCAGTCATTCAATTAGGTATTTACAGTTGACCAATAGTGTTTTATGTTACTCAGAGTGAAGTGGAAGTCTGGCACGATGCTCATTTTTAATCTCTTTAAGTAATCTGGTCGGGTCAATTGTTTCCATCACGTCCAAAAGTAGTGAGGACTCGATTAAAGTGCACGCTCGATTCCACAATGATCACTTCTTTCACTACTGGGTAAATTGAAGATCTGACCCTGACATTTTGAAGCCTCGGAGGAGACATTGGATTGCATTTAATCAAAATTTCAAACAGTTCTGTGTGTCTTCTTCTGAATAAAGTTCCTTCTTTCTGTTCTCATTCTCTTCTCCTGTCACTTCCTTCATGGGTGGAAAACTGCCTTTTCCTTCTTCCTTTCCTCCTCCCTCTCCTCCTCTTCTTCTCTTTCTTCCTTTTCCTTCTTCTCCCTTCCCTCTCTTCTCCTTCCTTTCTTCCTTCCTTCCCCTTTCCTCTCCTTCCTTTTTTTCCCTTCTTCCTTCCCTCCCTTTCTTCCTTCTTCCTTTCGTCGTTCGTTCCACTATATCTGCGCTTATTCTCAAGAACACAGTGTGACTGGAAGGGTTCACCGAGTAGCCTATATAGCCACTTCTCTTGAACTGTAACTTCTAATTCTTGTTAGGATGCATTGCTTGTCCACAGTGTGGCCCCTCCCTTTTTGTTGTTCCCTTTTTCAGTGTCGACTGGGCGTCTCGCTAATTGGTGCACCTGGCCTCCCTTACACACCTGCGAGTCTTTTGCTCATCAGCCACTTGCAGCATAAAAGCCAGCCTGAACAGTCACCCGTTTGCCAGTTCGTCAGCGATTCCCTTCCTGCCGCACTCGCTTCTGCCCAGCCGTTACGCCCCTGCACCCTGTTCTCCTTGAATTTGTCATTTTTTGTTCTACTATTCAATTCCTGCCACCTTAACCTATCCCACTACTAGTTAATAAATCCTTCTGAATTCATTGTGTCTGCGTGTAGGTCCTGTGCTCTTTTGACACGAAGCCTAACAATTCTAGTCCAATCGCGCACTTCAACGCCCCCTGTTGGTTTTATTCCGCTGCTGCCTGAACGGCCCGAGCGCGCTCCCGTCACAACGTCAGAACCCAGCCTACTGGTGCTGAGGCTGACGGGGAGGAGGATGAAGACGATGGCGGTGATACAGGAGCAAGGCTGAGTTCGCTCTCCCTCTTCTCTCTTCCCCCCCCCTTTTTTTATACCCCCATCCAATTTCCAGTTTGGACCACATCAAATAAAAGCGACATATAAGCAGAGGCGGTTCGGACCGTTCGGACGCCGTAACGATCTTCACCGCCCTCGTGTCTCCTGAGCCGAGACCGAGATGGGGAACGAGGCGAGCATGGAGGGCGGCGGGCAGCCCGGAGAGGCCGGGATGATGGGCTCCGTGATGCCCGGAGGACCCGCGACCGCAGGGCCGGGAGGACAGCACGTGAAACCCGTCAACGGCTCGGCTGCCGGCGGAGGGATGGGAGTCGGAGGCCCCGGGATGGGGATGACGAGGTAGGGCCAGCGGTTCGGCTAATAGGGTGCCCTGGCGTGTGTTTTGGGACTAGCGAAGAATGCACATAGTAATTGGAAGGTTGCGTGAGCAGGATATCCTTTTGCGTAGCGTGAGAGTCACGGCGAAACTACCTGCCACCCCACCTCCAATGAAAAAGAAAAAAAAAAAAAACACTTTAAAAACCATTCATTTGACACTGAATGAAAGCGATCGCAATCGCAGTGTCATGTGCTGCGATGATAGTATTCCCCCTCTTGCGTGGTGCGTTGCACGGACTTGGCGTGACGAGCTGCAGAAAAAACGCGCCCGCGCTCACGCTCGCGCGTGTACACAACCGCACTGACTCACGCGCACGCAAAAGGCGAACCTCCGTGTTTGTGGTCTCCCGCCGAATGCAGCATTCGTGCACGTCAGTCACAAAAAAATATGCTTTCGTGTAGTTGTTTTATTCTCCAGGTGATGGACACGTGATTCTCGTGCCGCGCGTGTGTGCGTGTGCGCGCGCGCGATTCACGGGGCTTGCCTTGAATGCGTGGGCGTGTGTTTGAGGATGTCTGTCATAGTGGTACTATTATATTAGGGGGCTCGATCGCAGCTTGGTTGCCTGTATGACTGATGCAAGTTGCAGATCTGTGTATTCCATGTCCATATAAATTCCTGCCCAATGCATCACACATCATTCCCAGCAATGTATAGTATTATAACAAAACTGCTCCACAATCAAGCTGACATTGTGTGGAAATACCTGCAGGAATGGGACAAGCATACAATAGTCATGTTACATGTAGGGCACGCCGTGTGCACATTTGATTCCCATTGGAAGAGTCGAGAGTGGAGTGCATATATGAGCGACGACGTGGCATATCCATCATTATATAACATAGAGACTCAGAGGAGGCATGATGACAGCTTAAGCCGCCTTCTAAAAACCGACAGCTCAGCCGAGGCGTCGTAGGGTGCCCTATTCGATTTGAGACTATGCTGATTCCCTCAAATGTGTTGGAGTAAAGGTTTGGGTGGCACACAGCCCATCACATGAAATATTGATAACAACTAGAATAAGAGGCCATGTGAACAGAATGATCACGTGCACAGTGTGTTTCCCTATCCAGGCCCCTCCCCTCTTCTTCATTTCTCGCTTGCAATTCCCGCACATCCTCTTCCTCCCCTTATGTCGGGCTCCTTCTCTCCATTTGAGCGCCCTTCTGGAGGGAGGATGCTTCAATGTGATCTTCTGTTGCTCTTCTTTCCATCACTTTACTCATCTCCTCCCAGCTACCGTACATTTGTGCGGTCGTAGAATTGGAGTATGAGGCAGAAAGAGAATCATGCACCTATTTGTATGTTAGCATCAATCCATCCATTCATAACCGGTGAGCTGGAGCCCGAGCTCGGCTGAGTTTGGGTGAGAAGTGGTGTACACCCTGGACTGGTTCTACGGGTGTACACCAGGTGTGAGTCAAACTAGTTGCCCTTTGCATTCATCAGTAGCCAAGAAGTAATGCTCACCTTCATCAAGTTTGGTCACCCCTGGTATATATGCTTGCCTTGTCCGAGAATTGTAAAGCATTTGCTGTTTCTGGTTAATATAGCCCGGGGGTCGGCAAACCGTGGCTGCAGAGCCGCATGCGGCTCTTTAGCGCCGCCCTAGTGGCCTCGTGGAGCTTTTTCAAAAATGTTCAAAAATGGAAAAAGGTGGATGGCGGGAAATATATATTTTTTGTTTTAATATGGTTCCTGTAGGAGGAAAAACACGACACAAACATTCTTCAAGTTTTCCAATGCTGTAAAAATATGTAAAATAAATATTAAATGTCAACGTTTCTGTCAACGGAAGATTTGTGTCATAGCCTGCGACACATGTTTCAATTAGTGGAGCGGGATGCCAGGCTGTTGCAAAAAAACTAACAAACAAACAAAAAAATTTGTTTCATATACAATTCACCGAGGGTACTGGCAAAGAATGACAATGTGCAGGGCAGAGAGAAGCATTTTAAAACGGTACACGTGAGCTACGATAGTGAACACGCTACAAAAGTGCGTCCCATGCCTCCGCGTCAGGTCTCGACGAAGGTAGGTAGGCATGCGTTGGTAAGTGCATGCGGTAATATAGCCAGATGGGAAAGCCACCTTTCAGCCCGACATCACAACACTGTAAAGTTAACGCTATTGTTTGGTTCAGGTTAGACAGAGTTTAAAATCATCCTGGTCATAGCAAAAGGAAAGTCATATATAAACAGTCACATTTGCAAACATGTCATTGTTCATTTGGACACAGTGTGACAGAAATGCAATACCTGCCTCTATCCTCAATGTCGATTATTTATAGATGGATTGTTGACCTGCATGATTATCACCAGGGTTTACTTTGTTCTTTTTTACACCGACAATAACAAAAAATGACATTGCGACACAAACCGGTCTATGTGCAATAGAATCTAGGCCTGAGCGATGTGCCCAATGGCTTCAGTCCATGGAATTGATTGTTCAATGGCTATACACCCTTGCCTTAATTGCCTTAAAGAGCAGGGTCATGCAAGATAATATTAAGGAAACTGATATTATGCATATGTGCGGTTAAAGCATAAATAAAGGTAACCAATTCACCAATCCTATGCCTAGTATGCGGTCGGTCATAGCATTTTCAACCAATCACAAGCAGTCTGTAAGTGACTCCACCTCCCTGCTACTGTATTGGACATGTGCAGCCTAAAGTGCAAAGACGTAAAGATGGAGGATATAAGAGAGCTGAAAGGAGCTGCAGAAAGCGAAGGCGGGAATAAAGGAAACAAGGCTGTCGAATTGACCACTCTCTAAAGGGCATAGAATAAGACGATGGTGGGTGGAAGGAACAGAGGGATGCCAAAGGCCAATCATTAATAAAACAATTGAATCTTTGCAACCACTGAAAATAAAGTTCAACATACGATCATCCGGAAAATAAATATCAGCCACATTGTCAAAGCTGCAGTACATTGTTTGATGTTGAAAAACGCCATAGTTTCATCTTTTTATCTCCTACGAGATGCAAATGGCTGGCGACCAGAGTGGTTGTTCCCCGCCTCTTGCCTCAAGTCAGCTGGGATACGCTCCAGCACATCCATCAGCCTAGTGAGGATAAGCGGTATAGAAGATGGATGGATGTTTTATGTTTGAACAGAATAAAGCGTGAAGCGCTATGTTATGTCACTTTTCATAAAGTCAAGTCAAGCTTATTTGTATCGCCCTTCATCACAGAAGCGTCTCAAAGGGCTTTGCAAGCCCACAGTTGACACACATTAACGACATCCCCGAATTTAAGTACAGTCAAACCTCGGTTTTCAAAGGTCTCGGTTCTTGTCCAATTCGGTTTTCGACCAAAAATTTCGAGTTTTTTTATGCCTCGGATGACGAACGAAATTTCGTTTCTCAAACAAACTGAGCGCACTTGAATGCACCATTTGACTCCTCTCGCCTTCCTTACTCGAGGAAGTGACGCTTCCTCGTGTTGCTTTCCATTGTGAGCAGACGTGTTCAGTAAACATTTTTATTTGAAAAAGAGCGTGGTTTCAGTTTTCGAACAATTTCGGTTTTCGAACAGCCTTCTGGAATAGATTATGGACGAAGACTGAGGTTTGACTGTATTTGTGAAACAAAGAGATCCACTCAACAAACCCACTGGGCATTCTTGGCCAAAAACACTTCATTTCATCACAAAAAAAGTTGTGTGAAAGGAATTTTGATTAAAGGTGCCATATTATGCAAAATCAACTTTTTGAGCTTTTCGCTAAACATTAAAATATTAGATTCCCCACCAAAAACACCGCCAAAATGTTTTCTTCGTCCATTCACCCATCTATGGTCAAAGTGAGAAGCTGGCCATCAAAACAACTGAAAATCAGATAAAACTACGTTTGCCGGCTGAAAATCAGGCGACATTCGTGTCGTCTGACGTCATCATAAATCAAAGCGCTAGCTAAATGATGATGTATCATTAGCATTCATGCTCGATATGTCAGACATTTCGTTGTTTAAAAATAAGCTCGGCGGCCCGGTGGTCCAGGGTTAGCACGTCGACCTCACAATGCAGAGGTCGTGGGTTCGATCCCGGCTCCGGCCCTCTTGTGTGGAGTTTGCATGTTCTCCCCGGGCCTGCGTGGGTTTTCTCCGGGTACTCCGGTTTCCTCCCACATTCCAAAAACGTGCATGACAGCCTGATTGAACACTTGAAATTGTCCCCAGGTGTGAGTGTGAGCGCAGATGGTGGTTCCTCTCTGTGTGCCCTGCGATTGGCTGGCAACCGGTTCAGGGTGTCCCCCGCCTACTACCCAAAGACGGCTGGGATAGGCTCCAGAACACCCCTTCAACTCTTGTGAGGATTAAGTGGTTCTGAAAATGGATGGATAAAAATAAACTCACTTACACGCACACAGTCAGCCACATGGGGAGAGGCAGGGTTTTAGTGAACCAGGTGACTTACTTCCCGGTTAGAATAAATTGCAGGGCTCTAAAAGTACATGATAATAAAATTCCTAAAAACCAACAATGTACTGTACTTTTTTTTGCATTAAATACTGTATTCATTATTTCATGTTCAACACTATATAGTGGTAATTAATTAAAAAATATATGTTATAGTGTAATGTAATTATATTGTCACACACAAATAGAAATGAATTTCAGTTGGTTTGGATAAACTATGCTCAGACCTCACCCAATGTGTAAAATCTGGAGTCACAGGAAAATGTGAAAGAAGCACTAATTTCTGGCTCTTTTTCTTTTCTTAACCATTTTACATATTCAACATAAAATGCTCCAATCACAGTACTGAAATGTGCACCAAACTGCAAAACAAAGGAGCTCTAATTTACTGCAAACGGGAGCTACACATGCTATAAATACATAAAAGTCAGGGGGGGAAAAAGGAAAGGAGAAGAATGTGTGAAGTCTGCATTGGTGTAGGGAGAAAATGAAGAAGGGAATAAAGAGCAATGATGTCCAGATGGCTCAATGAAAAGCACTTCGAGGGAGAGAGAGAGAGAGAGAGAGAGAGCGAGAGAGAGAGAGAGAAAGCACATATGGAGCAGAACATTCGCTTGCTGTAGCATCACGTGTTCATGTTCCATCTGACTCAAGTCACACTTGCCAGGCCGGTTTCTATGTACTCTTGTTGTGTGTATGCCTGTGTATGATCTACTGTATATGGAAGGCTATCTCATATATTCATGGGCAATTTGTTGCCGACCTTCCTTGAAAGAAAGTAAGAAAGAAAGCAAAAAAACCAACCCCAAAACAGTCACAGTCAAGCGTTACAAGAATGAAATTTGCTCATCTGCACGGAGACAAGCCACAAAACGTTTGGCAGATGAGCTTTTTTGGCAAGTCACGTCGTCTGTATGTTTGCTGATGCACAAGTGAAGGAAAAGAACAATATTCAGTATCTACTCTGAAACTTGGAGGCTCAGTTATGTTCTGGGGCTGCTTTGCCTCTTCTGGCACAGAGTGGCTTCCTGAGTATCAACAACTGGCGTTATTAGTAGTATAAAATGACTCCCCCCCGACCACTCATTGTCGGGTGATTGTTTGCTTGTTTGCTGCTGGCAGGTTTATTTCAGTCATTTTTGGTCACTGTTATGTTTTAGATTCAGTCATGATTTTTGTTTGATACTTTGGACTTTGTTCGTTTTGGATTTAGTTTTCTCTATGTTTTAATACCATTTGTCAAGTACACCCTGCTCCGCCCTCTTGCCTGCTTTTTGGGGCCCACCACCACCTGGCAACGGGACAATATCGCTCTCATTTTTTAAATTTTTATTATTTTTAGATAATGGGGTGTAGCTGGAAGAAAAATGTATATTCTAAAAAGAAAGTCCTACTGGTAATTTAATTTTGGGCACACCATGCAAAAAAAAAATGTATACTGTAATTGGATGTTTTATACAATGCTTACATCATAATATACTATGGTACAATGCAAAGTTGTAGCTGAGTGACACTTCTCTGGGGACGCCGGTTTGGTTGTCTGTTGTTGCTATTTGTTTATTTATTTTATTAAACATATTTATATATTTATGTCTTATGGAATTTTAACCTAAATTTTAGCATTACCTGTTTGCACTGTGGTTGAGAGAGGAAAGTAATTTCATCTGTGCTGTATGTTCCACATTGAGCATATTTGACAATAAAATATGACTTGACT
Source organism: Hippocampus abdominalis (assembly GCA_018466805.1). Taxonomy (NCBI): domain Eukaryota; kingdom Metazoa; phylum Chordata; class Actinopteri; order Syngnathiformes; family Syngnathidae; genus Hippocampus; species Hippocampus abdominalis. Next base: position 28,209,118 of record CM031694.1, on the reverse strand, counting down.
TTCTGCCAAAGAACACACACATATTAATTGGGCGCTCATACACACCTGAAAGACTTTGTTTCAGCTCAGCTGCCTTTTGATTATGAATTGAGTCAGGGAATGTCTAGTTTTACCAGTTAAATGTAGAACGATGAGCTAGCTGTCCGTGCTAGCCAACAAATGCTAGGCGCTAGCATGAAGAGCCTGTCAAGAAACGCGCAGGAAGTAGTACCGCAGCTTCGCGACGTCAAAATGAGAATGTTTTGAAAAACAGATTGTTCTAGCAAAATAAGAGGCCGTGAAGGTGACAAAATTTCATTTCCTTACCCGAGTGAACTGATACCGCACAGCAATGTCCATTGATTGAATACACAAAGTATTCATACGCTCGTTATTTTGAACATTTTGAACGATTCCAACGATGCTGATGCGAAGGCTCTTGTCGACCGCGGATTTGCACTAAATCCTGGCGCTGTCATGTTGACAGGTGGTATTTTTGTGATTGTTTTCCTGCTTTACCTCAGAAAATGATCATTGTGTTCGTGGCGAATTGTGTCAACTTCCTGTGACTTCCATGTTTATTTCAAAGGCCATTAATTTGTACCCGGCTATTTTTCCTCCCTCGCTGCAGTTGTGAAGGTCACTCCGTGTTTTCTCATTATGTTGTCGACCAGAATTTGCCGCGTGTTCACATGCATGTACGCTTGTAGCACGGCAACGGCACAACCGATATCGCCACCAGACTGAGCGTTACGTTGACTCCTATTAGCCCGTACTCTTGTTTTGTGAAGCACTCTGACAAAACGACTTTATGACTCAAGTGTTTGCTTTTCCACAACATTACACTGATTTACCTCCCTGTCTGTCTCTTATCCTTCACGGGCGTTTACTCAAAGACGGTGGTAGAATACATCGGCCGACCCCATCATCTCAATCACTCTCAACCCATCCACCGTACCTTGTCCGCAATGTCTTCCAGTCCATGCAAGAAACGGCATTGAGTGAACTAAAACCTTTCAAAAAAAAAAAGGTCATTTTGTCGGATGTGGTCAAAGCTTTGCGCTACGAAAGGGTAGAATGTGTCTTACAGCATCTCCCAACAGGGAGTGCAGCTTCATGCCGAGTTGTCTGATTGTGTTAAAATGATTGACAATTCAATTCTGTTCCGACACTTGGGTATCGATAAAGTGTCTCCAGTAAAATCTAACAATGAACATGTGTGAACATTGATTTATTTTGAATACCATGGCATCTAAAATGCCAACTAGCTGTTGGAGCAATGCTAGTCTGCCTTCTTCAGTACTGGCGAGGTGCTGTTGAGCAAGGCAGTGTCCCCACCGCCCCAGCTCAAGAGGTTTCACTCTGACAGCTCTTCTTGCATGCCTGCATGTGTCTGATTTGGCTGTCCATGGAGTGGGCAGCTCAAAAATATACACCAGAGTGGACGTTTGAATTTCCCTTTGAGGGATTATGATGAGTTTGATTTAAAAAGCATGTACAGTCAAACCTCGTTTTTGTCCATAATCCGTTCCAGAAGGCTGTTCGAAAACCGAAATTTTTCGAAAACCGAAACCACGCTTTTTTTAAAAAATAAAAATGTTTATTGAACACGTCTGCTCACGATGGAAAGCAAAACGAGGACGCGTCACTTCCTCGTCTACCCGAGGAAACGTCACTTCCTCGTGTAAGGAAGGCGGGAGGTGCATTCAGGTGCGCTCAGTTTGTTTGAGAACCGAAATTTGTTCGTTATCCGAGGCATAAAAAACTCGACATTTTTGATCGAAAACCGAATTGGTCGAGAACTGAGACGTTCGAAAACCGAGGTTTGACTGTGTGTGTGCGTGTATATATATAAAACCCAGTCCTAAATGTGAGAGCTGTTGAAACATATTTGAGTGCTAAAAAAAAAGATGAGAATAAACAAATCAAAATCTGGCTGTGGGACAACTTCTGACCATGGAAGAGGATTTTTCAGACAGATTCTAATTCACACACCTTCAAGATGGCACCGCGAGAGTGGCTGCTTTTCCAGCAGCTCCTATATTTTGTTCTTCTACTTCTTCCTTTCATAACTTTGCTGCTGTGGAATGGGAATTTCTCCATTGCGAGGCTTAGCAAAGGTTTTCTTATCTTATCTTACTAAGAGGAAGCTGAGTCAGGCAACTCTGAGGTGGGGGTCTCCTCTCTCTGGGGTTGAGGTCAGTGAAGTGGTTAATAAGCTCCTCCTTGGCAGGGAACTCAGGGTGGATGAAATCCGCTCCGAAGTTCCTGAAGGTTTTGGATGTTGTGGGTCTGTGGATTGGCATACCAGGCTGGGCATCCCTGTTTAAGGTAATGTCTCTGCGACCCGACCTCAGATAGGCGGAAGAGAATGGACGGATGCAAACTCAATATGACAATGCGTGGTGGCAGAGAATGTCAGGCATGAAGGTTTTCAAGTATGGTGTTGCATGCCAAATATAATCATTATTTTAGACCATCCCTCTTTTCACTCTGCTGCACTTTAACCAAGATCATTTTCACACCTGCCTCCATTTGTCATGGCTTTTCGTTTCGGGGGTTCGAGGCGGTTTGAGTCATTCCGTTCGTGGCTGTCTGGCTCATTCATTTTCTGTGAAAAATTTTCATCCTGTTTTGTTTGCGTTGTAAATCATCAGGCTGCAGTTAAATGCACAATGATGTTTTCCCAGGCAATGTAATTGCTGCCTGGGAGAATGGCGTGGATGAATGTTTGCGTATTGTGTGCAACTCCTTGTGCTTGCATCTTTTTACAATGCATTTTCTCACGATTATTATTCAGATGCAATGCTACGGAAAACAGGGTGTCTGAATGGTCCTGCGGGTATTGCTTCGCTTTACTTGCCGATGATGCCCTTTCGATTTGCGTTCGAGTGATGAATGATGAATGATTCAATTTTAAAATCCTTATCGTGCTTTTTTTTCAGGGGCGGGGGGGGGGGGGGTAAATGATCAAAGGCATGACATCATCTGCTTTTTAGTTTTTCATTCAAACAGCCTCGTAGTTTCTCGAGCAACTCTGATCTTCCATGACACTGCAAAGGTTTTACAGTCTCTGGAGAGGTGCAGTGCTCTTCCACCGCAATAGGAATACTGTACGACAAAAGGCATACTATACCCTAGATGTATAAAATAGTACCACCGATGCGAGACAGATGGACGATTGACAAAAATCCACGGATTATTTCCTCCTTGGCTATGTAACCACCGGCCAGTAGATGAATCAGCTGATGAGGCAAAAGTGAGATGGAAAAGATCAATTCAAGCAAGCTGCAGCACCAGTAAAGGAGATAAACATCGTGCTCATTTCCTGTTCCATTTTATACACACAGAAAAAATACAGCAAAGATGGCCTCACCGTGTTTACTTTGCTAACATCGAACTTGCTAACAGCCGCCTTCTCAATACTGAGTGAGAACTGTGACGCTCCATTCCGAAACAATAACGGCAGAATCTTTGATCTCGCTCTTGTATTGGATCTCACCAGATTGTGCTTCGATGTTGAATTGAAGCATTTAATTTTTTGAATTCATCAACGATAACTTTTCCTAATGTGCCGCAATGCCATCACCAGCTTTTAAGCCTCTTATTCCGTCTTCTTCCACCACCACCGAAGTCCTTGAATCAGTCGAGCTTTGAGGTTCTTGTTGAGTCACCCTATCACAAAGCATGGAGAGCCATGACGGATCCTGGTTGTGTGTGTCCGTGTGCATGTGTGTGTGTGTGTGTGTGTGTGTGTGTGTGTGTGTGTGTGTGTATACTGTAAGAAGACCATTGTGGAGTGTACTCGCACAATATATGTATGACTGTATGGGCTCTAATTTGGTTCCCAGCTGAAGTTTTCGCACAAGGCATAGCCCAACTGTCCACTTTTTGTATTTTGCTTGACTTTGCACAGGTAAAATTGGGCGGAATGTGGGGTTGAACCTTTGTAGAATGGAACAAGCCTTTTCCTGGCCAGTTGTGGCAACTTCCATCATTTGCTTTAAAATCAGGCTAGTCAGCACGCCGTGCTTGCCATTGCGGAAAACCGAAATAGACTCGCCGGAGTCCATGCATGACATTGGCAGTTAAACTGCAAGAACTCCCCTTGCGGATGACACAGTTGACCATACATGTGATGTGGGCAATTGGAGCTCGCCTTGCACCTGTACGACCGTTTTTACGCCGAGCACAGACGACTTTACGTTACCAAATTGTCAGATGAGTCGAGAGCCCGAACGCCTCAACAGGCACAACAATTCCCCAAACACAGTAGTCTGGACTTGCGTCAGAATGAAAATTAAGTTACGCCCATTTGTATGCCGAGTGCCCGATGTCTAATTCTTGTCTTCTTTTTCTTCTCTTCTAGGGGACCAATGGCTCAGATGGGTAGCCCCAAACCTGGCATGCAACAAGGAGTTCCAGGGGGAGGAGGGATGGGAGGTATTGGAAGTGGGATGGGTGGAGGAATGGGAGGTGGAATAGGAGGCGGAATGGGAGGCGGGATGGGAGGAGGGTTGGCCACTGGAGGTGGAATAGGCTCTCGAAGCGGTGAGCCTTATCGTCTGGCGACCCATGACACTCCAACCTCCCCCCGTCACATGCAGTCAGGCCAGGGGTCCGGCACGGGGCCGGGCTCCACCCACGGGATGAGTCACAGCCCAGCTGGTACCGGCATAGGCTCCCATGCAGGACAGAGTCCCGGCCAGCATGCCTCCCGACGAAACCTGCAAGTCGACTTCAACAGTTCGGGCGGCTCCAGGACGGGCCGATCCCCCTCGGTGTCGCCGGACCGCGGCATGACACCCACCTCACCCTACTCTGTGCCACAGATCGCGCCCATGCCAAAGAGCAAACTGTGTCCAGTGTGCACCACCACAGAGCTCTCCAACCCACCAGCTGTGCCCAACTACAACATCTGCACGCAGTGTAAAGCCACTGTGTGTAACCAGTGTGGATTCAACCCCAACCCACACCTCACTGAGGTAAGTCACGCTTATTTGTGTCCTGTCCTGGCGATTCAGAGAATGAAGTCAAACCCGGGGTCCGTTTCACAAAGCAGGTTGCGCAATAACTCCAAATGTTTCAATCCTAAAATAAGGAAAATTTCCGTCTCAAATAGAGAGGTAGCTCAAATTTGCATTGACCCGAACAACAATGTTCTCCCACGCCGTCTCCCTCCCTTTAGCACCTTGCACTTCTTCCTGAAAATGTGTTTAAACTCGCTGTATGAATGCAATAACATTTCCAGCTCTATTGGAGTGAAAAACGCAGCCCTCCTCTACCCCGTTGCTATGGCGACTCCTCGAATCGGGCACCCATTGATGCTGTCCTTTCATAGTTGTGGTGCACGTGCTTATCTCCGGGCGAAGACACTCCGAGTTGATTAAAGTGATTGAAATCTGCTGTTCTGGAACCGGAAATTCAAGGTTTCCTATTGCAGAGTAAATCAACTCAGAGTTCAGCATTAGACACAGAGTTTGTTGAACACTCTTTGTGAAACAGATCCCTGGGCTAACATTACCGCCTATAAGAATACTGCATCAAGACTGAAAATTGCAAACTTCTAAAACAAAACCTAGTACAGTCAAACCTCGGTTTTCAAACGTCTCGGTTCTCGTACAATTCGGTTTTCGAACAAAAATTTCGAGTTTTTTATGCCCCTGATGACGAACAAATTCCGGTTCTCGAACATATGAGCACACTTGAATGCGTCTTCACTCCTCTCGGCATCGCTTCCTCGTAGCGTCCATTGTGAGCAGACGTTTTTGTGTTATAATAATAATAATACATTTTTTAAAAAGTGGTTTAAAAAAGTTGTTTTCTTGACTTGGAACGGATTAAACATTTTCACATTGATTCCGATGGGAAACATGGTTTCCGTTTTCAAACAATTCAGTTTTCGAACAGTCTTCTGGAACGGATTAAGTACGAAAACCGAGGTTTGACTGTAGTAGTAGTAGTAGCAGTTGTAGTATTTCAATCTATTGATTGGTCAGTGTCATTGAGTGTGAGTCATTACTGTCATACAACCTAACCGGGAATTGTTTTATGCTGGTTTAAGTAAAAATTTGAAAAGAGCCTTTAGCATCTTGTTCGCCTCGCCCTTCTAATCTAATAAGTGCTACTTGCATCCATAAATTGTCATGTCATAACATCAGATAGCATTTAGCGGAGTCGAGTGATGCCAATTAGGGGGATCAGCCAGAGATTACACTTGTATTAATTATGTCAGCGTGTAGTTTATTAGCGACGTGGCTCTTGCTGTTATTCTGTGGTTTTGACCTGGAATTGTAGTTTAGACCGATCTGCATGTATTATACAACGTGGACTAACATATGGAGGTTAACAACGGCAATTTTGTCCATCATCACTAAGAAACATTTTTGGAGCTCAACTGTGTTTTACAGAAAGCACTTGCCTCTTGTGAAACATGGATGAATCGCATGAACCCATTTCCATCATTGAGTGCTGCGATTGTCACTTCATCATTTTAAATGGATAACATTTTGCGAGAGAATCTGCTCTTATGAATATGGATGAGGAATCTTTAAACGCCCACACGCCCTGATGCATTTGCGGTCTTTTTTGTTGTTGTTGTTGTTGAAAAATGACACCTGGGAAAGATGTTTGAAAGCCTCATTTGTGAAAGCTGGTCATTGAATAACTAACAGCTGGAAAAGCGTGGCGTTGACCCCTTTCACTGGGAAAAGTGGAAAGTAGGTGCTTGAACACCCACGTCGCCAACAGGTGCGATGCCTCTGCATCTGACATGGACACTATCACTGTTCAACATCCAATCGCCAGCCAATTGCAAGGCACACATAAACATAACATGAATAATAATAATAACAGATGTAATATGGGATTGTATTTAATAGTATTCATGAATTAATGGTTAAGTTTGGCAACCTCTATAAATTACAACATATGGTAAAATCCATATCGCGCAAGCTTTTATCGGTCAAACTTAACATTATTTGTTTTAAATAATTTCATGCAGGAGTCCAGTTAGCACGTCGGCTTCACAGTGCGGAGATATCCCACTCCGGCCTCCCTGTGTGGAACTCTGCGTGGGTTTTTCTCCGGGTGCTCCGTTTCCTCCCACATTCCAAAAACATGCATGGCAGGCTCGTTGGGCACTCTTTGTCCCTAAGCGTGGATGGTTGTTCGTCTCTGTGTGCCCTGCGATTGGCTGGCAACTTTCAGGTGTCCCCCTACTGCCCGAAGACAGCTGGGATAGGCTCCAGCACCCCCCGCGACCCTAGTGAGGATGAAGCGGTTCGGAAAATGGATGGATGAATTTCATGCAGGAATTAGACATGCAGATAAACTCTGCGGCTTTTAAAACTTTTCTGCCTTAAACGTAAGGAGCTTATTTAGAGTACTGTATATGCAAGATTTGTATGGAGAACAGTCTAGACATTTTGCAAGTGATGTTGTTCCTCGTGTGGTGCTGTCTGTGCTTAGTATTCTATCTTAGGTTTGACATCGGTGTTTATATTGTTGTATTTAGAAATGACTCTGAGTAAAAGCGAATGGTTACAACCTGGTGATTGAAGTTTGACAGTTCACAGAGCAGCGCATCGAAATGGAGTCAATCATAAACGGAGCACTTAGTCTGCATATGCTAACTTGGGTCTAAAGATGGGAAACACATTAGCAGCCCGTTGTTGTAATGCAAACTGATGAAATTATATTTGCTCGTGTCTTGAGCAACCATCTTCATGCCGAGGTATATTAGACCCACTCCATTAGTAAAGTCATCCGAGCAAAAAAAACATTTTAACCAAAGTGCCTTCAGTGTATGGAAATGGAAAGTTTATGTATAGAGTGTAGGAGATGTTTTAAAATACAACTAAATCCTGACTAAATTACATTTAAATCAAATACAAATAGGTGTCACTATCAGTGATCTTTTCTTTTACAATTCAAACACGTTGGTTGAAGAATAAACACCAAATGGTTTGAATAGTTTAACAAAAAAATCCAAACCAAACAGGCTTAGGGAAAACATCTTCATAAGAATAAGAAAACTGTCCCGCACTGGGGATTCCGTTGGAGGGAAGGGGGTGGGGTAAAAAGAAAAACACTCGTCCAGAACAAAATAGAGCTGTACACAGTACAGAATGCAAGATAAAAATACAAAATACAAATATTTTGCTTTTACAATGTATGGATGGGTTGAGTCAGTTTTTTTTTCCAGTACTCTGTCCATACACAGTTATTTTTTTCTTTTTCAAGTGAAACTATAGCTTCAAGATCGATTGATTGCGCAATACAATTAAATACATCATCTAGCCGTCTAAATCCCTTTATACGAGGAGACGTGATCTCCATTTTTGTCGCTGTCACTTTATTCGTTTTTCAACCAAGTAAAACGGCGACCGGAATAAGCCAGCAAATTCCGAAGAAACACCACGCTACGGCGCCCTGGCCAAAATCAGCCATAGCGACACCCTCCGACTGGGAGTAAAACTGCAAACGAAGGTTGCGTGCGAGTAAAAGGCAAAGTGCGCCACACTGTGACGTCCGTGCGGTCGCAAGCAGAAAGAAGCCTTTAGTGTAATTAGGCAGTGCGTTGGCACCATCTCATGGCATTTCAGAATGAACACAAAAGAATACACTGGTGAGTTTTTTTTTTGTGACTAATGGAGGTGAGATAAAAGAAAATGCCGAAGTGTGTTGTGCAGCATGTACTCTACGTGTACAAGTGTAGTGAAAGAGAGACAAGAGTTTGACATCATCCCTGTTGTATGAAGCTTTCTGACTCTTGACAGAAATGTTCAAGAATGAGCGAAACGCAAAGACAAATAGAATGACATATCACTGTCATGTAATTTATAAAGAAAAAAAATACAGGAACTCTGAAAGTATGATTGAAATAAGCTTGACGATGCCAGTAAAATCACACGAAATGCAGAAACTTAAACTGGCCGTTGTGTTTTTGAAGAAATGACATGAAAGACGATGATGCGGTCGTATCATTTGTTGCTATTTCCGACCCCAATGCAGTCACTCAACTCTCTTTCTTTTTCTCTCGCTCTCACTGCCGTTTGTCATCAGACTCTTTTTGCCAGCACGTCTTTTTTCCCTGCAGCCTGTTTGTTGTTCAACACACTGCATGCTAATTTTAGACTCAGCGTGCACACATGGCTGCTGACAAAAAAAGTGGGTCTGATTGTGTGCGTGCATTCGCGCGTGTGTGCGTGTGTGGGGGTGGGGGGGGGGGGGGGCATGCGTGAAAATGGGTGAAGAAAAGAAGGGATAATTGGTTTCTGCAGAGTTGAGCTTCTACTGCCTGTCAAACACATTTCATGTTCTAATTTGTGATTTTATTTTATTATAAAAACATTTTTCTCGGCAACGGTAGCCGTAGTGCATCCCAAGGGTGTTTGATGGGTGATGAGGTAAATTTTCGGTGCAAGTTCATCCACACCAAACTCATCCAACCATGCCTTGGTGGGCATTGCTTGGTGCACTGGAACAGAAACCGGACTTCTCGAAACTGTTCCCATTCAGTTGCGTACAATTATCCGAAATGTCTTGCTAATATGACCAATTAAGGCGTAACCATAGCTACCTGTCCAGCCATTTGTCATCTGTCACTTAAGAAAAAGCCAACTGGAGAGAATCTCTGGAGCCCTGTTTTATAATTTGGCATGTCCAAGCTTGTTGGGTTTTTTTATGGTCCAAATGGGTTTTCGGAAGCCCAACCACCGTTTTCCAAAGGGTTTGAATCGTGAGATGTCGTCCTACAAATCCCAGTCACCACGCAGCAAAGAAACATTTGTCTGTGTGAATTCACATTGGACAAAGTCGTCTGCTCATATCATATGTGAGTCATCCCCGCAGGTGATAATTTAGTCACTTCCCGAGCATGCAATTACCTTTCACATAATGTGCTGGGAATGAGCGACTCCAGCGCTACTTCGGTGCATGGCATTGTGGGTAAATCAATGATTCATTTTCTTTTTGTCCCCTCCTGCGTTCCCGTTCTTCGTATTTCAGACTGGTACTCTTCTACTTTACCTTCACATGTTTAGCTCTTCCCTTAATCTGTGTGGCAAATAAAGAATGCTGCTGGTTTCATTGAGAAAAGAAAAGGTGGCTTTAAACCAGAAAAGAATGTGTGACATCATCATAATCCTGAAAATGGGACACAAGACATGCATTCCAACACAAACAGGCCCACGCACCATAACACAAATAAGGCAAGCAAAAATTTATTTATCCATCCATTTTTTATTTTTTTTATTTTTTTAGCGATTGTCCACTAGAGCCTATACCAGCTTATTTGGGGTCAAAAGTCTGCAAAGGTGGAGGTTGGGAGCAACTCGGCGGCGGCCCTGGACATCCACCCGTGGATGCATGTCTGCTCTATCTTGTAGAAAGAGTTTTTTTGAGTTTGGGGGCATAAAGGTAAAAAATATTCCATTTGTCATTTTTAAAGGGCCCTTTTGGATGGACACAAATCATCTTTTGGAAGCAAAAAAAAATATGAAACTACAAAAACATGAAAAAAAATGATGCCACTTTACAGCCTGTAAATTTTTGTCCATTTCCAAATTGCACAACCTCTTTAGATGACATGACAGATGGTTGATAATGTGTCAAAATGTCAAAATATCGTTTCTATCTTCAGTCTATAACTGGGGATATATTGACTAAAGCCTATAGGGGGCACTACGTTGAAGCTTATTGGCCTCCCCGTTGCCCTTTTCCTCAAATAGGCATAAGGTTTCCCTGATGGCCCTATCATGATCTTCCGACTTCTTCTCCTTCGACTTATCTTCACGCCCTTCCTCACACCCTCGCTGCTTTTTTTCTTCTTCAAACTACCCTCCAAGCTGTCTGCCAGAGATGGGGGAGGAGGATTTATCTTTCCTCCTGCATGGAGAGGATCAGGTCTATTCTGGGAAAGTAGGATGAGATGGAAGGTAAGGGGGAGGAGAGGGTGGGGGCGGAGGATGGGGAGAAGTGAGGTAGACGAGGACTCTATCATCATATGCGTTAATTTCGAAAAGTTCCTTTGGTGAAGCAGGACAATCCTGGATGCACGCGCGCACACACACACACACACACACACACACACACACACACAAACATGATTTGACTTGAACCCCCCCACACCGAGTGGATGCAGCTGCAAGCCCAGCAGTTCATGCGCGGGAATTCCTAATGAGGCGTTTTAAATGATGAATGCATTCTGCTGGCACTCACATGGATGCAGATGGGAGGATGGCACTGGGGCTCTGAGCCAGGCTGCCGCTGCACCACGACAAAACGAAAATACAGATCGTGGGAGTAATAAGCTGAAGGATTTTAATTGCGCTCCCAGTTGACGTTAACTGAAAAACTGACACGGCGCAGAAGAAAATGAAACACTGCAAATTTTTAAAAAACGTTCAATCAAACCATGTTCATTCTAATTGGAGTCTGCTAGCCTTACGCATACGAATAGCATGAAGTGACATAGACGGGCAAACGGAAATTAGCATTGATGTTACAGTACTTATAAACCTGTTGGGGACCTTCTCTTCCTCTTCTTCTTGCTCATCTTATTTTGTTTTTGTATGTTTTTTTCTCAAAACTAACTACAGTCAAACCTCGGTTTTCGAACGTCTCGGCTCTCGACCAATTCGGATTTCGACCCAAAATTTCATCCGAGTTTTTTATGTCTCAGATGACGAACAAATTTCGGCTCTCGAACAAACTGAGCGCACCTGAATGCACCATTTGACTCCTCTTGCCTTCCTTACACAAGGAAGTGACGCTTCCTCGTGTTGCTTTCCATTGTGAGCAGACGTGTTCAGTAAACATTTAAAAAGAGCGTGGTTTCGGTTTTTGAACAATTTCGGTTTTCGAACAGCCTTCTGGAACGGATTATGGACGAAAACCGAAGTTTGACTGTACTTTTAAAAATCCACCCATTTATTTATATCGCAGCCATGTCAGCAGTTACACATAAACACATTCTTCTTCCGAACAAACTTGGATTAATCGATAAAAAAAATAAAAAATTTAAAAATGACCGGCCTTAGTCACCCTATTCCCAACATCACATGTAAAAGTAATAATGTGGGCTTGATCAAACATCACAGCACAGTGGAGGACATGAAGGTGGCGGAAAGCAGAATCACAGAAGCTGCAGCAGGATTTCCAAAGGTTGGCTGACTGCTGGCCCAGCGCGATAACGCTGACTGAGCTGTGCAAACAGGTCTGCCCTGGACGGGAGATGTCTTATCTCGTATTTTCCTTCCACCGTACCACAGACACCCTTTGGTGGATGGCCGGCGTAGCCAAGGCAGGAAAACAACAGTGGCAAATGAATAACACCCTTTAGCATTTGAATCCAAAACGGAAAGAAATCGATAACCATGGGGAGGGGTATGGGGATGGGGGTAAGAAGTACACCAAATATTTAATATATAGTATTTAGTACAAGAACACCACACGGAATCTGGGGAACTAAGATTTGGACTAATAGCAGAGATGGGATGCCTCGCTAGGGCTAACGGACGCTAGGGTGCTAGCTGGCTAACACAAGAATGCCTGGCTGATGACTTCAGGCATAATCGATAACCCTTTTAAAAAGGACAGAAGGATTATCACAACATTTGGCATTTACTAAACTAGGAAGTAACCATAATATAACAAAAATAACGATAAATGCCGAAAATAATTCCAGCAATGCCTACATCACAAACTTGAAACAAACATGATGGACATGCCATGCTTATTTTCATAACTTATACTCATTTTAATGGATGCCCTCCCCAAACCCCCGAGTAATTGAACCATCCTTTCCTGATTTGCCTAAAATGTAAATGATTGTGTTTCGATATGCTGTACCGTATTTTCCACACTAAAAGGCGCACCGGATTATGAGGCGCACCTTCAATGAATGGCCTAGTTTGTAATTTTTTTCATATATTGGACGAACCGCATTATAAGACGCAATCTACAATGCATCCACTCAATGAAGCTACGCTCAAGGAAACGCCAACAGAATGATCAGATGTCAGTAAAACGTATTTAATAAAGCAGCGACACAGTTCACTTAACCAACAGCAAATTATAACATTGACTCGTTAACGTTGAACTCTCTTGCCGCTGCTCTATTTCCGTGTTCAACTGCGGGACCGATCGCCTTAAGTTTGAACTCGCATGTCACGAGCAAGGAGCCATTTTGGGGTCGAAATATTACCGTACTGACCATACACAAGGTGCATCGGATTTTAAGGCGCGCTGTGAGCTTTTAAGAAAACGGAAAGCTTTTAGATGCGCCTTTTAGCGCGGAAAATACGGTACATATGTCAATATATTTGAGATCAAGATAAGGAAAATTTTACATTGGAAAACAAATTGTCATAATAAGTGGATACATGGGTTGATTATGTATCTTCTGCCATTCAATGAGAGAGTGATTAATCAATCTGCCTGTCACTACAGCGGAGTGACATAGATGGATCAAATACATGTAGTCAACAAATAATTGCCTGATCAGTCAAATAAAATGTAAAATTTCATAATACCTGATGATCTCTTACAGCACACTTATCGGTGGGTAACATGAGCCCATCACAAGAAGTCTGACAAAAAAACGAAAGGTAGAGCAGACGCAACCAAATTATGAGCCCCCACGTCAAAGACAGACCATGCGGCCTCCTGAATTGCTTTAATTTGATTTCATTTGGCAGTCATCTTCATTTTACAATCCCATCATTTTTTCCGTTCTCTCAGATTTGGCAAACTAGTTCAATGGCACTTTTTGCTTTGCATTGACCTATCACATTTTTTCCCCCAGTCACCGACTTAAAAGTGACAGACCCCGTCTGTCCAGCCACACTCGATTTATCTATTCAAAGATTGCATGTCCACTCCCACTGATTGCGTGCGCATGCGCTCGGCGGGGAGGCTGCGATCACACTGGGTTTGTTCCAAAGTGCTGAGACTTTAATTAGCAAAGCCTATGCTGCGATTCAAATCAATACCAGTGAACCCGTTGAGGTAGTTCAATGGAAAGAATGCGTGTGTATGTGTGTCTGGTATTTGGGTATTCGTCACTGTCGATGAAGTATACTACAGTACTGTGTCATGGTGATGTGCATCCATTCCTCCATTTTCTGGATCCTCGCTAAGAGCCGCGAGCCGATCCCTGCAGACTTTGGACTGGTCGCCAGCCAATCGCAGGCAACTAAACATTCACACCTAGGGACAATTGACAGTATTGAGAGTCTTCACTGTAACCGGCCGTTCAGTTCTTCAAGCTAGTGAAGGTGCCTGCATTCCCATTTGAGATATTTTATTATAAGCCCGATATTGTGCGCGATTGTGTCAGTGGCTCCCGCGGCCTGGAGGCAAGGGAAGGTTGGAGAGAGTGTTGTGCACGCAGCTGGAGAGTGCAGCACCTGCGAGGTGCCAATTATGATTCATTGATCGCACTTTGCCATGCTATTATTTCAGCTATTATTTCCGCGGCGTGCGGGAGGTGGTGAAGTTCACAAACATCCCAGTGTGTCTTCCACGTTTGAATGTGTGACTGACACATGCGACTTGTAAAATCCACTTCTCCGCCTTATTTAGGACCAGTGTGCAATTGGTGAATGAAGGTATCGAAAATATTATTTAATCAAGTGGGGGTCATTGTTCTCACATGAAATCATGTTAGGATGACTAATATGTCGCCGCACTTAGTTATAGGAAATGTTCCAGGAACGTCCTTCCACCGTGTGGAATATTGATCAGTGCATTAGCCTGGGGCCTGTAAGACAAACTGTTCCCTCACCGGAGTCATTCTGCAGAAGAGCTTTCACTCAATGACTTTAATTCCAAACGCACTTGTGCACCCTCGCCTGTAGATATACAGTATGTACTGTAAATACAATTTTACGAAAGTGAGTACACCGCTCGCATTTTTGTAAATATTATTGTCAGGGTCGGGAAACAAGTCGAATAATGTTTTGGATCCCCAAAAAATGCACACTCAGACTAAATGCGAAGAACAAAAATGTCTAAACATAAAACGCTGGTCACAAAGGTCCAGAGAAACACGATGAATCAACAAAAGGCGCTTGCAAAAGGCATGGTCATATTAACACCGAGAATACAAACGAAATGACAAGAGTCCAATTTACCCGTAAAACAAGAGCAAGATCAAAATGTCAAAATAATATCAATATTTACAAACGAGGAACTAAGGGAGCAAAAAATGACTATGAACGAGATGTCTAGAAAACAACACTTGAGCATAAACAGGAAGCAAGGTGTGTACCGACGCCACTCGAGCGAAGCGCGCCTCAGCAGTCGATGGTCTGCTGCCCTCTGCTGTGCGTGCGGAAGCGCGAACATGTACGCATGCGCGCGTCTTATGGTTTCAACCAATCAGCGCCAACGCAACGACGTCACAGAGCAAAGAAGCTTTGAACGACGACAACAGCTAAGCTAGCTAGCCGACACGACGCTAAAAGCCAGACGGACACGTTTCTTTACTAATCTGTGTGTTCTTTTTTTTGGGTCTAAATATATATATTTTTTACTACAATAACTGTCTTGTCCACGTCGTCTTTTTTCGTTCTACTGGGGTTTAGCAAGTGTGTTTATAGAGAGACAAAAACTTCTTTCGGTCAATAAAGGTTTATTCATCATGATTTCAATACCAGAAGAAAAAGTGATAATAATTTTTTTACAGCTCTAAAAAATATGCATAAAAATGATTCTCATCAAAAAGGTGAAGGTCTTCTGAAGTGTCATGCTTAACATACACTCATAGTTATAGAAAATATTAGTATTTTTTTTCACAGTGCCACATATAACGTCGTCGAAAATAATGCCTCAGTCAGAGATTCAAAAAAAGAAGAAAAAAAATCAGTGAAACCATTCTAGATCAAACCTGTGAATTCATTCTAACACTGGACCAGTCCTTGTCTATCAATCAGTCGTCTCCACTTCTCACTGCTTGCTTGTCTTCCTGAGTCAAAGAGCCAAAACACGGCACTTTGATAGACAGATCTATTAACGTAAATGCTGTGCGGGTGTCTGGAGAGTGGAGATGGAGGAGAATGTGGATCCTGCGGGAGCCTGTGGAGATGTGCAGTGCACAAGGCGTGGCCAGTCGCGAGTGTGCGTGTGCTTGAGTGTTCGCCATGCATACAGTGTGCATTGGTAGCATTACCGATTCTGAATGCCCCGGTTAGATTAAAGCGACATGGCTAAAAATCCATCATCTGCATACGCATACTAATGAAAGGAAATACAGTGATCCCTCGCTATATCGCGTTTCATTTATCGTGGCTTGACTACTTTTCTTTTTCCAAAGTATGCTATTAAAAAAAAAAAAATGCTGAATGACTCAGAGGTTTTGTATGCATGATTGATTCCCGGCGACGACATCAACCAATGACAGCACGAGTGGATTTATCTCGTGAGCTGATTGGCTGTGCATCGTCGCAGCCCCGCCCAGCACATTCCCTTGTGTTGAGTCACGTGGTTTACTCTCTGATCAGTGTCCAGTCACGCTGTTGACTGATCAGTATCTCATCAGCTGTGGACTCTCGGATCAATGTCTCATCACACTGTTGTGTTCTCTTTGTCGCTCTCAAAAGGCAATACCGATGAATGTTAATTACTGGATAAGATTGTATAATTAAAGATTTAAGTAAATATGTGTACTGCTGTAGTCCTTGTCCCAAATATTTAAAGTATAAATACTGTTTGCATATTTGAAACATGCTGGTAACCACATACACTTACGCAAAAATTCCGATGGGGGGAGCCAACGCTCCATCGCGGTTTTTCACTTATCGCGGCAGGGTCCCGGTCCCCATTAACCACGATAAGTGAAGGAACACTGTAAAGGAAATAAAGAGAATAAACTGTTGGAGATTTGATTATATATCCTTTTTGGGAACAAATACAGTCAAACCTCGGTTTTGTCCATAATCCGTTCCAGAAGGCTGTTCGAAAACCGAAATTGTTTGAAAACTGAAACCACGCTCTTTTTAAAATGAAAATGTTTACTGAACACGTCTGCTCACAATGGAAAGCGACACGAGGAAGCGTCACTTCCTCGTCTACCCGAGGAAGCATCACTTCCTTGTGTAAGGAAGGCGAGAGGAGTCAAATGGTGCATTCAAGTGCGCTCAGTTTGTTCAGGAACCAACATTTGTTCGTCATCCGAGGCATAAAAACTCGAAATTTTTGGTCGAAAACCAAATTGGTTGAGAACCAAAACGTTCGAAAACCGAGGTTTGACTGTATTATAATTTGGGTTTTACATGTCGGTCAGTGCTTGTGAGAAGGCTTTGCTAGCCCCATTGTACACCATCCTTTGCAATTGACCGCTTAAATACAAATTCCACTTTATAACGATAGAGGGAGCCATTCAATAGACCAAATTTAAAGAGGACACAACCCAAGTTAAAAGATGTGCCAGTGAGGGACCCAACAAGGAGTGACAATGTCCGCTTTTTGCGTCCAGCTGACGTGTTAAACATAAAATGTTGACGGGGACATTCTTCTATTGATTAAACGAGACCCTTATTTCCATTTAGATCGCTAATCCTGTCAAACTCCACTGTCTCGGCTTGGACGGATGAACGCGGGAACAACTGCAAGATGCTTTTCATGTGTGAGGAGCCATTAAAATGTGCTGAGGTGCCCTTGAAGTTTAGCATTTATCATACAAATAGGACCAATACCTTTTAACAGGCGTTGGACACCTTCCAGCATGTAATGCCCCCGTAGCAGCAAGACCGTATGCTGTCATTTCATGCATATTCAAAAATACACGCCTCGATAGGGCACGAAATATTTGCATATGGTGTCTGTAAAAGGGAACATCAACTTTTTATTGGGGCGCGATTGGTTGTACTTTTTGGCAGTCACTTTGCTGCTTCGAAGGGTAAACCAAGTGTAAAAAGAAGTTAACAGATCTAAAACATACAAGCAACAGAACATTGGGTAGATACAGGGAGGTTCTTGGTTTCTTTTCCATTGCATTTCTGTCCGCATCAATGCTAGCCATCATTTTCATTCGTCTATTGCCATTTTGTGAGCAGCGAGCAGGAAACGCGAGCTATTGAGAGAGGATGGCTTCAAAAGAGTTCTAACAGCGGTAGCGAGTTCCCCTCCAGTGCGCCGCTTTGGCTCTTCGATTGGATCTTCTTCCATCCACCTCCCTGTCGCCTGCATAATCTTTTGTTTCTGCAGGCTAATTAATGACATATTGGATTATAGAGTCACGCTAAACTCTGCCTCCCACTCCCATTCTCAGCTGAGACTCCATGATACCGGCTTCACTATTTTTGACAGAGGTGACAATCAGAGCACACTTTCATTAATTGTTTTGTCATCACCGCTGCTCATCTGTGGAAAGATCACCGCTCTAAAAGGGAGTGTGTGTGTGTGTGTGTGTGTGTGTGTGTGTGTGTGTGTGTGTGTGGGGCACGCATGTCTGAGGACGAATGTTTGTGTCACACGTTGTCTGTCTTAAAAGTTAAATTCCATATAACCGCCAATTCACAGATTATTTTCCTACTGGTTTGAAGATAATTGCTGTAAACGTATGAAGACTGAGAATTTATATAGTTGAATTTTTTATTCACATACCGTAATTTCCGGACTATAAGCCGCGACTTTTGTCACACGCTTTCAACTCTGCGGCTTATTTAATGAAGCGGCCTATATAAAGACTTTTTTAACGGCCGCCTGTGTACCGTCTTTCTTTGTAAATATCTCATGTAACAATATGGGCACCTGCGGCTTATAGACGGTGCGGTTTATGTGTGTACAAAATGGTTTTTTTCCTTTAAAAATGTAGTGGTGCGGCTTATAATCAGGTGCGCTCTATAGTCCAGAAATCACGGTACTCCATTGTGGAAACAAAGCAACAAAATGTTTTTCCACCATTTCAGTTTTCTTCCGTTTTTCACGGTGTGATACACCCCAAGAAATAGCATATCCATTTTTATCCGTCGAATCTTGCCTAGCTATTTTTACCGATTAGCTCACAAGCTAGCTGATGGCTAATGCCGCTCGTCATGACGTAGAAAGCGCCGTGACAACTTAATTCTAGTCACGAGAGGCTTGATGCAGTTATATGTTAAGATACACAACCGTTACTTGCTCCTGATGTTGCGTCGCCGATGGGCGAATGCGGGGACAGGGTTGAAGCGCTTTGAGTAGCTCGTAGGTAGAAAAAGCACTCGAAAAGTGAAAGCCCATCTTTTCACAGCTCAAACATGCTGGGATGTGGAGACATCAGATAGAAGCAAGAACAAGTAGCGTGCATTTTTCAGCGTGGCGGTATCGTCATATTTATATTTATATTATACCATCACGCACACAAAAAACACTCTTAAAATGGTAAAAATGTGGAGAGTTTAGTGAAATGTAAAGATTAAATGAAGTACTTTATGATGCTGGATTGTCTGTTGTTTTTAACAGGCGGTCTGATAAGTTCCGTTATTGTTATTGTCTAAGGGACAGGTGTCAAACTCAAGGCCTGGGGGCCTGATCTGGCCCGCCACATCATTTTATGTGGTCCGCAAAAGCAAATCAAAGATGGCAACTTTCATGATGGTGACTAAAACTGCGACCAAAATGTCAAATTCTCATATGTAATGAATAAGAGTGATTCTGTTAGCGTTTTCTTGTTCCCAAACCCCTCATTCCAGTAACTTAAATGTGAATAAACATTTATTCTTGACTTCTTGATATGGTTTCAGTCATAACCTCCCTGCAAGAAAAACTAAAATGTGGCCCGCACCAAAAATTAGTTTGACACCCCTGCTAATGCAAGATGAGATAACCCTTTCAGGGACAATGGTTACTACACTGGACAGTTTGTCATGTTATCAGGTTAATCTGTGGCCCCCACGCTGACTGACAACTCATCACATTTTAGTTATCACACTTAGCTTTAAGAGTAAGTGCTGTAAGATTCGACAAAATTCTCAGACTATTGCAGCACAGTTCCACTCCACTATAAAACTATAATAATAAGCATTTTGGGAAATGACTCCAAACATTATTTTTGTAAAGTTATCACTTTGGTACAAGACTAGCCCTGGACGCGGTTCGATTCTGCAGTGATCGTAATCTTATGTCGCTACTTTCGATATCATCCTGTCAAAGTGTAGGATTGTGTTGGAGCAACAGTATGAGGGCGATTCAGCCAGTGGAGGGGCGGGTGGGTGTAAGATTGCTGTATGTTTTGCGCACTGCATTGTGGGAACGGAAGGGGACGGGAGCAATGTGAAGAGATTTACAGTGCTGTGTGCTCAAGCTGCAGAGATGCTAAAATAGCGGTCTTTACTGTATGCTTGCTGAGTCTTAGCGACTGATGCAAAGCTGGGAGGACAGACGCAACACGAGCAGCTCGACGCACTTCACGTTGGAGATTTTTCACAGGCGAGAGGTTATTTTTTTTTCATGTCATAAGCCATAAGCGAGGGGAAACCAGGTCTTTAATTAAGCATCAACTGCTATCTGGAAGAAGAGGAGAGGTGATGTTGAGGGAGGACGAAGGGTGAGGCTCATTTCATAATCGTTCTCATTCCGTTTGTGTCTCGTTTACGTGTGTGGCCGCATCGATTGATGTGTGCGACGCTAAAATTCTTCTCATCCAAGTTGCTCCGATCTCTTGACAGCCACATATGGCCAATCGCGGCTTCGAATCAGTTGTTACAGGAGCTAAAAGCGGTGTTCGTTATGTGAAGTGTGTCGCTGATGCTGTCGCGGTACACTCGCCTGAGTTGTGTGCGGGCAGCGTGGGGACCACTCTGCGATGGTGTGATTGTGGGTGTGAGTGGTTGTTCGTCTCCGTGTGCCCTGCGACTGGCTGGCTACCAGTCGAGGGTGGAGTCCACCTTTCGCCTGAAGTCAGCTTGGATTGCACTGTCAGCAGCAAGAAACCGGGACACTTAACGCATCAGAGATGAAGTTTTTAACTGAACAACAATATGAATAGACTCAAACTTTCACTTGCTTTGTACGCATAGCATAACAGAACGTTTATGGTGAATGGTGTTTTCAGTGAAGCACGGATAACATGCCACAGTACAGTCAAACCTCGGTTTTCGTCCATAAATCCGTTCCAGAAGGCTGTTTGAAAACCGAAATTGTTCGAAAACCGAAACCACGCTCTTTTTAAAATAAAAATGTTTATTGAACACGTCTGCTCACAATGGAAAGCAACACGAGGAAGCGTCACTTCCTCGTCTACCCGAGGAAGCGTCACTTCCTCGTGTAAGGAAGGCGAGAGGAGTCAAATGGTGCATTCAAGTGCGCTCAGTTTGTTCGAGTACCGAAATGTCTTCGTCATCCGAGCCATTAAAAAACTCCAAAATTTTTGGTCCAAAACCGAATTGGTCGAGAACTGAGACGTTCGAAAACCGAGGTTTGACTGTATCACCTTTTCATATTTTACTCTGTGAACTGTATTGATTCTCAACAGCAGTAAAAACAAATGGTTCAAAGGCTAATAGCTGAGATGAAGCGTGCCGTTAAAACACCCTTTCTCTATTTTGTTTGCAGGTCCAGGAATGGCTGTGTCTCAACTGTCAGATGCAGAGGGCTCTTGGCATTGATATGACCACTCCTCGCTCCAAGAGTCAGCAACAGATCCATTCGCCGTCCCACCAAGCGAAACCTCTCGTCCAGCCTCAGCAGGCTGCACCTCAGCCAACACAGCCGACGACTGCAGCGCAGCCCAAACCTTTGGCGCAGAGCCAGCCCACCCAGCAACAGCAGCAGCAACAACCACAAACTCAACTCTATGGACAGGATCAGTCCTACTCTCAGTCACAGCCATATCCACAGTCCCAAGCATACCCCCAGTCACAGACATATTCCCAGTCCCAGTCATACCCGCCATCTCAGCAGTATCCTCAATCCCAGCATTATCCCCAGGCCCAGGAGCATCCCCAGTCCCAACAGTATCCTCAGTCCCAACAGTATCCAGAGTCCCAGCAGTATCCCCATTCACAACAGTACCCCCAGCCCCAACAGTACCCCCAGTCTCAGCAGCATCCACAGTCCCAGCAGTACCCGCAGTCACAGCAGTATCCCCACTCTCAACAGTACCATCACTCCCAACAGCATTCGCAGTCTCAGCAATATCCCCAGGCTCAACAATATCCTCAGGCTCAGCAGCAACCTTACCAACAGTCCCAATCTGGACCCCAGGCTCAGCAGCAGCCTTATCAACAGTCCCAATCTGGACCCCAGGCTCAGCAGCAGCCTTATCAACAGTCCCAGTCGGGACCCCAGGCTCAGCAGCACCCTTACCAACAGTCCCAATCTGGACCGCAGGCTCAGCAGCAGCCTTACCAACAGTCGCAATCCGTACCCCAAGCTCAGCAGCAGACTTACCCAGCATCACAGTTCGGACCTCAGGGTCAGCAGCAGCAACAACAGCAGCAGCAGCTGCCTTATCCACAGTCACAGTCTGGACCCTTGGGCCAGCAATATCCACAGACTCAGCAGTATCCGCAGGCTCAGCAGCAGCCTTATCCACAGTCCCAGTCAGGGCCCCAGACACAGCCCCAGAGTTCACAAGGCGTACCCAGTCACACTTCTTCCAGTGGCCCCCAAAGCCAGACGGGTCCCTCTCATCAGGGTATGAGCTCTGAATCATATTCCCAGAAAGGTCCAAGAGCTGGTGGAGGTTCTGCAGGAGGCCCCAACCAACCTGGTGGCCCAAGGATACCCCACCCTGGTGCTGTGCCCCTCCCTGGCTTGACAAAAGCGCCCTCTCAACCCGATTTGGGTCGTGGCTCTCCCATGCACCAATCTATGGCACGGCACCATGACCACACCAGAAGTGCGGGCTCCTCTCCAGCTCACAAGCCCCAGACCCAGGCTCATCCTCCAGCCCAGGATGGACTGACCAAGCTATTTGGTTTTGGAGCTTCCTTGCTCAACCAAGCGAGTACACTGATCAATGTCGACCCTTTGCCCACCTCTTCCACTCATCCCAGTCCCGCACGAGGCAAGGTGGTGTTCAGTAATGCGACCCCTGACAACAAGCAGCCACAACAAGTGGTCTCAGGTGCTAAACAATTTGGCATGGGTGGCCCCCATGTCCCGGGCCCAATGGGTGGTCCGCATGCACCGAGCCAAATGGGTGGCCCTCGTGCATCGAACCAAACGGGCGGCCCCCATGCACCGAGCCAAATGGGTGGTCCGCATGCACCGAGCCAAATGGGGGGTCCGCATGCACCGAGCCAGGTGGTAGGGCCGCACGCACCAAAGCAACAGCAGCAGACTGTACCCCAACAACAAGGAATGCCGCAAAAGCAGTCGCCCTCCCTTCAACCGAAAGATCCACAGCAACCTCAAGGGCAGCAACACCGACAAATGCCATCACATGTGCAGAAGGCGGAGCTAAAGCAGGAGCCTGCAATTGCTCCCACCCCCGCTCCGGAGCCAGTGAAACCTAAAGCGAACTGTCCTCTGTGTAAAACAGAGCTAAACATCAACACATCCGAACCACCCAACTACAACTCATGCACGCAATGCCACACTCAAGTGTGCAACCTGTGCGGCTTCAACCCGACACCCCATCTGGTTGAGGTAAGGACAGCGACGCATTAATGTAATTCAGCCTGCAAAACATTTGTCCATGAAAAGCAAATGGGGACGTAACAAAGAAAGGTCACATTCATTCATAAAATTGGAGGCGGAAGATCTGCAAAAGGGTGCACCTTCAGTGGCGATCATCAACTGATGGGGAAAAAGGAAGCGTCTGACTTGTGCAGACAAGCAGATTGAAAACGACTCGTTTGCATTGAGGCAGCATGATGCCTTCAGGGTCTTCGGGGAATACAGTTGGTTGTGCTACTGTACTGTGTTACTGCCTAGAGATAGACCTAAAGATAATGCATGGGGTTATATTTAGCTACTACTGCTGGCTGCTAATGTTATTTAGACCGAGAAAAATTGTGTGCATCTGTGTGTGTGTGTGTGTGTGTGTGTGTGTTAGGTAGAGAAATAAAAAGGGAAGACGGACAGCAGCTCTATGTCACAAAATTAGACATTCAGCAGTCATTATCTTTACAATTAAATTATTATATATGATGTGCAGGTGTTAACAGCAACAAAAATATACAGAATATAATAAACCAGGGGTCACCAACATTTTTTCTTGCATTGCGATTAATGCGAAGGGCTACCAGTTTAATACACACGTCAGAAATAACAAATGTGCTAAAAACTATTTCAGAGAAAATCATGTGCTCAAAAAAAAACAAAAAACAAAATGGCTTGATCATCCATAACAGTGGTTCTTAACCTTGCCTATGTGCCCATTCACCGAACCCTTCATGACTGAAAAATAAAAATATGACTTTTTTTACAAATTCAAGACATAAAATATGCATTTATTAAAAACAGAAAAAGCAAACACAATTAGTATAACAATAAAGTATACGTTTTTTTAAAATCATGCATAAAATGAACCGGCCAGTGATGGCCAAGCGGGCGTGTCATAACTACACGTTGAGTCGGGTGTGTCTTATCCTCCATGGCAGAGGCTCTGTCGAACCCCTGAGACTGATTCATTGAACTCAGTTTAAGAACCACTGATCCATCCATCCATTTTCTGAACCGCTTTATCCTCACAAGGGTCGTAGGGGATGCTGGAGCCTATCCCAGCCGTCTTCGGGCAGTAGGCGGGGGACACCCTGAACCGGTTGCCAGCCAATCGCAGGGCACACGCAGACGAACAACCATCCGCGCTCACACTCACACTTGGGCACAATTTGGAGTGTTCAGTCAGCCTGCCATGCATGTTTTTGGAATGTGGGAGGAAACGGGAGTACCCAGAGAAAACCCACGCGGGCCCAGGGAGAACATGCAAACTCCACACAGGTCGGCCGGAGCTGGAATTGAACCCGGTACCTCTGCACTGTGAGGTCGACGCGCTAACCACTGGCCGCCGGAATGGATAATTATTTGCATTATTTCCAAAACAATAACTGATATCTGTAATAAACACACACACAGTACCGTAACATTGGGAATAGCTACTAAAGAACTCTAAGATGACAGTGCAGATGACTGCCGGTTTGCAAAAGACAAGAACACTGCGCGACAGCCAAACACGAAGGGTTGCACTTGATGTTCTCAATAATTCATGGCAGTTTTTGAAATATAAATAGTGGGAAAGATGAAATATTAAAAAGGTGGCGGTGTCTCCTGAAACAGAAAAGTAAAGAGTCATCGGGTTTACTGTGGTTTCGTTTGGACGGCTTTTTAGAGCTTATTCCTGACTTTAGAGTGTGTTTTGCCAAAAACTTCCACTAACTTCATGGGGGGGGGCATGAACCAAGAAATGTAAACAAACCGCTGCAAAAAAAAAACAAAAAAAAAACATTCGCCAGTAAATAATGCATCATCTTTCATGTCACAATTCAGCGCGGTCATAGAAGCTGTGGTGCACAATTGCATATGGCCACGCCAACGGAAAGATGAATCTAAATGACGACGCACACGCACGCACGAGCATGCGCCCGCGTACACTGCATAAGCAGGTATGGGGGAGCGGGGGGGTGACTGAATGAGGCCATATTTTTGGGCCAGTCTGTCACTCCAGCTTTCACAGCTGTTGCTGGTGCCGTCTTCCCAATTATTCCTGCCCCAGATCTACCTGGATAAATTCTCAATGCGCCTGAACTGTGCGTGACATATCATCGTATCGTTAGTGTGGTGGCTGGTCAACGAACTTTTGAAAAGGTGCTGCGGGAATGGACATAAAAAGAAAGAATTGTTTTTAAAATACGGGTCGATAGATCAAATCAGAATGCGGTAAATTATGCGGCGACATTTAGAAAGAAATTAGAACAAAAACAACAACAAAAAAAAGAGTGAGTGGGAGCCACAGAAGGAACTTGTTCCTAATGGACCAACGCTTCGCTCACTACTTCAGGACATCTTGCGACAATTAATAATACAGCAACTCCACATTCTTTGCTCTCCTTCCTTGCAACCCAACTTCAATCCATTTTATTTATGGCGACCTTTAAATTTAAATAAAACAACCATAACTTAAATAAAGTGCTTTACATATTGTAAACATACATGAAAACAATGATGAGGATGATGATAATAATAACAATAATTATAATAACAGAGGACGGCCCGGTGGTCGAGTGGTTAACGCGTCGCCCTCACAGTGCAGAGGTCGTGGGTTCGATCCCGACTCCGACCTTCCTGTGTGGATTCTGCATGTTCTCCCTGTGCCTGCGTGGGTTTTCTCCGGGTACTCCAGTTTCCTCCCACATTCCAAAAACATGCATGGCAGGCTAATGGAACACCCGAAATTGTCCCTAGGTGTGAGTGTGAGCGCGGATGCTTGTTAGTGTCTGTATGGCGGCCCCGATCTGGCCCCCAGGCCTTGAGTTTGACACCCGTGTTTTTACAGGATTTTTGTTGTTGTTTACTTCAACAAAGACCCAACAGACCAGTGGCGAATTCATATAAAAGATCAATAATTTCATCTGGTAAATTCTGTTTCGTTATCGTTAAGAGAAACCGAATTACAATTTTATGTAAATGTCTTCCTACTCTCCCAGACCCACCGCACTATAAGTTCAAATATTTAGCATGCATATGACGCCTGAAGTTGCGTGCAAAGCTCTCCGTCTCAGACCAGCTTCTGCAGATGACATCTACCCGGCCCATGCACTTTATTTATTTACCTTTAGTGCTGAGTGTAAAATGTCATTTCAGGCTGTTCAAATGAGTCACACTACTGGTTAAGATTAGCATGACTTGGATATATATATATATATATATATATTATATATATATATTTTTTTTTTTAAATATATATATTTTAATGCACCTTTTATTTTCGATTCCAGCTCCGGCCTCCCTGTGTGGAAGTCTCGAATTCCAAAAACATGCATACTTTTAAATTGCATTACACTTCAATTGTGGCAACCAATTCTACTGCCCGAAGACGGCTGGGATTCTAGTGATGCCAATGGATGGATGGATGGATATATTTTAATGCACCTTTTATTTATTTGTAAGTCTCGAAGTACTTTTATATTACACTTCAATTGTTTCTATTTCTATGCCAATTCTGGGCTCTCTAAAGTTACCCCGCCAGTCTCCTCCACCTCCTCCTTTTACTCTTCAACCAGTATTTAAGCTCTGCTCTTTTGAGGTGGCACTTCATCTCAAGGGCATTTTTATATTTAGAAAAAAAAAAAAAATCTCTCTCACATGTGCACTTCTTCCTCCGTTATTGGCAGAGACAACATGCGGTTAATCAAGTGCTGCCCTTCAACATTATGACACCACAGTATTCACCATGATCTCCTCGCATTAACCAGTTTTATTTATAGTTTTATGAACGTCTTATATTCCGCGTACCGCGTGTGATTCCCAGCCATCCGCGCTCACACTCACACCGAGGGACAATTTAGAGTGTGTTTGGAATGCGGGAGGAAACCGGAATACCCGGAGAAAACCCGCGAAGAGCTCAGGAGCTTTGCTTTTAAAGATCAGGACATGCAAAACATGGACGCGTGAGCAACTGTACTTTTGTCTATCAGAGCAGGAGACATCGCAAACAGCTCTACAAGGTAAACATCGATAGGGCCATCATGCACTTACTGCAATGGCGAGAGTATGCGTGCAGTACCTCGAAGATGTCGACTTTTAATGTCCCACTTTTCCCTATTTCTCACTCTCTTCGTCATTTTGGCTTTAAGTGGGCCATGGAGGAGAGATGCCTTGGGCTACGTAGATGATTAAATGCATCCACCCCCCCCATCTCACACACACACACACACACACACACACACACACACACACACACACACACACACACACACACACACACACACACCGAAATGGCAGACCCCCACAGGAACACCATGCGTGATTCTGAGACAGTTGAATTCTCAAGGTGAGGGGACGATGCTGCCGAGGAATGTGGGGAATTCCCTCAGTGGGAATTCGGAGGTAAAAAGAACAATTTTCTCTCTCTCTTTTTTTTTTTTTAATGCCCGCAGCTGTTGAGCAGCCTTGACTTCATCCAATAAATGCTGATTCAGGATGCTTAATTAATCTCCTGTTTATTGGCTTTAAACTAACAGCATCCTGTAATTGCAAATGCAAATCCCGTGAGAAAAGCATCGGGTGACCCAAAAGAGGTAACTGCCACCAC